>JAIXHY010000075.1:0-177893 GCA_020449905.1 Globodera pallida
ACATCAGCAATTAAAAAGTATATTTTAAATGATTTCAATAGTTAAAGAACTTTATTATTTATTATTCATTTACTGTATTATTCGATGCAAGTTTTTTGACTCTATTTACAAGAAATGTTTACGGATACTTTTTTTAAATATTAGCATGCCCGAGATTTATTAAAACTCATGCATTGTTATTTTAAAGATAATTTTGAAAATTTACATCTCAAATAAATCATTTTAGATTTTTTTTGCATTTATTTTTAAGACCCCACATACATATTGTATAACTCGATTTGATTTAGAATTAATCAAAGAAAGAAAAGAAAAACGTGTTTAAAATTTTATAGGTGTATTGTTGCTTATATAGCAGCAAATAATTATTTTTACGACAAAAAAAATTCGTTAAATTATTATTCCAAAAAAGTTGTAACATTAAAATCAAAATTAACAAAGGAACAATTTTTTTAAAAGAATTTAATAAATGATTTAATATAATATTTAATGAACTTGACAAATACAAAATTTACTACACACTTTGGTGGCGTTTCGGCTATGATATTGTGGTTCAAAACCTGCATATATTGTTTTTAATAGGTAACAATTGTTGTATTAAGCTTTATTTAATAATATTTTTTTATTTGTATTATTTGCTATTTATAATTTTTATTTATTAATTGTAAGAATTCGCATGCATCGGCAGCTATATTGCTCAATTTCGTCTTGCAGTCTTTAAATTTATTAATTTTGTTTTAATTGTGGGGATGTTGGTTTAAATAAAGAGGTGCGTGCGGGGTTTAATGCATATGCTTCCTGTAAGAACAAGTTTGACGGTTTACCAGTGTTCCAAAAACGAATGGGTGTAATTGGTAGCTTTGTATTTTTTAATATTTTATATACTTTAATAAGGTTGCTTGCAATTTATATGATTTTTTGTTTTAAATTAAATGTTCTAGCGAGATCTTTGAAATTCGCGATTTACGAGTCTAAAAACTACCAAGATTCACGGTCTCGGTTCATTTTATTCGAATCTTTGGGTAAACTCAAAATAACGGACAAAGGGTCCTATAACGGAAAAAAAGATAAAATGTTTAATAATGGATTAGGCTATATTATTGTATTAATTTCTACTTGCTTCTTCCATTCCAATTGATTGGTAATATTTGGATTCTTTATATTTTTCAAAAAACGAAAACGATCCAAATCTGGCTTTTATTTCGTCCGTTTCAAACGGGACCCGAATTCATCATTTGTTCAAAAAGCATATTTTAAAAGCAATTATTTAAATTGCTAAAGTCAGAGCTCTAATTAAAAACTCTATAAAAGAAAATATCATTTAAAAAAAAAATTAATGAAAGTCATAAAATAGAAATACTTTAATAAACATTCTGAGTCTAGTGATAATAAAAATGCTTTTTATTCGGTTTGCTTCGAATTAATCAATTACATGAAAAGACTATAAAATAATTTAGATTCAAAAACAAAATAATTTTTAAGTTCGCGTTTTGTTACACTTTAGAAGTTAAACTATTTGGATTACTAGAGCAACAATAGTAAAAATTTTTATATAATTAAAAATATAAAAAAATCAATGCACATCAAGGATGGGCCGACTTATAATAATTGGAACCAATTAACACTTATAATCCTTTGCAAATATAATCTTTTCAAGTATTCTTTGTGCCAAAAGGCATGCATGTGATTTGTAGACATTGTTTTTGGTAATTACGCCAAATCCCACATCGTTTTTCTATCTAATTTGATTTGCGTAATTACTAGTGATCGGCCGAAGATTCGGTCGGTACTATTCGGTAAAATACCGAAAAAGTACTGGTGCCAAAAATCATCTGTAAATAAATCTTAATACTTTTTAATAAATTATTTTGCTAACTTTCGTTTGATTATTTAAATGATGTATTTAATTTTAGTCCAAATAATAAATAAATTTAAATTTTACTTTATAGTTTATAATTAAATATTATCTTTTTTTATATTTTTAAGTCTGTACTTTAATTTATTAGTAATTATATCAATTGTTTTTTTGACGGATAAATGTTGGTTACCGTTGGGCAACCGCGAAATCCCACTATGCGCGCACAAATGTCGTTGTGGATAATGGAACCGGTCTCATGTGCTGAACGATAAGCGTGAGCAATAAAAAATTAATTCACCTAAGCATCTAGTTAAATAAATCTAAATTTTAGATCGCTAATGTATATGAAAAAAATTTTTTTAATTGTTTCTTTTTTTAAAGAAAATTTATTTTAAGTTTGCTAATTTACTCTGTTTTCCATATTTTATTTAAGAATTTTTCTTTCTTTTCGACTTCCTCCAGTCGCTTCTTCTTTCCCTCTGCTTGCCATACACATTCTATCTTTAAAAACGCAGAAAGCGCGAAAAAAACGTGCGCTTGTTCGGGTCCTCCTGAAATTAAAAACCATTGGCTTTATTATTGCTATTGTTGATTCTTCCAACTAATATTTGTATAAAAGTAAATACAAAACGCGATTTTAATTTTTTAAATTATCAATTTATGTATTTTTTTAATGTTTTGCATTTATATAATATTGAAAACATTTAAAATGTTATTTTACAAATAATCAATTTTAGCAGTGATTTATTTCTTTATTGTATTTCATTAAAACAAATTAGTTAGTTTTTGTTTTGATTTTAAAATTTTATTTTTCACTTCTTTCATTTTTTAAATATACATTTTCACATGGCTTGAGCCGTAGCATTGCAGGAAGCTTGTGACAAAGCTATTGTTCATATTGTTTACCCAATAATGGGAAAAGTTTTTATATTTTTGTCAATAATTGTAACTTTTTGTGTTCCAATCTTTTGGCGGTGTTATCTTTTTATTGTAAATTAACATTTTACTTTTATAATTATTAAAAGGTAATGAATGCATTAAATTTGTCGCATAATATTTTCAATACTATGTTAAGTTGTTTAACTAATCTAGGCTTGAAATCTTCTTATTTTTTTATATAACAATTTGTTTCGATTTGAAAACCGGAAATTTAAGATTGAATATTATTGTCCAAATAAAACAAGTCGTTCACACTTTAAGACTCTTCCCTGCTTTGTTTTAAGTTTGATATTTCTCTGAAAAGGAAAAGAACTGTTGTTCAACTGTAATTATTTAATAATAATTTGTATATTCGTAAAATCATTAATTTTATGTCAAAACAAATGGCTGACTGTTGATCCAATCTCCTCTTGAAATGTAGTGCTATGAATGCGTAACAACGTTTATTTATCTTTTTTTTGTAAAATATACTTTTTTGGGCATTATGTTTTAGATTTTTCTTACTAAATTTCACACTCATTTTTATCTTTAAACGCTGGTAATATTTTCTTTGAATTATTTGTTATACTTTTCATTTTTGATATTTTTGAACACACAGCATTATAATTTTTTCAATATCATTCTTGTTTTCTCTATCTTTTTTCTTGCGGTTAATGAGCGACCAATAAATTCAAAAAGCATTAATTGCCGTTGTTTCTTTTTGAATGATGTTTGATTAAAACTTATTAATTTGATTTATTTAATTTCTAGGGTTCGATAGAGCCCGCATGCTTACAACTGAAATAGTACAATTAACAAGAATATGTATATCCATCTTTTCAGAATCATTCGAACAAACTTCTCTAAAAGTTGCGAGTTTAGTTGTGCCTGAATTTATTGGTAAACAAATGATTAGATTTTATCAATGCCTAGCAATTAATATTAAACTTTTGTATAAAAATGCTATCTATTTTAAAAAATCATGTCAAGAATGAAATCACAGTTAAGGTTTTTGAGCATGATATGTAATGGATTTTAAAATTTATTTATTTTATGCTTTCCCACTGAATACATTAAATGAGGCCAAAATTGATTTTTGAAAAATTTTAACTCAATCCTGCAATCCTGCGCAGGATCCCGCAAATTCTAAATACAGGATTATCAGGATTGCAGGGTTTGCAGGATAACCTGCAGGATCCGGTCCTGCAAAAAATTGTGAATTCATTCCTGCAACAGGATCCGCAAATTTGATTTTGCCGGCGTCTAGTTGAAACCCCGATGAGGATTGATAATTGCGGGGTCGGGGGTTTTTCGGGGATGAGACGGTCGGGGTCGGGGTTACCCAAATCGGCCAGGCCTTGGGCTTTCTTCATCGTTTTCTTTCTCCAAATTAGAGACCGGCAATATAAAATTTCTGTGAACGGGAATTTAAATTTAGACGGGAGACCCCATCTGCATACTTGATACTTAAACCAAAAAAAAAGTTATTACTAAATAATTATTTTATTTTATTTTATCTCTATTTAATATGCAACTTATTAGATTAATATTTCTTGTAAATCGAAGATAAAAGTTTAATTTTTATAATGTTATTTTCAAATATTGCAATCGGCGGGATTGATCTTTGATTTTATTCTTCAATATTTTTTAATTTTAGATAAATTAGTTTTAAAAATTTACTTTACATAGTTTAGGCTACCAAAAATTATCAGTTCAATATTTTTGATATTATACTGAATAACCGGCCTTGCGCCCGTTAGCGTCCCTGTACACGGATGTATGTAAACGAATTTTTATAAATGTTAATGCGTTATAGATTTAATAATTTATCTAGATGAACTTTGTAATTTCTTTTACAAGTGTTTTTATCATAATGCTTGATTATCAATTTATTTTTACTTTATAAGCCCATTTATTTAGCATTATTTTTAGTATACTTTCAACTTACGTTAAATTAACTTGAATTTATTTTTATAAAAAATATTTTATAAATTCGTTAACTAATTTATGGATGGCTGTAAAATAAAAACCGTAATTTTGAACCTCAACTGCCCACCACCCACACTGCCACACAGCGGCTCGACTTCGGTGTGGTTAATTATTTAAAATTATTAGATTTCTTAAATTATCTTATTTTTTAGCCAGGGTGGCTTAGGCCTACACCTAACGAACCCCTTTGTGTTTATTATTGTATTTTGCTGAGAATTCCAAAGTGTTATCACACCTTTAATTTAAGAATTTGTTGGATTTCAGCGATTGTCTATTGATTTCTAGTCCATGTTTTTTACTGGCACATTTCAGCATGCAAAAGAAGAATAAATGTTTATTGATTTAAACATTTTGAGATGACCTCGCGCTTTGAATTGCACCCCGTATTGATGACAATTGACGATGACTTCTGCAAGAAGTGCATATTCGATGTCATTTCTGGACTTTAACTTTAATTTTTATTAATATTTATTATCGCCCGTGATAGATTAATTAGCATTTAATTATATTTTTTTTTGTATTTTTGTTTAGTTAATAAAAAGAATCACATTATGTTTTAGCCAAAACATTTTTTATATTTAAATTATTGTATACAATAGTTTAATTTTAATTTTGCAAAAAGCATTTTTTTATTTTAAACTATATTATTATTTTAATCTATAAGCTGTGTGTTAAATTTTTCAGTATTTATCTTAAAGAATTTTATTGATTTATTTTATTTCAATCGGTTGTTCTTTTATCAATAAATTAATATTAAAAATTTATTGTATTTTATGTACTGATATTTTGATATAAATTTAAAGAAATCATAGTAACTTATAGTAATTTGTGTTAATTCAATTGTTTTAATAAAATTTTCAATATAATTGAAGTAAAGGTGGTTCTTTCTTAAATTTTTTTTCTTATAATTTATAACTTTAGTAAATAATTCGTGAAAGACATTTTATTATTGCATTTGAAAAAAACATATTTTATGTTCTTTAATTCTCAAAATGTGTCTAAGTTTAGTGTGTGTATTTATTATGTTGCTGCTAATTTTTGAACGTGAATTATTTTTCTGGCTTTTTCTTAAGTTTATGATTAACGAAAAATGCTTGAGTTTCTTTGTAAAATTCCAAAATTAATGTGGTTTTTACCATTTTATTGTAAAACATTTGAAAAAATTAGTTTATTTTACAATTTATTGTGTTTAACAATAAATCTTTTAATAAAAATTTAATTTAAATATCAATGAAAATAATTAATGATTAGTAATTAATTCTTCAAATTTTACTTGACATCTTTGCCATTTACTGGATCCTAAACGGATAAAAGATAATGATATTAAAATTAAAATTACTATGTTTCAAGAGTTATTCTGAGTTTTTTGTAAAGATTAAATTTGTTAATTTGTTTTCGCGTTAGGGTTAATATTTAGACTTGAAGCGTAACGCCGTTATAGGCGATATGCCGGCTTTTGAGGGTCTTCCTTTTTTTGCTCGGATTATTATTAATTTACTTTAGCCATTAATTTGTCCTTAAAAGGTTTTGGTCATTTTTTATGCAATTATGGATTCGTGCGGTGAGCAGCAATCGTTAAAAATATCAATATTTAAAATAATTTCTAATTACTATTTATTTCATAAAATTTACATAAAAAGTTTCCATAATAAACACACACAATAAAAAGTAAAAACACTGAACCAAACCGTAGAACCGGGATTTTTTCGGTTCGGTTCTCTGTTACGTTGTAATAAAAAATCTTATTAGTTTACATAAAAATTTTTGATCTTTAGGTATATTTCTAATTAAATAGAATATTTATTGTTCTTGTTATTAATTAGAAATATTTTTTATTGTTCAAAATAAACAAAACCCGTAAATTATCTAAATAGTTTTTAGAATTATTTTTTTAAATTACCAACCATTTATGATAGATTTATGCAATTATGGATTTCGTGCGGTGAGCAGCAATCGTTAAAAATATCAAACAAAAATTCAATTTATTTAAAATAATTTCTAATTACCATTTATTTCATAAAATTTACATAAAAAGTTTCCATAATAAACACACACAATAAAATGTAAAAACACAGAATTCGATCAAATTTGCCCTTCACCGGTTTTATTTTAATTTGATTCAATACATCTAGTCCGAATAATGTTTATCGGAGCAATTGTAATTAATTCAATTTTATATAAACAAAACTTAGTTATTTCGTGTAATATTTTTATTAAATTGCTGAATTTTGCAAGCATTATAAATAATTTTGATTTGATTTATAGGGTACAAACGTTTTATGTTTTATCTACATTATCTTTTTTACACAATAAAAAAGTATATTTTAAATTATTTCAATATGTTAAAGAAATTTATTTAATTATTTACTTACTGTATTATTTGATGCAACGTTTTTGACTCAACGATTTTTTTACAAGGAATGTTTACATATACTTTTTTTAAATATTTGCATGCTCGAGGCCTATAAAATTGGTTTTAAAAGTTTATTAAAACTCATTCATTGTTATTGGTAAGTGATTTAAATTACATTTCGAATAAATCATTTTAGATTTTTTTGCATTTATTTTTAAGACCCCGCATACCAGGGTTCGCTCCATCATTGATTCAACTTGAAGGACTGTGGGGGTCTATGTCAAATATTGGCTTTTTATTTTGTTTTTATTATAAATCTTTAGATTAGCGAATAATATTTAAAATTGTTTTTAGATTCTTATAAGATATGTCTACATCTTTAAAGTCGGCACCTCCGGATGGCATAAAGTGCCTTGATTCTTCCCATGATTTTTGGTGCTCGGTGGTGGTCCAATTATTCTGATTTGTAAAAATATTTTATGTTTAATATAATTGGGCTTATATAAGTATTTTTCAAATACTTTATAATTAAAATTTTATTGTTATTTCATATTTGTTTTTTACTTTATTCCAAGTAGTTGCGCACGAATGTGCGACGATTTGCATTTTATTGCCTTTCTTATTAGAATAAATACATCTTAATGTTTTTAAATTATGTTTCAATTATTTCAGCCTTGTTATGTCAATGTTAATTATTATTTTAAAATAAATACTTTCGAAATTGTTTCTATTAAATAAATTATTATGACAGGATTAATTGCATTAATATATTTTTATTTTAAACATTAATGAATAAAGAAACATTTTCCTGTAATTTAAACATTTTAAAATAATTAATAAAGTAATTTAATCGGCACAAAAATAAAAATATTTATATATTTGATTACATTTTTTTTAATATTAGACTTTTATAAATAATTAGTTATTTGTACTGAATTTTTATTATAAATAATTGCGTTATCTAGTCCCATAATAATTTGCTTAATTTTTAGCGTTAATAATTAGGCATTATATTTAAATTCTGTTGTTTTTAAAGTCGTTTAATAATCTTTTATTTAAAACTTGATTTTCTGAGCTTTTTCGGTGCTTTCGCACTCGGCGCTTTTATGGTTGTAAGTTTTTTATATAATTTATGAATATTCAAGCCGTATTTCAAATTATTGGTGGGATCTGTTATTAATTTTTTATCCTGAAATTGTTAAAAATTAAACTTGATTTAACATTTTTTATGACAATTCTATCAATTTTTATTAAAATTGCTTTGCAAATATAAAATGATTTATTAAATTTTTAACTGTTAATATTAATTTATCAGATTATATACCTTAATTTTCTAATTATCAATTAAGTTTTTCTTTAAAAAAACGAAATTTTTTCAATAGGTAAATTCATTTTACAACAATTATTTGCGTAATTTAATTCGGTGTATTTACGCCTAAAAGGTTTATTTTAATTTTTTTTAAATCCTTGAATTTGTAAACAAAATTTGATTCTTAATAGTACCGGTTATTTAGGTGTGAAAACCATATTTATATTCTATAACTAAATTTAAATATATTAATGTGTTAAATGGTAAATTGAAAATTAAATATTTTTTAATGTTTTAGCTAAACGAGCTTTTCGTATTTTCGTGTCCGATTTCAATATTATTCTTTATTTGAACCGTGCATATTCAACTACAATAAAAAAGGATAGAATAAAATGCACCCTAAATATTTATATCAATATTTATAAACGAATATCTATGTAATTTATAGTTAGACAACAAAAAAAAAACCTGAGAAACGATAACAGATTTTTAATAAATATAATTAAAATTAATAAAAAAACAATTGCTTTTCTGTGAAATTAAATAATTAATTTATTAAAAATAACATAATTTGTCTTAAAATATAATGTTAACAAACATTTTATATACACATCTTCACAGATTGATCTGATTAACAGGCAAAAATACAATAAAATATTTAATTTTTAATTACCGCAAGGGTTTTGTGACAATTTTATTTAGAATAAATTAAAATTTTGTAAAATGCTTTAGCAGCATTGCTTTTAATACTAAATAAAATTAAATCACAAACTTATATACTTCTTTAAAAAAAAAAGTTTTTTTAAATAATAGTTTTTCCAATTTGTACTTTTTTAAAGAATTAACACCATCTTTACGGTAATATCAAGTTTATTTAGATTTTTAAAATAATATTTTTAGAAAATTAAATTTTCAACTAATTTTAATAACTCACAATTTACAAAAGCAATTTCTAAGCATTGTAACTTTGCTTGTCTGAACTTTATAATTTGTATATTTTCAAATACAAATTTTTTGTTTACTAATAATCAAATCAAATGCATGATTGCACTGTTATTTTTATATCAAATTGCAGTGTTCAAATTAGTGTTTAATTATAAATTAATATGTGATGAAATTAACTCAATATATTAGTTAAATATTAAACAATGCAATAAATCGTTTATATTTAAATTAACACGTGAATGAAGAGGTATAATATTGCAAAATTAAAGCTGGAAAAAATAATATGCTCTTTATATATTTAAAAGTTTTATTAATTATTTAATTCATTTTCTAAAGTTTTGGGCAAGTCTTTTTTTGTAAAAACAAAGACTTTTTTATTTCTTACATATCTTTTTTTATTTATGAAAACGTTACTTTATTTTTTCTTTTTCCTCTAGCCAAACCCGCAAGTAATCAAACTCCCCACCATTGTTTGCGACAAACTTGGAAATACATGACATAGATTAGATAATTTTATCAAGTTGGTTCTTTTTTCATTTATATTATTTGTTTAAAAAGTTTTAAAAATTGATAAAAAGAATTCCTGGTTAGTATTAGAAATATTTTCTATACTAGCAATTGACATAACCGCAAATAGCTCAAATTACATTTTAATTTTGAATCAACAATTATTTATTCTTAATTTATAATAAGATTTATTTATTAATAATTTTTCATTTGCTAGTTTGTTATTTCGGTTAAATTTTACTAAAATAAATATTATTTTTTTTAACTTAATGGTTAATAATAGTAGTAACCTTTTTTTGTCAATGTTAATTATATTTTAAAAATATGCATATTTATTGTGGATGTACGTATAATACTTACTGTTCATTGGTCACATCGCCTTGTCTGAGTACTGCGATCGAGTTTGGGTCTTCGATTCCAATCTCTCTTCAAAGTCGTCGAATAAATCTAACATCAACACAGAAACAAACTTATTTGTTAATTTTAGTTGGCGACTAAACGACACATGTTTTTTTATAAACACGAGTGCAAAAGATACAATGTTTATTGCAAATTTTATTTTCAAAATGTTTTTATTTATTTTAAGAAATCAATTTCTACATTTCTTGCTTCGTGTTTAGTTTATAATAATATTACGTTTTACTAGGAAATGTATTATAAACATATTAAATTTTGGAGCACAAAAAACTATTTTCTCTTTATATGTGCATCTTTTAAAAAAAATTTTAAATGTTAATTTGTTTGTCGTAATATTTAAACTTGATCAAACGTTCTTTACACCTATATTTATTTTATTATTTATTAGATAATAAACCCAGAAGCAATATGGTAAAAAGATTACAAACAGCTATTTATTTGGATTATTTAAACATTACTTAAATGTGATGAAACGTTAATTAATATTTTATTATTTCTAATCGAGTTTTAAAAGTCAGATTATTTTAAATTATACCGCATAGTATCAGTAAATAATTTACTTGTACTTTTTTAATTGCATTTTTGTTATAATTTTATTTTAATAATCATTGGTGTATGGCTTTTATAATTTTGTTAGCCTTTAAAGCGAATTATTATTTTGTTTTCTTGCGTAGGCATTTCTTTTATTATCTTTGCTTCAAACCGATCTAACCGGAATACGGAGCCTCAAATTCCCAAAAACTGTTCCCAAAAAAGTGCCCATTGGGGACTAAATCGAATCGATCTGATCCCTTCCATTTTTTTATATGTGATAGGGAAGTATTCTAAGACTCATCTTAAACAATGGGACGGCTTTGTAGGTGATACAAAAAATAAAATAAAAACATGGATATCAAAATTTAAATTTAAAATTGCCTATTAATTAGTTATGTAAATCTTATAAAATTTACCCATAAAAAATCAAAAATAGTAATTTAAAAGAAAAAGAGGCAAAAATTTAAAAAAATCTTTAGTATTGGTTTTAAACTGCCCGGCGAATTTTACGAGGAATGCCAACCATACGGCCTAATATTACTTCTATTGTCCGATTTGTAATAAGGAAAGATGAATAAGTTTAAACACCATTTTCTTTAGCTAACATGAGTCACATTTTTTTCTAACTCATTTAAAAACAATATTAATATTTAAACCTTCATGATAAAAAAACTCTTACCTGGGAGATGAAAAATAAAACATATTGAAAGAAAATAATAAAAATTAAAAACGATTGATTTAACATCCGACGTCCAATTCTTGAGTTGTTTTAAAATGTCTTAAGTGTTTTTATTTTTGAAATAACTATTATTTTTAATTACTAAACATTTTATGATATTTTATTTGTCTTCAATTCAGGCACGGCGGGTGGATATTTTTTATAGTTGCTAATTAAATTGGTGCATTTACTTTTGATTTGGTGGATTTACGTTTAAAGGTTTATGATAAACAATAAATGCATTTATTAAGATAGCTTGGTAATTTATTATTTATTTTGTGGCATAATTCGGTTTTGATTAATTACATATTTTTACTTTAGCACTGAATTTATGGAAATAAAACTTTAAATTACATTAACAAAAAAATGTCATTTACGAAAAACATAAATATTTAATCTGATTTCTATAATGCATTATCAGATGGTGTACTTCCGTCCTGTTTTTGTCTTTTTTCAATGTGGGCTTGTCGTTGAACTTACTTAAGTTTTTATAATTCTTTTTATGTAATCATGTTTTAATTAATTTAATTCATTGTTTTTCATTAAATTTAATTTACTGACATAAACTTTATAAACCAACATTTATATCAAAATTAAGTTACTCGATTAATATTATTTATTTATAAATAAGTAAAAAATTAAATAAGTATTTATAATTTAGAAATTTGCTTAATTTTTATTTAAATTGAAATGAATGAATGTTGATTTAATATTTAATTGATTAAACTTCCTGCCTTCTTCTTTTTTGTAGACATTGATGTCGAGTAACAAAATTTTTTAAACATTTAATTTAAAGTTTCTTTTAAAACTTATTAATAAATTATTAATCATTTTAAAGTTTAATCACTTCTTCCACTTCTTGCGGTGTAGAACGTATCAGTGAAAAAAATTGTGATCCATGCAAACCCCTAACCCGTCACACACACTCACGGCTTTTTGTAACCATATACAACAATGGACTTTTATTTTATTAAGGTTCGTTAAATCTTAGAGAATTGTAATGTAAGTAGAATTTTTTTATTTCATCTGTTTTATATTTCAAATACTTTATTGATTAATGGATCTTTTATTTAGGAAAATTTTTTAAAAAAATAATAAAGATTTTGACTATTTGTGTATTTTTTATGCAATTAATAATAGAATAAATAAAATGATCGTATTTTATTTAGAGGCTTTTTAATATATAATAACGTTCAGTGCTAAAGCTTAAATTTTTATTTTTGCCCTCTAGTCAAACTATTTAGAACTTTTTCATTAATTTGTTTTGCTATTTTAAATTTTGCATACTTATAAATTTTTTTTTTTCTAAATTTTCATACATTTGTATTTTTGTAGACGTTTAATATATAAATAATAGACCTTTTGGGAATCGATCATTATTAAATATATATAAAACGAAATCCGTTTCATGGAGTTTGCCAAAATCATATGTTTAATCAAATATTACATTTCTGAAAAAGTTATTTACAATTATTTGGATTGTAGAAATGACCGCTCAGAAGAAGACTGGACGTTAATAACTGGCACAAGTCATATTTAAACATTCACTGCCGAATGCTCAGTTTAATAAAAAAATATATATTGAACTTATATCGTTGGTAGATTGATCTAAGCATTATAGAAAGATTATGTAATGTTTGCGCAGAGTCAATGGTGAAATCGAAAGTTCCTTTAAGAAACGAAAATTTATTAATGAAATTAAAATCAATATTTATTGGTGCCCTAGTTTTATTGAATATATTTATGATAGTAAAGAAATAAATTAGAATTAAATGTTTTAAGTTGCGCACAGGTAAAGATTAAATTTTACTAAACAAGAATTAATTATTAATTATAATTATAATATATGATATTTAAAAACAGTTGTTTTTTCGCGCATTTGCATGCAAACCAGGACATTCTGCTTCTGTGCACTTTCGATTGATACCAAAAATTTGTTTCGTTTGAATAGTTCCAAAAAGAGTTATTGAACTTCAAAATCCCTGGCGCCGAATCGTGCGCGCCGAATCGAGATGTACCGGGCCAAAACGCATAAAAAACGCTTTTGTTCATAACTTTTTTTTGTTTATGTATTTATGTTTTTAAATTTCCATACAAAGTTTATTTGATGTTTTTAACAGTCATGCTTTAGGTAATCTCTAATTAATTAGAAATTGTTCATATTTGTTATTTATAACAAAAATAATTTACATTCTTATCAGTATGTAAAATTTAATCAATTTTTTTATAAATGACAAGCAGCTTAGTTTAATCGATCAAATTATATAATTGTTCTAATATAATTCAATAAATCCCCTGATACTTTTAGTCTCGAAGAATCTCAAAATAGACGACTAAAATAGGTGAGAAAAAGTGCCAAATAGGCCCAAACCCCGTGTTCATAAGCAAAAATAAGTGTGAAAAAATGGAAATAACAATAATTGCTTAAAAATTGCTTTTTAAATATGAAAATTATCAATCAGTAGGGCAGTTACTTAGGCAAGAAAAATTACAACATAAGCGACTAAAAAAGCATTTAATTTTATGAAAGATCTGACAAAAAAATGAATTTATTGTATTTTTTAAGAACATTTTTCAAAAAATTAGCGATCTTGGCAAGAAAAATTCGGATTTTATTTCCAGCGTTTTCAAAAAACGATGATAAAAACATTTAATTTTTAGTTTGTTTGATAAAAAATGCATTATTCCTTTGTATTTTTTATTATAAATAATTTTGCATTTTTTACGTGCCTACTTTTTTTTTTAGTATATTCGGTTGCCCAAGCTTATTAATATTAGAATTGACTTATTTTTTAAATTTTAATTAGCTTTTTACAATTTTCACCCTAAAAAAATGTTGTTTATCTAAAAAAGTTTAAATATATAAACTTTTTATGGTTAATCATACTTTTCATTTTGTGTTTTTGTACATAAATATAATTTTTGTCTGCAGAAATGATCCCCGCATTGGCATAATGCTAACTTGTTCCATCCAGTGCAAGAAAAAAATTTTTTGTAGGCAATATTTATATAAAATATTTGTAACCTTTTTTATACAATTTGTTGTTTTTTAATCCGCAAGGATGCTTTGTTTTTGCATTATGAATTTAATTCCATTCTGATTTTATTGAGAATTTAATAGTTTTCCAAATTAATTTATTACTTTATTTTCTAATCCATCTTTTTCGTGTAAAAATTTATTTTTGTCGCAACACAAATGTATGTTTAAAATTTTTTTTTGAATTATTTAAGATTTAAAACTTTCATTATTTTAATAGCTTTTAATATTTTGATATTATTATTGTATCATGACGATTTTTATATTAATAAGTTTATTTAAAATTATTCATATATCAAAACCGGATTATCTAAACATCTTTTTTATTTTTTTTACTTTATTTCATTTACCGAATTATTTAAAAGCATTTAACTTTTTTATTATTTTTACATCATTTCATTAAATACTTCAAAAAGTTATAAGCGTTTCAAACTTGTCGATGCCAAACTGTCTTGAACGCCCAAAACAATCTTTTTCACGACTTTTAAACACAACCGGTGTTTTTAATAAGTTATGCGTTTTGTTAATTAATGCCGCTTTTTAATATAGTTAACAACATTATATAAATGTGTAACATTTCTTAAATTTTTATTTTGACTCTTTAATCGTATTTTAAAGTAAATTAATTGCTTAATATCTTTAAATGGCTTATCACTAATTTATTTTTTTGCCAAATTCAACCAAATAATTTTTGAATATTTCTTCATAAGGTCCTAAGTGCATTCTCAGTTGATCGCCAACGGTGCTGGTGCATTACTATGTTTTCTTACTATTTTTATTTTTAAATTTATATTAAAAATACTATAAATTTTTTTTTAATATGCGAATTTATATTACAAAATTACTTAATTTTGATTTCATTCCAGTTATAATTTATTAAGTTTTATACTTCGCGCTTTGAAATTAATATATAATAATGTTATTAATGTGCAATTTTAATAAAGAGGATCACTAATTATCAACATAAAATTTTTAATTGAAAAACTTAAAAGGGCAATTTTTCCTAATTGAAGTAATAAGAGAAATAAAAAATTTTGTATGTAAATTAAAGGCATTTCAGAATTTTTTTGAAAATAAGCAGAATTTAAAAAAAATTTATTTTTTGGTGGCAGAATTTTTAGTCGCCAAAAAGTCAATTTTTAGGGGTGCATTTTTTGAAAATTTTTAAAAAGTCGACCCTTAGTGGTGTATAGTGAGTATATCATATGACGGGGGTGATTTTTTTGGTTGGGCTAAGCAGCCGAACAAGGTTACTGTTTAAGGCACTATTGAAAGCTTGTTGTCTAGAATTTTTAAACAAAAAATAATATTGAATCTTTTAGTAGATTAGATAAAGGGGTTCATGCTTTAGCAGAAGTTTTTCATTGACAAGCATACTTAGAGTTTAAACAACAGGTATATTTAACTGCTTTAGAAAGGGATATATTCGTTTTTATTGCATTTTTGTTAAGGAATTTTTGACTTTTTGAGATGTTTTCTGCATTTAAAAAAATATAAATGTCAAACTTAAATTTGCCCAAAGGGGGAAGAACACTTTTTCGGTTTATCAAAAATTTTTCTTTTTAAATTCTGTTAAAATGAAGCCGGAAACCGCGGAAAATACCGAATCCGGTCGGTGTACCAAATTTCAAAAATTGTTATATGGTTTGTTCAAATAATTTTAAATTCCGTTCTTGATTAAATTTAAATTTTTATTAATACGTTTTATTTTTTATATTTATTATAAAATAGTTAATGTAAAAATATTTTAACTTTTTTTAAGCAGGAAGTATCCTCGCGAACTTCCAAGTATTGTTTACGTACATATAATAGAATTTATTGTTTTTATTACAACTATTATTTTTAAACATATTTTGAAAGTTTAGTTTCTTGTCATCATATTCTCAATGTTTTTGTATATTTTCTAAGTTACGAATTATTATATTAAGGTCAACAAATGTAGTTCTGTACTTGGGCATTAACCTAATTTTGCCCCTTTTCAAGTTCAAGCCTGGTCAAATCCCATTTGTATTTCCTCGTCTACGTGGTGTTGGATTTGCGCCGACTTTTGGTGTTTATTCCGCCGGTGTTCTTTGAAATGGTATTGTTTTTGATGCCGTCAGCACCTCTGATAATTAATGAATAATGTTAATAAATTTAATATTCTTTTTTATTTCATAATTTATTGCTCTCAAATTAGTTTCCTCAAATTTGTTTATTGATTATTATTTTTTTGGGTAGGAATAATTTTGTCACTTTATTTGTGTGTTAAAAACATTTTTTTTAAATTGTCAAATATAATAATAGAATTATTTTAAATGATGAATAACGGCATTAATTAATATTTTATTAGCCAAGGTCCCGTGTGTTGCCGCTTTTGCAGGCTGAGGCAATTTTATTATCTTTTATGCATTAAAAGTTCAATTAACAGAAATCAATACGGAATTTAGCACAAACTTTTGAAAATTCAGATGGGCAAAGCCAAAGCTCTTATATTTATTTTAACTTTTATTTTTGAGATTAAAATGTTTATAATAATTAAAAATTTTTAATCAATTTTTTTATATTTTTTATAAAAATTACTGTTTTTAATTATTTTTTTTTTTAATTAAACAGGTTTTAGTTTATACTCTTTTTCGACTTCTATATTTATTTAGTTTGTAGCATTGTTTCATTCAAATAAAAATAGAAAAAATTTTATAAAATAATGACAAAAGTGCAACGCCTGATCACAGACAAACAACTCACTTACGCAGTTTGTTGCACAACTACTGCACGTATATTAACCCACTTTACAAATTTTTCCTGGCATAGTGGCAGACAGCTGATGAACCCGAACTATATATAATTATTTAATTTAAACTAATATGAAAAAACATTATGTACTATGTAAAAATATATGAAATTCACTAAAATTAAACTAATTGATAACGATTGATTTAAAATAAACAAATAAATTTAAACTTTGAGCAAAAATATTTACTTAAATGTTAAAAATTTAATCTAATTTCTCATTGCTAAAAAACCTTTTTTGTTATAAAATACTTTTAATTAAATATAATTCGTAAATATGTTTAATACAAGCGGCTAAGTAAGTATGAAATGAAATTACCACATTTACAGATTTATTGTATTGTGTTGGCGACTGTACTGAAGCAACAATAATTCTTCACGCAAGAAAACAGAATTGATAAAAATTTATAATAAACTCATCAATAAAATAAAAGCCAAAAACATCTAAAACAAAAAATAAAATTAACTTTAAAATAAATTGAATTTAATTTTACTTAATAAGAAAAGTACGGCGGAAATTTTGAACGGCCCATGCTCACACACACAAGATCTTGCTAGTAGTATGCCAGGATTTCAACTTCTTATAAAGTTCAACCAAGACAGATACGAAAAATTAATTAAAAAATTTTTTTTAATTGGGTAAAATGAATTAAATCAATACTTAAACAAAATAAAGAAAAACTATTGTGTTTCCAAAATAAAAAAACTAAATATTATAAGAAAGGCATTGAGTTAATAAATATACTATAAACTAAAGGACCAGCCAATACACTTAATAATTATAATGCATGCATTTATTATTTATTTTGGAGGTGAAAAAGACGACAAACATATAATCTTTTTATTAAATTATTAAATCTGATAGATATATGCAAACAATAATAAATTACTTTAATCCTAAAAAATAAAATAAACTTTTTACATAAATAATATAAAATAATTGTACAAAATAAAAACTCGTGCAGCTCTATGTTCCAATTAAGGAAAATATATTGTTAGTAATTGAAACAATTATCGTTTTTTTAATTTGGATTTATATGTCGTGGCCAAAGATGGCAAATGTCGCGCACAGGCATACGACACCGCGTCGAAATGACCTAGCACGCTTTAATTGTGTGTTTTACAATAAAATTATTTTAATAAAATTTAACATTCTACAGTAGCTAGTTATTAAAATTTACTTAGTCTTAATTGTTGCTTTTTCTTTCTGGAAAAATTCACATGAAAACACTGAAAAATTTTTGCAAAAATTGGTCATAACTTTTTGGATTTTTAAATTTGTGAAAACAACTCTTTGGCGTAAAAATTTTACATAAATGCAAACTTGAATTTTATAAATATGCAAAAAAACAAATTATTTTATAAAGCTTTTTTCTAAATTAAAAAAATCATTGGTTTCAATATGTACATCGCGTAAGCGTAAACGAAAGCACGCCAGTCTGCCTAAAGCAATGATGCAATTTTAATAATAAATATATTTTGATCGAATGCATAAAACGTTAATAAAAATTTCACATATAGAGAAAAACGCAAAAAGATGATCAATGACGCAATCGAAAAAGGAAAATGGATTAAATTTAGATCGTAATAAAAATAAAGAGAATCATTTTGTCAAAATAAATAATAGAAAAAAAATTTACAAAATATTAAATAAGGAATTGAAAATATAAAACTACCCACAATCAACTTTATTTTATAATGCCAATGCTTAAATTTTGAAAGACCACAGCTCAGACATTGCCTTTTATTTGGGGGAGAATTATTTACCGTAAGAAATTACTTTTTAAATAAAATTTAATGCGATTTTGAAAAAATATATTTAAAAATAGCTTTTTGATCAGGTCGGCAAAACAGCCACCACGAATATACTAAAACTTAATTTTTAATAAATTTGCAAATAAATAACCTTAGGTTACACTAAACTGTTTGAATTCTGTTTACTTTTGACCAACCAAGTGCACACCGTTCGGGTCATTGAAAAATTTTTGTTTTTATGAAAAACTGATTGGAGAGGTTACTTATTACTCCCCATCACATATAGAAAAATGGTTTCGTCAGATCGATTTGAAAAAATCGATTAATCCTTCTATGGGCACTTTTTGGGGAAATTTTAAGCCCATAAATTGGCTCAGATCTCTTGGAGCCGTCCCTATTCAGAATTAGAGTTCCCCAATCCGATCAGTCCCCAATAGGCACTTTTTGTGGAAACATTAATTTACTATTTTGCTTAATTTTCAAATATTAATCTAAGACATATTATACAATTAAAAATTTATTAAATAACAAATAAATCTTTAATAGTTTAGAATTTTAACAAAAAATTAAAAATTCCTTACTCTTCAACTATTTTCAAAAAATTTGATTTTCAATAATGCAAATAAATTTTTAAATTAATTTAAAAGATTATTTAGACAAAGTGATATACCCAATTTTTTTTTTGGATATTTTAAATTTCTTCAATAACAATTATTTTTTTATCAACATGTTATCATTTTTTTTATAATAAAACTGTCTTCAACTTAGGTATCCTTGAACATGTGTACGCGCCATAAAATTTATCTCTTAATTATTGACCAAATTCCTATTATTATTGAAATTGAAATAGCTCTGCTAATAATTCATATATTACAGAACTAATGTCAAAAAAATTTCAATAATCTGGTTGTCATTAAACTTTAAAACATTAAAATATCGTCTCTTAATTTAAGTGATATGCTATATTCTTTTTTAAGTCAAATTTTGAATAATAAATAATTTTGTGTTTATTTTAATCTTATGAATACCAACAGTTAAGAAATTGCACGGAACTTAAAAATAACACATAAAACTGAATACATCTTTGTATTAATTAAGGTAAACTGCTGTTTGGCTCAGCAATAGTTGTGGAAAAGAATCGGAAAAATTTTTTTAATTTATTGTGTTTAAAATTAAAGCAAACTTTTAAATTATATTAATATAAATTAAACATTTCAAACAAACAACTAAACTACGTTAGCTTTTAAAGATCATCCTTTATTTAAATAAAATATAACATTAAACAAAAAAAAGAAAAGGTAAATTATTAAAGTGGATATTCCCGATGGAATGAAATATTGATATTATTGAGTGCCGATAGAAACAACGTTTGCCAATTACAAATACCCAAAATAAAAATTGAAAATAAAAACAATTTGAAAATTAAAAAACTATATATCACAAACCGGTTTGATTAAGTGCATAAAAGTCTTGTACTGCTTACGCTTTTATTGAATCTAAAAGAGCGTTGTTCATACAAATACGCATACGATATGATTTCAAGTTCATCATTTACTACATCTTTTTTTCAAATTTAACTAAAAAGTTTTCACTATTTATAATGTCAGCCTAAAGGTTTGAATTAATTTTGTGGATCAGAATGTACTGATTTCTGGGTCTCCTAGGATTTTCATCCTAAACGCCCGACTAACCCAAAAACCGACAAAATTGCGAATCAAGATGGCTTGAAGTTAAAGGGAAAATTTAAACCCTAGTGTGCCATACCACGGCAACTAGAAAAAAACCCCACCCAAACCGCTGGTTAAAACAAAAAAAACTTTTTAAAATCCAAAAAAAATATTAAAAACTTATAACTTTTAAAAGATCTGTCTCGTCCATTTTTGTTTCGACTGTAAATGAAAACAGATTATCCATCTTTGAATAAAATCTAATAGCCGTATTTCTAGCAGGTTGCCCAATTTTTTTTGTCAGAATTTTATATTGATATTTTAAAAATTTTTACCGCTGCGTCACCCTATAGAGTTTATCTTGTTGCCCAAGAACGCAGTTCTGGATCTGCATGTTAGCTTCTCCTCCGTTAAAATGCTGTTTTCAGATGCAGAAATTCACGGATGCTTTTTCAAGAGCAAATTTCTCTCTAGTTGTTTCCTTGTAGTCGTCATTAAAAAGTGCGTGCCTGTTTTCATATCTCTTTCAAGCGCATGCATTATTTTGACATTCATTTTTTTTCTTTACCTATAAACTATGGTGTTTCTTCTCTAATTAATTTATTGGATTAAATACAATAGGTGTAACATCTTTTTGATTTTATATTATACAAAAGAATTTTATTTAATTTTATTAAAACTTTTCTTCAAATAATATTTTTATATTTCAATTAGAATTTTTGGTAAAGCAAGTATTTTAAAGTTGAATTTACGCTGTTGTAGTTTGAATATAATAACTATTCAAATATTTAATTATAGATATATTATTTACAACGACACTCGAATTTATTGCGACCACTGGTATCGATAAATCTGTATTTTAAAAGAATTATCAACACACATTTTTAATTTAATAAGAATGTAATATTTAAAAACGATTTTACCTTATTAAGATATTAAATTTTTTAAATTGTATTAACACGTAAAGTTATCCTTTTAATTTATTTAATAATTAAATATTTTAGTGCAAGCTTTTAGCTTTATTAGACTGTTTTCAAATTAATCTATAAGATTTGGTAAAGCGCATATTTATATTAGTAAGGGTTGTTTTTTGCGTTGTCTATTCTAATATATATGATTAAATAAATTACAATTTGACTTTTGAATGAGTTAATTTCAACAATATGATTATAAAGATTTTCTTATGCATACCTTTAATTAAATCTATAAATTTTATTACCTTCTGGTCCGTCCCTTTAACGGCGACATCGTCCTTAACTCGATTTCCGGATAGACCAGGACGTTCTTCCACTCGAGACACGCGCTAAATGTCATCCGGATAGCATTTTACTAAATGTTATTTTCTTAGTATATAATCTACATCTCATATTTGTGAATGCTTTTTATAAATGTTTGCTAATTATTTTAAGAATTAGAATACATGAAAATGATTTTCAAAATTATTTATCTTTTATTTTCCATATTGTGGGCAAATTAAAATTTTCTTCAATCAAAATATATTATAATTATTATATAAAATTTAATCAGCTATAAGCAAATTCACTGCGCTTCTGTGAATGTTTTCGTCTGCGCATAATAAAACAATGGTTTATCTGACATTTGTCATTAAACCTGATCATTTTGTTTAGATTTTATATAAAAACATAATTATAAAGCGTTAATATTCTTATTAATTTGGTTGAATTTACACAATTATATTCGATTTTAAGATGAGACTGGCAAAAGCTTTACGCGATTTCAGCGTTGGCGAACCGCATAAAAAGTTCAAACATCCTTAACCTCTTTTGATTAGCGGATAAATATTTAAATTGTAATTATCTCTTGGATTAAAATTTTAATATCTTCTGTTTCTAAGTTTCGAAAGCCTTTTATATAAAAAATGTTATTAACGAAAAATTTAAAGGTCTAATATGTTTAAATTTGTTTAATAGTTTAAATTTTAAAAATTAATTTGCGGCAAAATACCATTTAAGATATTATACATTTAAAGTGCTATAAAATAAACTGGAATTTTAGACTATAGTCACTCTGGTGTCTTCCGATGTGTTTTTTTTCATTTACCATAAATTAAAAATTAACTAAAAATATAAGACAAAAAAAAATAATGTAAAGGTTTTCGTTTCTAATATGTTAATAGATAAACAAATATAATTTAATGTATTTAAAATAATGAATTTTGCTGTAATTGGCAGAAATAATAATTTGAAAAGCAGGGGCTAGCATCAAATTTTTTTTTGTTAAAAAAATTTACAGATTAAAAAAGCCAACAATTATAGTTCGTCAAAGAACTTGCATTTCCGAAGAAATCTGCAGATCTGAAAGCTGCTAGTCAATTTTTGCTGAAAAATTTTACTTTTATTTAGACAATTAATTAAATAAATCTAAATTATAATTAATTTAAAGCTGTAATTTATAAAATTTATATTTATAAAACCATTGAATTGTATTCGTTATCCAAATACAAAAATAAATTTTAAAAAACATAAAAACCCCAACCAAATTCCAATTACAAAATTTTAAACATATGTGATTGAGCTATAAATTCTTGCGCGCGCGACCAAAGCGGAAACCCTAAACAAAAATAATAAAATTAAAAATAACTAAATAAATTTATAGACATATTATTTTTATAAAAAAAACACTTAAATAAGATTGCACTGGGCAGATTATATAAAATAGGTATTTATTAACACAAAAAAATTATTCAACATTAAATCTTAAGTATAAAAATGATAGAAGTTAAAAAATTGAGAAAACGACACAAGTTAAATAATGTTAAGAAAAAACTAACAATAACTAATGGCTTTCAAACCATACAATTTGGTATCTAAAAAATTGGACCGGTGAGGATGAAGGAAGGTTTTAACAAACAAACAAAAAAACAATACCCACACACAAAAATTATAAAATTTTAAGATTATAATTACAAATTTCATCTGCAAAAGTTCAAACAAATTAAAATTTAATGTTTTTGCAGTATTAAAATTGTTGCTATTTTTACGAACAAATTTAAAATCTGAAATTGTTTTGCTTATTGGGTTTGCAAATAAAATCAAAATTGTATTTATAATATAAAACAAAGGCATATCATCACTTCATGGATCAACAACATGCGGTAAAATTTCGCGCATTATTCCGATCCTTATTATTTGATTACCAAAATTTTATTTAAAATAAATAGATAAAATTAATTAATAATTATTTATTTATTATATTTTGTAAATATTCATTAATATTTATTAATGCATTCACAATCGCATTTAGTCAAACATACATCCCTTCAGAAACGGAAACGGTAGAACAGGCCGACTCATGGTCAGTGTAATATGAAAATTATTGACTCACAATTTTGGTAGACTTAAACTACGTAAATTGAATATTTAAAACTAATTTATCTATAAAACTAAAAAGATCGAAGATCAATCCCGCAAAATTAAAATACCCACTATTTTAAAATATTTTAAAAATATAAAATATCATAAAAATCACAGAAAGTACTTGTCATTATTTTATTTAGTATAGTATATTCACATTAGTTTAATTATAAATAAACCCCACTTGGAAGTTTGAAAAAATAACAAATTAAAATAACGACTGGAAAAAATAACTCCATTATTAATTGATTTGAAGAAATTAATTTAAACATCCTAAAACCCATATTATGTCTAAATTATCATTTTATTTTAACAAAACAGTCATTGCGCGGAGTAACAGTTTATGAAAGTGGTCACGCCTACGCTTTGTTATGGTTTTTGTATATACAGACATTTCTTCAATTAAATATAAAACTTTTATAAATTAAATTTGCAAAAAAAAAGTGAAGCTGTTTAAAAACAATAAATAAAAAATTATAAAAATATTTTGGAGAATAATTTATTATAAAAAATTAAAAGTAATTAAATAAACTAAAAAAGTAAAATGTCAATATTAAGAAATATTTGTAAAAAACAGTAATTATACAAAAAGGACGAAACGGCATTAAAAAATTATAGTAATTTTTGTATTCTTATAGTTTTTATTTCTAATTTCTATGCGTTTTAAATCAAAAATAATAGCAAATAAATTTAACAACATTTTAATCATATTTCTATAACTTTGAGGCAAAGTCATTTATAAATGGCGCCGAACGACGAAAAGTTTTACCAATCGTGTACAACATTATTTTACTACTTTAAAAAGCTCGGGCACAAATCATAAAATAGTATTTGGAAAAGATGTTCTATTATAAATGTCTTATGAAGCAATTTTTAGTAAAAATTCAAATCAAAAAATTTAAAAAAAATGATTAACAACAATTTTCGAATGCCCCAAAATAACGATATAATTATTATAAATTCAAAAAAAAATTATTTAAAATCAATTAATTTAAAAATAAAATTATAAAGTTGCCATTCATATTTATCTAATATCTAATCCATGTTTTCGTGTGAAAATTTATTTTCGGCCGCACGAAACATTAGACATTTAATAAACATATAGCGTCTAATTATCTTAAGTTTGAATTTATAAATAAATATAAATATAATCATTTAAAAAGAAACATTGAAATAATGTCATTAAAACTATAAGTTCAATTTACTGAACATAGTGCATTCTATAAATTTTAAAATGCCCATCAGAAGCCGCGACATAAATTTTGAAGACCGATTTATAAAGGCTTAATTTGTAAACAAATTAATTTGATTTAAAACAAACGATATTGAAAGAGGAGGGTAAACAGAAAGATGCGAGCATACAGAAAAAACAAGTGCTGACAACCGAGCATGTTAAAGAAATAATAAGAAATAAAAATCGATTTTTAAATTAATGTTTCAGCTAAATACATAATGTGATTCTTTTTTAACTAAACAAATACCACGGGAATTAAATATAATAATGCAAATAAATCTATCACGGACGATAATAAATATTAATAAATTCAAGATTAAGTGTTCGCAAGCCAGAAAATGACAGCGAATATGAGAAGAGTTTGTCACATCGTCAACAAGACGGTTTGTATTCAAAGCGACAAATTTATCTGAAAATGTTTAAATCAATAAAATAATAAAACTTATAAATATTAAAAAATTAATAGCAAAAATAAAGAAAATATTCATAATTTTGCATTTATGCTCTCATATATATTTTTATCAAAACTTAACCTGTCATATGTTTAAAATTATAAAATATAATGTGATCAATGTTAATCTCTATTGGATATAATCATCTCCGGTTTTATCTAGCCCGCTAAAAGCCTAGCTATTCTGCGTCGAATACAAAAACCGCATCCGATTCCGTAAACTCTTAGATTTTTTAAATTCCTTGAATGTCACTTTTTTAGCCATTTTTTGACAAATTTACTGAAGGAAATGACGGAAAATTGTCGAAAACCATGCCGAATTTGCGTCGGCCCAATTTCAACTTTTAAATAATAACACTTTAGTAATTGTTCAATTTATTTTAACTAAAAAAAGGTCAAATAGTTGATTTGCACTTTTAGCCGGATTGTTAAATTATTAACAAGCAATTAGCGTATTCAGTTCAGATTGTTTTATAAATTTTTTAAATGGTTGATATTATTATTCTATCTCCGTCGGTCTCTAAATATGTTTATTTTTTAAATTAATGAAAATATTATTGATAAGAACTTTAATTTTTGTTATATATAGATTTCGTTATTTCTTTCATTAATATATTTAAAACTAACATTTTGATGAATTAATAATTATATTATTTAAATTTATTAATGTATTCCGTTCTGGTTTATACTGAGCATTGGGTCCACTTTTTCGATTTGTTAAATCAATTGATTTTCATATAAAATAATTTAAATTATTTATTTAATTATTTTGTTTCACTCAACGGACTACAAGGTCCGAATCAAAAATATACATTGTCTTATTTCGATTTTGCACCCAGGGACACTTTCTGTGAACATATAGCGGCCAGCTGCTGGTGGTGGGCATTTACATGTATTAATAATTCGGTTAAGCATCGAAAAATTTAAGTTTTACTAAATAATAATATATTTAAAGTATTTTATTAATAATTTGCTTTTCCTAGTAATAATTTATAAACTGTTACTCTACGCTTTATTAATTTGTGTATCGAATGATTAATAAAGCCGTTATAAAACTTTGTTAAATTGCTTAGGTTTATAATAAATTTATTTTGCTTAAACAATAAATGCATAATGTATTAAGATAATTAGCGTTTGCATTCCAGATCATCATTGTCTTTCTGATCAACATAGCAAGCAAGTTTAAATGTTTCTTTTTAATTTAGCGACAAGTTAAATTATTGTTTTCATAATTAGCAGAGAAACAATATTGCGAAAAAATTAGAGCCAAATATAAAAGTATATTCTTTATTATTTAGTATATTAATGTTTATTCATTTATTAAAGGTTTTTTGGATTTTGTTTATTATTTTTTACGTTATATTTTTTAATATGATAATTTTCAAACTCGTAAATGTAAGAAATGTTGGAAGGCTGGCTATTTTCTATAAAAATCCATTTTGAATTGTTTTTTAAATTTTAAAATATTTCCGCATTTCTTTGCGGGTTTTTATGGTATTTTGTATTCTAATATTATAATAAAGATTAGGCATAATTCCGCATTGTTAAGTCTACTGCATGTGCGATAAATTCTGTTCAGCCGCCGACGACGAAATACTTTCTTGCAGCAAGCCAAAGAAACAACCATGGGCGTAACTAGAAAAAAAGAATAGATAACTTTAATCAAATGACTTAAATTTATAGGTTATTAAATAATAATTGATTTTTTGGTAAACATTGAAAATAATAATTTTTCTAATGTATCGATCGCTTTTCATATCTTTCGTATCGTTTGAAAGTTTTTTTTTATTTTTAGATTTTCTTTGTTCTTTATGCACCCAATATGGGCTCTTTGCTTGAGATAGTTTTTTGAGCCTCCACCGACTGCCACAAGAATTTTTAAAAATAATTTATACATATAAATTTTATGACTAATTGCTAAAATGTTATTTGTTGTATCTGACTGCCCCTGGTTGAAGTTCAGTAAATAATTTATTGTGTTAAAAGTGGTGTTCCAATGATTTATATAGCATCATTTTCACTGCACGTCGTCAGTGCTATACAGTATATTGTAGTGCTATTTTTTAACAAAAATTTAATTTATTCAACCTATTTTATTTAAATATTTGAATAATTCTATTTTATTTTGTCAAATTGTAATTGTAATATAAATCCGAAGTAGGTTCACTTCTGAAAATACTAGCAATTAATTACTCTTTTTACAAGCATTATCTTTACTAAATATTATTTGCTTTAATTTTTAAATTTAAGAAGCATAAAAATAGTTTTTATGTACATATTTTTGAAAGCACATTATGCATTATAGTAATATAACCGGTAGTCGAACAGCGCACGCAGACGCAAGGCTTGGAGCCGTCGGGTGTTGGCGATCCTTCTCTTGCTCACTTGCCTTTTGGTGTTTATAAATAAAAGACTAAATTATATAAAATTTTGGGCTTATAAATTATAAATTGTACTTCGGTTTGTGCTTTTATTCCTTTGTTTTATTTTTTTAGTTTTTCAAATTAATAAACTTTTGATTTAGTGATTTAGATGAAATGTCAACTTCTTTGTAATTTATTTAACTCAATTTATTAATAGTGGGAAAGAATAGCATTTAAATTGCATTAATTGCTCTTTAAAATTTGTTTTAATATTTTTTCTAAAAATTTTTAAATTTCATAGAAGTCGTGCATTTTTTAAATTCAGCGCACCGTATACGCAATGCCGTGATCAACAGACCAAATGTTTTTCCAAAAGCTGTAAAGGGAGCCGTCAACGCACATTTAACTTCTAAAAAAGAGAAGAAAAAAAAGTAATTAGAGTGTATTTTTGTTATAATTTTTTAAATTTTAATGTAATTTTGCCGCATTTTTGTAGGTTAAAGTTTTTCCTATTTTTGTTAAACCTTTTATACTTTAGCTTACCGAAATATATTGTATTAATGAAACAATTAAATATTATTAGTCCTTATTAGAATTGAGGAAAAATAATAATTTAAATTTTTAATTGAGAATTATGTCTTAATCTTTGTTTTATATAAAAAAATTTGGGTTCAATCATTTTTAACAATTGGATAGTTTAAGTATTAAGTTAAATTTAAATTAGTATTCATTGAAAGTTTTGATTTTTAAATTTATAATTTTTTATTTTATTTAATTCTCGAAATTACTTTCGCGTTTTATAAAACATTTTAACTAAATTTTATTAATAGTTTTATTGTGAAATTCTAGTGAAGCTTCAAGAATATTAAATAATAAATAGTGTAATAATATTTATAAATTGTCATTCTTAGAATAAATCTTTTTTGTTCTCATTAATATTTAGTAAATTTTCAGAAATTTCACCTTGACATCCAAAAAAATCTGAACTGGCTGTCGGCCGATGCGCACGTACAATATCCAATTTTTAAATACTTCTTTAAACAGTGATTTTGTAGTTTTGATTAACTCTTTTAAATATTAATTATTTGTATTATATACAAAAAAATGGGTTCAACATTAACAAACACCTTATATTATATTATTAAAGCGCTTCTATTATAATACATTTAATATGAAACAAACTTTATGTGAATGACAGAGATTTTCTTTCTTTCTAATCATCTTTCGTTCCTTTAATTAAAATATTTTGCAATATTCCAAGATGAATAAAATTTGTTAATATGCTTAGTCTTAGTTTTAAAATTTTACTCCGTTTGTAATTTCAATAAATATTATTTTACAAAATCTTATGATAGTTAATTGATTTTTCTTCTAAAATAAAAGATTTAGATTTAATGTACTGTTGATTTAATAAAAGAAGAGGTTTAAATAATTTTATTTTTTAAAGTAGTTATCGATGAAAACGTTTTCGTCGTCTACGTTTATTTGTATTAATATTTAGTATAATAACACTATTACCCACTTCATTTTTTTTGATTTGCAGTTTAGATTTTTTTGAGTTAAATCATAATTTTTATTTTACTTTTTTTAAATGAGTTAAAATTATACCTTATAAATTTAATTTTAAAATTTTTCTTTGAATAGGTGAATAATTTATACTCTTTGGTTTTTGACTTGATTTATAAAAATATTTCAGTGCATGGCCAAATGATGTTCAATCTCCTCTTGAAATGTAGTGCTGATGAAGCGTATCCATGCCCACGCTAAAAATTGTCATTGAATATTTTCCTGTAGTTTGTTTATAATTTTTGCTTTTTAAAACTTACTTCTAATTCAAAATTTTTTTGAAATGAAATAAATAATTTACATTGTTAATCAAAGAGATTAAATTTTTATTATAGTATAACCCGGAATAATATATTTATAAAGACTTTTAATCGTTTATTAAATTTTTGGTTCCGTTATTTGTGGAGTTTAGTTACTTCCGATGAAGGTATAAATGTATAAATTACATAAATGTTAGTTACAAATGATATAATTAAATATATTATTTAATTTAACTATATTGTCTAAATTTTAAATCGTTTGCTCGCTAAAACCACTTGAATGTAATTATATATAATTTTTTGCATTTTTTTAAAATTATAAATTCAAGCAAATCTAGTAATATTTTTTGAGAATACTTTTGTCAAAATTTAATTTTTCCGTTATTAACATTTTTTGATTTTCTAATATGCTATCTGAATTTATCCATCAAAAATTATTTCATCATAATATAAATAAAGAACTTAAGATATAGACATCTAATAATTAAATTTAATCTGCATAAACTGGAATCTTTTACCAGAAAAAGATCTTTAATCTTAATACCGATTCAAATATACAAAATCATATGAATTGTAAGAAATCAGATATTTTTATTTCAAACAAATAAATAATCTTATTTATGAAAGTTTAATATAAATAAAAAATGTAATTGGATAAAAATTTTTAATAAAATCGAGAATTTTGTTTCTGACAAAAAAAGCGTCAAAAAAGTTACTGAAGATATGACAATCTGGCTATAAAACTTAAACAATCGATAGACAAATTGTCTGTTGTCGGACGTCAAGAGAATTTTGTATCTAGAGAATAAAACTTATCAATATGTATATAGCTGTAAACAGCTCAATTTAAAAAGAATTATATATTTTTAAACAAAAAGCGAAACATTTTAGTACTTTGTACTACTTACGAGGGGAACATCCCTTACTGTGACCACTCAGATCACTTTCAAACAATGCCTATCGTGTAGAGCACCCTCGATTTACTCTTGCAAATTTTCGCCTTTTTTTCCCCGCCCACACAGTGAAGGGTCGAAAAATGCATTTTAAATTTTTTGCATGTTTTATTGAAAAACCACTGCGCACGGCGTTTAAAAAATCATATCTCGGCTCAAAGCTGGCGAAACTCCAAGATTTTAGCATTAAAAAGTTGAGAAAAACATGGATGAGGTGTCGTTGTATTTTTTGAGTATGTTTTAATAACTAATGAATTTTTGAGTACAATTAGCCAAATATTCAAGGTTAGCTTAATTTCAAATATCCAAATGTGTGCGAAATTTTTAGGCGAAACGTCTTTTTTCCCCTCAATGGGCGAAACGCCCGTTTTTTCACTACTGGGCAAAATGTCCAATGGCGAAATTTCTATGGGCGAAACGTCCGTTTTTTCGTTACTGGGCGAATGTCCAATGGGCAAAATGTCCGGACACCGTTATTGACAAATGAAATTAACCCTCCAACATAACGGTAAGTTGATAAATTTTCTTGGTTGCGACGGTAAATATTTCATTTATGTGAATAGGTATTAATTTATTTTAAATTGTGTTCGCTTTATTATACCTATTCAAATACTCAGTATGTTTGACTACATTTGATATTTAAAATATAATAAACAATAAGAAAAATGCATTTTGCAAAGTCCAACAAATGTTTCATTTGATCACAGAGTAGTCACCGATAAATAATAGTTTTATGTATAAAAATATTTTATAATTTCCCAATCGATGAACCCATGAGAAGTCTTGAGACTTTGCCATCGTTTGTTGCAATATGTGTGCAAAACTCGAATTGTTTTGCTTGAGGCTGTCCATCTTTGCCTCAAAAAATGTTATATTATATATTAGTAAAGTATAATTCGATAATTTAGCAGTACTTATAGTCTTTGTTTTTGAAATTAATAAAATTATTTTTTGTTAATTTAATGAGCTTTCTTAAATAGGTAAAAAGTTTAAATGTTTCAACAATTTTTTATTTGATTTACTTGAGTATTTTTGTTTAAAATTTCCTGTTAATATTTAAAAAGCAATTTTTAACATTTAAAAATCTAACATTTTACATAAAATGTGTTCTTACAAAAATATTAATCCAAAATCTAAATTTTAAAAGAAAAATATTAATCCAAATGTATACAAATTTTAAATGCAAAAAATTATTGATTTAAAAAAATAAAATATTCAAAAATGACAATTATCTATAGAGAGGTGAAGATACTAATTTTGATTAAAAAAAAAGTATAAGGCAACATTAACTATTTGCCAAAAAAATAAAATTTGCGGGTAAAAGCCGGGTTTCCGGTTTCGGGTGTATATGAAAAAATACATCCCTAATGATGAAATTTGTATGGGAATTTGTTGGAAAAAATAAAAATTGTATCAGACATTTTGCCAAAAATGATCCTTACATTTATAAATTTAGTTTGCAGGAAATTTTATTTGAATTTTTACATCAAAAAATTGTGAGAAGTAATTGTATGCTTGCTGAAAAAGAAATAAGAGATCCGGCGGTCCGATTTTTGCGATTTATCAAAAAGTTTAAGTTAAAAATGCTTATAAATTATTTACTCTACTCTTTGTTTATAATTATAAATTTAACTTATCTGACTAAAATAATTTATTAATTTGGAGAGTTTTGTATGCAACAAAAACAGTGTAAATTCAAACTACTTAAAGGCATAAGATATTTAACATAATAACCAAATATCAATTTAAAAACTCATCTTTGGTTTTTCAAAAGAATGTCATTAATTTAATATCAATCTTAGATTATATTGTTCAAAAGATTTAAATAATTAAAATAAATTATTTTGTTATGGATAGAGCCCTTACTTAAGCAAAATCATGAGTGTTTTAATAGAGCTTATTGCTGTTTGATTTATTTGTCAAACATTTGCGACTAAAAAATGATAATAATTTCAAAAAAAAATAAATACATTTATTATTTATTAAACATTTATCCAATTTACGTATTTTATAGATGCTTGTCTAATTTTAGCTGTTTATAAGTCATCAAAAATAATAATTACTTTTATTTTCTTTTTCCAAAGACTTATTTTTATATTTTAAATTATTATTTTTTAATGGTTTTAATGAATTCTGGTCACTTCAACATACGGGCAAATCATAAATTCTATTTTTTATCACAAAATTTTTATTAAAAAAATAAATAAAATGACATTTTGTTACAAATTAATTCTTCATTAATTTCTCCGCTCAAATATTTAGGACATTGAATAATTTATAATAAGTTTAAAAAATTTAATAATTTATTTAAAATTTGATATAATCTAACGCTTTTTAACATCGGGAATACGCTTGAAATAGAACAAATTCAACTTTACATTATATTTATACTATTAAGATTAGTACGCAAATCCCCGCGACCTGCACTAGGTTGTCATGTTTTATATTTTTCATTTATTCAATGATTTCTTATCGAATTTGATTTCGGAAAATAAACCTTATCATTTTATATTGAAAATAAATTTAATTGCTTACCCATTTAAAATAAATATATTCATTGCAATTTTAATATATGTTCTTTGATGTTAAGTTCATACAATGATTTGACAATTAATCGAATTCATTTTAAAATACAAAAATTTGTAGACAATTCCGGCTTGGAACCCTCCGTCTTCGTGTTTGAAGAGATCCGTTACCATGTCGATTAGGCACTCATTTAGCAGGTCCATTCCTAACAATTTATTTAATTTTATTATATTTGTTTTATACTACTCAGAATAATAGGAGCATTTTTATAATCTAGATTTTTTATGTTATTTTAATTAATATGCATAAACTGGAATCTTTTACCAGAAAAAGATCTTTAATCTTAATACCGATTCAAATATACAAAATCATATGAATTGTAAGAAATCAGATATTTTTATTTCAAACAAATAAATAATCTTATTTATGAAAGTTTAATATAAATAAAAAATGTAATTGGATAAAAATTTTTAATAAAATCGAGAATTTTGTTTCTGACAAAAAAAGCGTCAAAAAAGTTACTGAAGATATGACAATCTGGCTATAAAACTTAAACAATCGATAGACAAATTGTCTGTTGTCGGACGTCAAGAGAATTTTGTATCTAGAGAATAAAACTTATCAATATGTATATAGCTGTAAACAGCTCAATTTAAAAAGAATTATATATTTTTAAACAAAAAGCGAAACATTTTAGTACTTTGTACTACTTACGAGGGGAACATCCCTTACTGTGACCACTCAGATCACTTTCAAACAATGCCTATCGTGTAGAGCACCCTCGATTTACTCTTGCAAATTTTTGCCTTTTTTTCCCCGCCCACACAGTGAAGGGTCGAAAAATGCAATTTAAATTTTTTGCATGTTTTATTGAAAAACCACTGCGCACGGCGTTTAAAAAATCATATCTCGGCTCAAAGCTGGCGAAACTCCAAGATTTTAGCATTAAAAAGTTGAGAAAAACATGGATGAGGTGTAGTTGTATTTTTTGAGTATGTTTTAATAACTAATGAATTTTTGAGTACAATTAGCCAAATATTCAAGGTTAGCTTAATTTCAAATATCCACCATGAGGCTCCCCATCTTTGCCTCAAAAAATGTTATATTATATATTTGTAAAGTATAATTCGATAATTTAGCAGTACTTATAGTCTTTGTTTTTGAAATTAATAAAATTATTTTTTGTTAATTTAATGAGCTTTCTTAAATAGGTAAAAAGTTTAAATGTTTCAACAATTTTTTATTTGATTTACTTGAGTATTTTTGTTTAAAATTTCCTGTTAATATTTAAAAAAACAATTTTTAACATTTAAAAATCTAACATTTTACATAAAATGTGTTCTTACAAAAATATTAATCCAAAATCTAAATTTTAAAAGCCATGTCGGCTGCCTGGTGGGCTAGCTGACCGCTTTTCCCCGCTGCCCCTATACGGAAAGTCGAGCACGACCCTCATAAAATAGATACAATCTGTATAATCGGTTGGATCAATTATGATCAGTTAAAGGCAAAGAATGTGATCAAAAATATTAATCCAAATGTATACAAATTTTAAATGCAAAAAATTATTGATTTAAAAAAATAAAATATTCAAAATGACAATTATCTATAGAGAGGTGAAGATACTAATTTTGATAAAATAAAAAGTATAAGGCAACATTAACTATTTGCCAAAATAAAATTTGCGGGTAAAAGCCGGGTTTCCGGTTTCGGGTGTATATGAAAAAATACATCCCTAATGATGAATTTTTATGGGAATTTGTTGAAAAAAATAAAAATTGTATCAGACATTTTGCCAAAAATGATTCTTCCATTTATAAATTTAGTTTGCACGAATTTTATTTGAATTACATCAAAAATTGTGAGAAGTAATTGTATGCTTGCTGAAAAGAAATAAGAGATCCGGCGGTCCGATTTTTGCGATTTATCAAAAAGTTTAAGTTAAAAATGCTTATAAATTATTTACTCTACTCTTTGTTTATAATTATAAATTTAACTTATCTGACTAAAATAATTTATTAATTTGGAGAGTTTTGTATGCAACAAAAACAGTGTAAATTCAAACTACTTAAAGGCATAAGATATTTAACATAATAACCAAATATCAATTTAAAAACTCATCTTTGGTTTTTCAAAAGAATGTCATTAATTTAATATCAATCTTAGATTATATTGTTCAAAAGATTTAAATAATTAAAATAAATTATTTTGTTATGGATAGAGCCCTTACTTAAGCAAAATCATGAGTGTTTTAATAGAGCTTATTGCTGTTTGATTTATTTGTCAAACATTTGCGACTAAAAAATGATAATAATTTCAAAAAAAAATAAATACATTTATTATTTATTAAACATTTATCCAATTTACGTATTTTATAGATGCTTGTCTAATTTTAGCTGTTTATAAGTCATCAAAAATAATAATTACTTTTATTTTCTTTTTCCAAAGACTTATTTTTATATTTTAAATTATTATTTTTTAATGGTTTTAATGAATTCTGGTCACTTCAACATACGGGCAAATCATAAATTCTATTTTTTATCACAAAATTTTTATTAAAAAAATAAATAAAATGACATTTTGTTACAAATTAATTCTTCATTAATTTCTCCGCTCAAATATTTAGGACATTGAATAATTTATAATAAGTTTAAAAAATTTAATAATTTATTTAAAATTTGATATAATCTAACGCTTTTTAACATCGGGAATACGCTTGAAATAGAACAAATTCAACTTTACATTATATTTATACTATTAAGATTAGTACGCAAATCCCCGCGACCTGCACTAGGTTGTCATGTTTTATATTTTTCATTTATTCAATGATTTCTTATCGAATTTGATTTCGGAAAATAAACCTTATCATTTTATATTGAAAATAAATTTAATTGCTTACCCATTTAAAATAAATATATTCATTGCAATTTTAATATATGTTCTTTGATGTTAAGTTCATACAATGATTTGACAATTAATCGAATTCATTTTAAAATACAAAAATTTGTAGACAATTCCGGCTTGGAACCCTCCGTCTTCGTGTTTGAAGAGATCCGTTACCATGTCGATTAGGCACTCATTTAGCAGGTCCATTCCTAACAATTTATTTAATTTTATTATATTTGTTTTATACTACTCAGAATAATAGGAGCATTTTTATAATCTAGATTTTTTATGTTATTTTAATTAATATGTTAATGCTCATCGTTTTTTTGTTCGTTTCCTCGCCAAACTTAGATTTGTATTGGTGTACATTTTAATGATTCTTTCAATAAAAATAGCAAGCTGGAACAATTTATATAAAAAGTAGGTTAGTAATAAAGATGTTTAAACTTTTATAAGTAAAAATTTACAATTCGCAAATATTTATCGTTTCAGATAAATTCATTTTACAATAATATTTATGAGTCACAATATGTTTCGTGATTATAAACTTCAGCGTTGCCCCCTTTTGTTTCTCAATTAAATTTAGTACTTTTTAATTGTTTGGTTTTACAGCTAATTTATTAATTTTTTCCAATATTCCAATGATATTCGTAATTATTAATTGTAAATTAAAGCATTGAACCATTGGCTGTTTATATTTGAAGATTTTTAATGTTTTCTTAGATTTCTTTTTTCTGTTAATTAAAGAATATTAGTTATAAATATTGATATAATTAAATATTATACCTATAAACTTTTTTGATTTAAATTTGGGTAAAATTATCATTCATTTATAGAATGTGTCATTTTGACTTTGCTTGTGAATATTAAAAATAACCATAAATTTATAAATATATTAGATTTTTAAAGAGCAATTTTATTCGGTGCATTGTTATTACATAGATCATTATAAATCTTGATGTTGGAACCATTAAGTGTAATGTTAATTTCAAAAAAATATAAAATAGGGCTTCTAGCCGCTTAAGCATTAATATTAAAGGTTCATTATATAAATATTAGTTTTACACAAAAAATCACTTTAGTATGGAACGCGTAATTTTGACATTTGCTTGTAAATATTAAAATTAAGTTAATAAAATTAAATTCTATTTTCAAGGGTAAATTTATTGCGTTTTATAATAAATGTATGCATGAAATTTAGCTAGTTATGGATGTTTCAACAATTTTAAATAAAAAAAATCAATATCAAATTTTATATATTTTAAACAGTGATTTTGTTGTTTTGTTAAAAACTCTTTTAGATAAGCAAAAAAACTTACTTATAATTTTTTTGAATTATTTCTGATATTGTTTCATTTAATAATATTAAAATTAAATAAACTTTATGTAAAATAATGATATCTAAATTATTTTTTTTTAACCCAATGCACAAGCGTTTACAAAGTAATACCGAACACTTGCGAGTTAAAAGCATTCTTTCGTGTTTTTAATTTAGAGACATTTTTTGGCATATTTATTGATTTTTAAGCAAAAAAGGTTTTCGATTAATTACAATTTTGTTTTTCTCACACTTAATTTATCTAAATTTTGAAAAGATACAAGAAAGATCAAAGCTCAATAATTCTTTAATAAAAAATTCCAAAATAACAATGTAAAAATCCTAAACATATACTAGATCAAAAAAGTTATACGAATCAGAACAAAAACGTTATCAAAACTAAATATAAATGCATACTCTGGTTATTATGATGTGGATTATCGGTTCAACATGCACAGCATGTATGGGCAAAATCGGAAAATAAATCCGAAATCAGAAACCCAAAACCCAAAAGTTCCGAACCCCTTAAACCCGAAACGATTTAAAATCCGAAATCCGAAACTCCCAACCGAAATAATTTTTTTAAGAAATTTGAGCATTTATGACACTAAAGCAATTAAAATCGCTCAACTTTGAACAAAGTTATAAATTTTTAAATATTCAGCGAATTCATACAGTCAAAATATGAAATGAAAACTTTAAATAGTCACGGATATGAAACCTCACCCAAAGTTCAACTGCCCCACCACTCACCACTACACCACAACCAAAGTGTATCTCACTCAAAAATACCATCTTTAGGGGTATAAAATCCGAAATAAATAGTCAAATTCTGAAATCCGAAACTCGAGATCCAAAAGGCCAAAAAACCCGAAATTTACGAAATTCCGAATTTTGGATCCGAAATTTTGCCCATCCTTGATGCACAGCGCATAAGCATAAACGGAGGCACGTCAGACTACCTATAGCTTATCACTGCACATATTGGATTAGTGACAGGGTGTGTTTACACGTGTAGGAGCCTCCGATAACCTTGCACAATCACACCGCTACCTCCCTATCGTGAGGAAGGGGGCGCAAACTTTGGACCGGACTTTGAATACAAATTGTGAGAGAAAGCTCCGGGCATTGAAAAAGGCTTGAAACTTTTTTTTTTCTGTTTAAGGATACGGTCAATGGATTTTTTATCATTTAACCCCAAAACTTCTCTTTTTCTTTATCGATCAAAAAAGGATTTTCTCAATTCGTTTTTTTCCATTTATTGGCTAGGACGAAATCAATCAATATTTCGATTAAAAAGAATCAATTAGAAAAATGCCATTTCCCGGTTTCTAATATTGGAAAAAGTAATCATTTTGCTCCAATTTTCTTAACAAAACATCAAAAATTTCAAATGTTCCCTCAGCGGCGCCTATAGGCACCGCTGGGCCTTTTCCATAAGCTTCTAAACATTTAATAATTAATAAGTTCATTTTTAAAACGTCCAATTATCTAAATGGACGAGTTTGTTAACATAACGTATTTCCTAAAATAAAGTCCCCCCCCCCCCTAAATTAGAGCCCCACCCCCTTAAATAGAGCCCCCTCTCCTAAAATAAAGCCCTCCCCAATTTTTGAATTTTTTTTTGCATATTGGCGATAACTTTTTGGATTTTTCAAATTTGTGATAATAATTCTAGCGGAAAATTTTTTTTTCATTTTTATCCATTTTTATCTCTTAGTATATAAGTCAGGGCCAACTTAGCAAAGATATGAATTTAAAAAAATTTGTAAATCCCTGTAAAGAAAAAATGAAAATTCAAAAAAGTTCTAAATTGTCATTCCGGCTCTTTTATAAGTTTTAATGAGCCTACCACCACATTTGGCCTTCATTGAAAAATGAATTCGAGCTTTATTCAAAAAAAGATTAGACTTAATTCATTCCCTCCTCTCTTTTTTTTAATATTCTTTATATGATTTGTAAGCCTTGCTGAAAAAATTGACATTAACTTTTAAATTTTTTAAAATCGAGAAAGCATCACAAGAAGTAAAAAATCTCTTAAGTTTTTGCATAATTTAAACTTTATTCATTTAAAATCTCAAACTTTAAGCTAAGTTAGGTAAGCTTTTTTTAAATTCTTCCGATTTTGCTGAGCAAAAAATTGGGAATTTTCAAAAAATTGTTGAAGGCACCAATAAATTTCTAATTCTTAACAGGGTTTTTCAGAAAAATGGTTGGGTAACTCATATATATCGAAAAAATTTTTTATTTTAATAATAAAATTTCTATTTGTCATTGATTGCGCCAGAAAAAAAGTTAAAATTATCCTATTTTTGCTCAAAATTTGTGAAAAAATTGCAAATTTTGTTAAGATTTTCTAAAAAAAATAGGTTGAACAATAGAGCCCCTCCCCTTAAATAGAGCAACCCCCTAAAATAGAGCGCACCCCCTAAAATAGAGCGCACCCCCTAAAATAGAGCCCCCGGGGGCTCTATTTTTAGGAAATACGGTACGTTGTTAAAATATTAAATTTCTTGTAATTTAAAAGCAATTAAGTCCTTAAATATATTAAAAAAATTTTTAATTGATTGTTTGTCTGGAAATTAAATTATATAAGATTTTATTAATAATTTTTTATAACGTTATTGTTAATAGTTGTTTTTTCATATGCTAAGAAAAGGTCACACTCCCGCGGCCTTTGCTTTCTTGATGATGTTTCCTTGTCCGGTAAAGGGTAATAACTTATAAAATAGTATTTAGTAGTGTTATTTTTTAAATGTAATCAAAATTTTAAAGTTGTTCTGAATTCTTAATTTATTTAAATTTTTTTCTTTTTTTAATTTTATCTTTTATTATCTCTTTTATGTGGTCAATATATGTAGAACAAATTATATTTATTATAATTGCGGCTTCCAAACACTGCGTTGATGAGTACCACCTTTAATAATCCTGCAATCCATCTTCTCTAAGTATTTACGAGTTTACATTATTTTGCAAAAATTTATTGGTAAACAAAAAAGTAAAAAATATTTTCATATATTTTGTTGTCACTTTTGTGCTTTTTAAATTTGCAAAGTGGCAAGTCTCATCATTAATTTATTGCTTAATTTTCTAGAATCATAATCAAATTCTATCCTTGTATAATGATATCTTTTTACGTAACTTATAGAAATTTAATTTGTCCATGACTAGAAATTAGATAGGTATTAGTTATAAATTCATATTAATTAAATAGAATAGAGTTTTGTCAAGTTTAGTAATAATATTTATTTTTTATTTAACGCGTATTGTTGAATTTTATTTATTTTTAAAATGCATTTTTTTGAAAAAATAAAACAAATAATTATTTATTCTATTTCATCCTTAACGGCTTTCTTTCTAACTTATCAGTACGTCGGACCCGAAGTATAATTTTTTATTAAAAATCTTTATTAAATATAAATTTAAGAAACTTTAAAAAAAATATTAATGTCAATTACAGTCTGTAAATGTTGTACAAAAAGATATTTGGTGACAACGCTACCAAGTATTCTTTTATCAGTTTAATTAAAATTTAATTATCATTCGAATTCTTTGAGAATTTGTTTATGTCGTGTTCCAATTTATTTCTATTCTATTTTTTGTCAAAAAATATTATTAATGTTTCGATTTGCATTTTGGCGCTGTAAGAATAACGTTTTTTGCACTCGTTTTAAGCTAGCAATTGAATATATACTTGTATTCATTGAATTAATTTTTGCAATAAGATTTCATGACAACAAAATAATTTTCTATTAAAATGCTACCGTTCGATTGAGCGATTATTTTTCCTTTTTATTTCGGTAAAATATTTATTTAATTTACAAGAATTTATTTACAGTATAATTTTTTGTTTGTTTATTCCTTGTATATTGTGTTTATTTTTCTAGTTTAATTGTTATTTAACCATTTGCCGGAAATTAAGGTTTACAAAAAAACGCCCAGATTCACCGCTTTTGTTCGGGCTTCTGTCTTGTGCTGGTGGCACTTAATTTAATTTTAATTTCTCGCCCTTTGGATGTAGACTAGACCAAAAATCTGTTCTGCTGGCTCTTATCCTTTTAATTATCTGGTTAATGAAATTTTCGTTTAAGCGAAAAGAACAAGATTATAGCACCGTATACTAACTAGTCTCTCTATTTCCTGGTGTTTGCTCTTCCCGATACGTAGCTGCCATTTGTTGTAATTTTTTTAGAGTTTATAGTTTGTTTAATTTTAAATTAAATTTTTAAACAAAGTTAACCATAATTTTTACTCAATTCCAATAAGCTTAATTACGATAATGAATTGAATGTTTAGTAAACCATCATGTTATTTTTATTAAAAGGTCAAAATTTATTGCTCTAACTCTGCTATTATAAGTTTTCTTTATTTGAATATTTTTTTGTTTAAATTTTTGCATTATTAGTTTTAGGCTTAATATGTTAAGAAAGTTTATTATAGGTGTAACTAATATTTTCTGTTCTTTGTTATTTATAATGTTTTTTTCTGTAAGGAATGTTTTATTTAGTTTTATTATTTTTGTATGCCCAATTTACAGCTAATTAATACAATTTAAGTTATTTATTTATACCTTTAATTGCCTTGTTAGTATTTGATATTGAAAAACCAAACATTGATTAGCCTTGCTCCTTTTGATCAAAATTTAAAAAAAAATTTTAGAGCATAATTTTAAAACCTGTTCAATATTTTTTTAAAGCATGTACATATTAAATAAACTGTAATAGTTTAAAAAACCAATTTAAATCGAATTGAACAAATCGGTATTTAAAAAGTTTTATAAAGAAAAAGGAAATCTATAATAATCACTTTACATAAGATTCGTAATAATCCTTTAAAAGAAAAATGAAATAAAAATCAAAAATGCACCACTAAAAATCGAGCATTTTTCTCAAAAATTGCTTAACAAAAATGCAATAAAAGCCAAAAATGCATACCTAAAATCGAATTTTTTTTTTTTTTTGAATCAGCCCCCCCCCTGAAAAAATTCCTGGGTACGCCTTGATCATCGCCTGTTTCAGATGAAGTTGAATTTGATTTTATTCGTTTAATTTATGGGTTTATTTAAATTTTGGCAAAAATTGCGTAAAAATTTGATTGCTTATAAAATTTTAATTAGTAATTTCAAAAATTGGAAATTATCTGGTATCCGGACGGATACCCGGGCATAAATTACTATCTGGTACCGGTATCCGGGTGTCAAGGAACCGGTGGAACCGCTATCCGGGGATCCGGTAATTTCAGGTCTTGTCCAACCCTAGTAATGAATTTAAAAACCAAATGTTTTGGTCTTTTTTTAGATTTTCAAAGTGATTTTGTTTCGTTTTTATTATTTTATTTCTATTATTTTAATTCAAATCTATTTTTCTTGAAGGTTCAGTATTTTTTGTCATTATTTTCTGGTGATTTTTAGATTCTAATATTTTATTGTACATTTAATGATTTAGCAAGATATTTTTGTATTTGGATCAATTAATAATGAAACAAACAGATTTTATAGTAAAAAGTTCTTAATTCACAAAAAAAACACCGCAAAAGATTGGAAAACAAAACAGCTAGAATTATTAACAAAAATAAACAGTATAAACATGTTTTTCTAAAAGATTCTATTTTACTTTTTTTTTGTTTACTTTTATATTTGGCCTTTTAAGTTTTAACGATTTTTGTCGCTAAAATGTTCCATTTTTTACAAGAAATGTTTACATATACTTTTTTTTAATTTAAAGCTCATTCATTGTTATTGGTAAGTGATTTAAAAAAAATTAAATTTCGAATAAATCATTTTAGATTTTTTTGCATTTATTTTTAAGACCCCACATACCAGGGTTGTTTCCCATAACGTATCTAACATTATCGCTTCATATAAAGTATAACATTTAAGGTTAAAACAATTGGAATATAATTATAGAATCTGTTTATTTCAGCAAAAACATAAAATGATGAGATTTCCAATCCTATTTTTATTCTGTCCATTTAATCAAAATAGTAAAACAATTAATCTTTTTTCTTACCAAAAGCCAGAGGGTCACACCTTCTTCATTCATCCTTCCTTCCTTTATCTTTTTTAAAAACGAGTAAATTAGGCCAATCAGATTATTATTCTTCATTAGGAAACATTAATCTAATTTGAAATTAGCTATTTTTTATAAATTATGCACCACCTTTTTCTATCAAAAATATTATTAAATAGTTACTATTCAAATCAAAACGCGTCTCGCCTATCATATCTGGCGTGGAATTATTTTAATATTTGTGTGTTTTCTTTGGTGAACTCTTGGAATAACATTTTATACAATTTTTTAAATAAACAACAATATCAAGTATTTATATTTATTTTTAAAACAAGATTTGTCAATTTGGTTAAAAGTATTGAAAAGCTGAAATTTCTTACAAAAAAAAATTAAAACAAAAAAACATAAAACTGGGAGAGTTAAGGCGTTTTTTACTTTTACGCTTAAACTCTCTTTGATAAATTTATTTTCTATGATACAAAAATTATTAGATATTTATAAGTTAATAATTATATAATTTTATAAATATTTCAAAGAGTATAAATCGTGAAGAAATTGGATCCGTGAGTATATCATACATTGAATCCCTAGTCGATCATTTTAATACAAAAATGCAAAAGTCCTCGATGCTTATGTCGCCAAGATCGATCAAATGTTTAATTTTTTTGATTTTTTTTTGGCTAGTGATTTTAAAACTTTTGTTTTAAATTATTATTTTTTAATGATAATTATTTATAATTTCGTTTGGTCTGTAGTTGCGTCTTGGGCCAACGTCTCCGACAGCAAGATGACGTCAAAGCAGGTTTGCTCTGCCATTCCGCCGCTTGATTTAATGTGATTTAAATTTCTAACTTTTATGCCAAAGGTTGCATTTATTTTTAAAACATTTTTGCATATTTACTAAATGTTTAGATTATGTGGGATTTGATTTTATTGTAAATTGGAACTTTATTGACAGCATATAAATGCCTTTTACATTTTCTTATCTATTTTTTTCGATTAACAATCTTAATGTTGCCTTCTATTTTATTTCATCTAATAAGATCTACACCTTTTTATAGATAATTATCATTTTTGAAATTTATTATTTCATCGATAATTTTTTGTAATTAGATTATTTGTATATAAATTAAGAGTTAAAAATATATTTTTTTGCTAATTAAATACTAAGTTTGAGTTTATAATAAATTTTTTAAAAATGCATATCTCAATCCCGCGGGATTTTGATATTTCTTCTGTATTTCATGTTATATAATAGTTATTCTAGTTATTATAGACCATTTATGTTTAAATTTTTATCGTAATATTACAAATTATTTATATTTAATTAACTTTATTTGTAAATAGGTTGTCAATTAGTTTATTATTACGAAAATTATTTAAAGCCAAATATAAAAATAAATTTTTATGATAAAAATGATATTTTATTTGTAATTTAAAAAAATTGTGAAGGCAACTAATATTTATATAAAATTAAATTACAAACCTAATTTTTTTTATTGAGTAATTTATAATTCAAATAATTTTTTGATTATGTGTAAAAAGTACTGATAAATAATTATTTTATTTAGATTGTATGTGAACTCATTCATTCGCATCTTTGAATCTAGTAAAGAACGCCTATATTTTAACATTTATTTTATAATACATATTTTTGATTATTGTAATATAATTTAGGTTAATTTTTTATTTAGTTTTAATTTCGAACAAACAATGACAATGTATAATTAAGGATATAATAAAAAATAGCTGAATTAAGTATTTCATTAATTAGGTATAAATGATTTGCCAGTTTTTTTGATTGTGTGATTAATGTTCGCCAATTAAAAGTAATTATCTTTATTAATAATATAAAAATTGTTTTAGTTAATATTATAAACATCAGATCAGTGTTAGTTAGTTTTAAATGTAGTAAAACAATTTATTTTTTATAATTCTTTTTGGGTTTTTAAGCTTTGAAAACGTTTTAAGCATTCGAAGGGCCCCAAATTTTGTAATTTCAAATGCTTAATAAATGTTTCAGTGCTTGCGTCACCTTTTTTATTACCAAATATTATTTTTTAAATATTTTAAAATTCCGTTTCTTGTCAACAATATTTCTAATAAATAAAAATAAATAATATAATCAAATTAAATTATTGAAGAATTAAGGTTAATTTAAGTTTAATAATATGTAATATTTAAAGGAGATCATATGATAAAAATTTAACATTAAAGGTCTTAATTATGTTTTAAATTGTAATAACTAAGAATAACTATCATCAAATTTGAAAAACAATTTTGGATAATTTTATATTACATTTAATAATCTGTTGAAAATCAAATTTATACAAAAAAAGTTTAAAGCATCATAATCTTCCTTTATTTATTTTTATAAACGCCATTTGTTTTGCTATAAAGGTGCATAATTTCTAAGCTTAATTTTCTTTAAATTCTATATAATGCCATAGAATTGAAATGGCTGAATTTTGTAATCTAAATATTTTTTAATTAGCAATCCACTAGCCTTTCCACTGCTTATGTTTTTATTATTTACCTAATATTTAATAACGTTATTAAGCAACCATAATTTATTTTTACATATAAATTGTAAACTGCATGCAATCAATTTTTAGTTCTTGTCGTTGGAAGGACATTGAGTTGCTGTTGAGCCGGCGTCTACGGACCATTTCAAAAACAGATGATAAATGTTTTTTGTTTTTGTTACATATTCTCAATAGTGGGCGAATCTTGTATTGCAGTTTAGTTTAATTATGAAATTTTACAAATACTTTCTTAAAAATGACATAATTTGTGTGGTAAATAGCACAATTTTTTTACAAATTAAATATAAATTTTGGATCCTCAAAATCTGATTTTAATTTACGTATTTTTAAATAAAAAAGGAAGCAAGGAAGTCCGGAGCCCTGCTTACCATAATCATGCTTAGCAACAAATCAAAATCTCATTTTCCTTAATCTCTTTGCTTGGTGAGCGGTCTATGTTTTCAATTTTTGTTCCCAAAAATCAAATCGTCGATTTCGTACGCAGGTTAAAAATTAATATTAATTAACCTGATTTAAAGTCATGTTTCTTTTAAACCGAATCTTTCTAAGTTTGTGATTAATAAAAATATTTTAATTTTTTTATTAATTCCATTTTTATGATGTTTATTTAATTGGTGTTCGACTTCTTCCTAAATAACTGTAATGCTTATTTAATGTTTACTTAATTCTAAATAAGTAAAAGTATTAATTACCCATACGGATTATTTATATTACTTACAAATATAATAATTCTTATGTTAAGAATTGGTTTAAATGCTTCACATCCTTTACGTTCTTTAAAGGGATAATCGGCTCAAATATAACTGAAACAGATGTTTGTGCAGATGCCCATTTTTAAGATTATTAATCAATTCAATAGATGTAGAATTTTTTGATTTTATACAAAAAAATCCTATATTTTAAATTTTTGTAAACAAGTATTTTATTTTTAATGGTTAATATTAGGCTGTAGGGATTTGAATATAATAAGTATTTGAATATTTAATTATCTACTATTAATTATTTTTATATTTTTTTAACTTCATACATTTTAAAATTTACTACTTTTGCTGTAATTATCCATATAATCAGAGAAGAAAAATTTTTAAATTGATAAAATTGAGGTTTTGCAAGGATAATCAATTCGACGCATTGATTTGGTTTTTTAGTTTAAATTTTATTAATATAAATTAAATAAATATTAACTATCGATGTTTTAACTTTATAGAAGTGCTACCAATTTTGGACACCTTACAGTGTCCAAAGTTTATATATATATTTGTCAAAATATTATTAAGTATTATAATTGTTTAAAAGTAAGTGTGTTATGCATTTGATAGATTTTTTGTAACAATATTTAAGATTAATATAATGAATAAATTTCGTTCAATAATCGATTATTATATCCATTTTGAGATTTATCTTGCTGACGATTTTATTTTGTTTATCTTAATGTTAAAAAATTTATTTTTGCTTTTTTTGTTTTATAATTATAATTTGAATTAATTTTATCTCAATCAGGCGACTATTGCGCACTATTGATCTGAGGACCTCGAACGAATCTTCGTACATAGTGGTAACCAAGAGTAGGTCGAGACATCTGCGTTGGATTGTATTTTTTCAATAAAGTAAAGATAAGACTGTTTAAGCCTTATTTTTAATGGTTAATATTAGGCTGTTGGGATTGAATATATTTAAATTATATTTTATATTTTTTTGAAGAGTTGTCATTATCAATAAAGAAATAATTTAAGTTTCAAATAAAAATTGTATTTCAAATTATTTTATTCAAATAATTACTTTTAAATCATTAATTGATTATGAATATTTTGATTGGCTTGCTTTAATAGTTACTATATGTTATTTTATTTCATCATCAAAATATATATTATATTTAATCTTTGTCAAAAATAATAATTCGCTGTTTCTTACAATATAAAATTGACAAAAAGCCATTAACATATTTATTTAGCAATTAATTGTTTCTGCTTTTTATTAACGTGTTTTATTTTTGTTATGAACTTTTAGGTTTTTCATTTAAAAAATAATAAATAAATATTGTTAAAATTGCATTATTTAATTTTCAATATTTTGATCACAATTGATCAAATCACAACTTGGCCATGTAAGCACCAGCCTTTCGAGCTTTTTTACTCCGGTGCCAAGATCTCAACAATGTGGAGTGGACTGCATTTCACCAAAGGCTTACAGCCTTAAACCCGCAATGTTCGACACACTGTCGACGTGCGTTGTTGTGTATTCTAAATATAGTTTAAGCATTTATAATAACTGAACTTCGACGGAGCCCAATGAATTAACACGTTAGTTATATTAAAATATAAATTTTATTGGTTAAAAAAGTTGCACGACATCCAGTGACGAGAATATTTAATTTATTGGCGTATTTAATTAATGTACTTTTTCAATGAATGCATGGGCTTAAATATTCAATATCTTTTCTACTTTATTTATAAATATGCTTTAAATTAATTTCAGTTTCATATACGGATTTCTTTATTTTCACATCATAACTTACTAATCGCCTTTTTAAATGAATTACTTTTTCGTATGTAAGTTTTTATTATAGAAATTCTTTAAAACCTTTAATCACAAGCGTGGCCAACAGTTTTTAATTTATTCATTATATTATATTAAAGATGCTATGAATATTTTTGATTAACTTTAATATTAATAATTTGAACAATTAGATTTTTTATAAATTAGGACTTAGATATATTATTCGTGATTTAGAAAAAATTTCCGTTTTATTTAAAAAGATGTAAGTTTCAAAACTATTAATTTATAATAGGCTTTTGGTTTGAATTTAAATCAATTTAAAATTTTTCTTGAAACTTATTAAAATTAAATTGTAGTTGAGAAGATGGATTTCCCTTAACACAGACTCTTGCATTGCCTGCGTTCCCCGTCTATCACTTTGGCAAAACTCCGTGGCAGTGCCAAGCCTTTAATTTGTGCAAAATAAATTTCATATTTAAAGTAAATTCGAAGTAAAAATACAAAAAATAAAGCCACTGGGATCCAATTGGTCACGTAACGGCCAACAATATCTAGTTTCGTCGACGTCGCCCTGATGTATGAACTCTCAATTTTTTATGCAATCCATAGCCTGTGGAGGAAAATTGAAAATTAAATATTTGAATAACATCTTTAAATCGAGAAGACCTTTTAAAAACAATTCAACTGTGAATAGATTAAATCAAGTGCAAATAAATTAACCACTAAAAATGACGTGTAAATATTTTTTCATATTATACTGTACTATTTAAAATCTTTGTATTAAAGAGCATGCAATTTATTATATTTTCCTGAAGCTAAATCATTAAAAATCTTTAATTTCGTTGCATGTGATAGAAATTTAACCATTTATAATAATAATATTTTAAAAATAATTTTTACTTAAACATTTGAATATTTCATCTTCTCCATCATTTATTAAAATTGGAATTTTTAATTAAAGTTTATAAATACATGAGAATAATTGGTAACAAATTATTTATGATGTTGTTTCTTTATATTTATAGTAAAATTTGCTTTTTTTTTAACGCGCTATAACAAACTAAAGAAACTGTATTAGACAAAATGTTTTTGGGCTTTTTTCTAAAATTTTTTCTGGGCTTTAAAATGATGAAGAGCAATAGTGCAGAGACACCTCACATCAAAATATTGTTTGACCCCATTTCCAATTCACCATATTCAGAGAAGTAATTAATGTCCGAACATAATCAAATAAATTTTTAAGCTTTTTTCAATATTTGATTATTTAATTTTCTTGTAAATGTGATCTCCAACAAGTTTCTTGATTGTGTGAACACTAACGACGTCGAGAATAACTTTCATTGCGACTTCGATTGATGAATTTAAAATGTCGTGCTAATCCAATAAGTCGTATTATCAAAAACATCATTAATTCCTTATATTCAGTTTTAGTTCTCTATTATTTTTGCTAATAATAGTTAAAATTTGATTTCTGAAAGAATGACGTCACTTGCGCGTGGTGATTTCACGAGTTTAAACATGCTTTTATTAAGACTGAATATGCTTATTTTTATTTTCATCTTTCACATCATTTAGTTTTAGTGCATTTATAATATATAGAAAAATGTAAAACATTTTTTCATAATTAAACAAATGCAAGGATTGTTTTATAATAAAAGAATAACTTCACCCTGAACAACATTCTTTGGATTGGCTTTAAAATAAATAACAAATATATTTTTACATAGATTAATAGAAAGAAGAAAATTTTTAAATGCTGGTTTTTGTTGGAAAGCTTCAAAGTTATCCTTTATAATAAAAAACAATTTTAATTTATTTTGCTGACTTTATATATATTCTTTAAGGTACCAAGTAATATTTGGCTGATGAATTGCCCGCGATATTTAATAATATTTTAAATGATTGTTCCGTAAAAGAATGGTAAAAAAATAAACTTCAATCAAGTGCAACATTCAAAGTGAAAAACTCTTTGATATATAATTTCATTTTATAATTGCTTAAAAAGGTTGATATAATCTTTTAATCATCATCTTGAGACATAGACTATAGTTGACTAGACGCAAAAAATGGTTGATTTATATAATTAACAGGGATAAGATTTTAGTTATTTAACTTTTTTTTTTCTGCAACTATATTTTATCGAGTTATGCACAAAAAACATGTTTTTAGTAGTTGTCGTTTTATATTTGTAACTAAAAAAACTATTTCATGGTTTTCGTCACTAAATAGTGACGAAACTATTGTAACATAAATGGCTTTTCGACACTATTTACGCCACTATTTTGGCGTTTTTTGGAATTTTTTTTATAAAAAATTCAATAAAATTTGAATTTTTCTTGCCAAGATCACTAATTTTTTTTTAATTTTTTATAAAAAACAATAAAATTCGAATTTTTTCTTCATAGATTTTCTACTTTTTAGGTGCCTTTTGCATTTTTCCTTGCCTAAAGTAGCAACCCTACTGATTAATAATTTTCCATGTAAAAAAGCAAGTTTTAAGCCATTATTATTATTTTTTTTACGCACATTTTTTCATCACTATTTTTGCTTATGAACTCGGCTATTGACCACTGTTTTGGCACTTTTTTTGCCATTATTTTAGTTAATTTCTTTCGAGATTTTTTTTAAAATAAAAATCTTATCACTGAAAATCAATTGAGTTGTTTAAAGACGAGCTAAGCACGAAAAAATAGGTCTCAAGATGCGGCATGGATTTTTAAGAGGTGTGGCCATTGAGTACCCCAACTTAAGTCCGAACCAAAAAAATAATGCATTTTCAATCCGAGGGCTTAGGAAACTTCCATTTATTATTTTAAAAAAATTATTTACTCTGCAAAAAAAGAGAAACGAGGATCCTTAGATTCCTCGCCTCCAGTTGAAAGTGATATCTTTTGAATTATATTTAAGAATTTAATAAAGAAAAGACTAAATATGAAATTGGAAAATGAAAAATTGATCCAATTTGACAAAGCGAAAACAGTGAACTGAAACAAAAAATTTTTATAAAAACTCGCTACGGAAGTTAATCAATTCATTAATTAAATGTAATTAAATTTAATTTTGTAGTTATTTCTAAACCTTTTGTAATTTTTTTTATTAATTAATTTCTTTTTATGTTTTGATAATTTGTTTATGCCATGTGCCAGTTGATGAATATTATTTAAAGGTTTTTCTAGTAATTAAAAAAATAAATTTGAATAATTAATAAATTTATTTAAATATTTGGCTAATTGTTTATGTATTAATTTTATTATGAAAAAAATAACTTTTATTTTGAATCATGCCTTATGTGTTTAAAAATAATTGAAGTCTTTTTATTTTTTTAATATTTATCGAATGAATAAATTCTTTACATTTTTTTTTAGTTTTAAATGCAATTAGGTATTTCATAATGTTGATTCATTATTAAGTTTTCTAAACCTCCTATTTTTATCTTGATAAAAGACAAATGCCATGCCAGGCATCAGCTGATAACTTATTTTCAAATAAAAACTATAATAGTTTCAATTCACTTTTAAACGAAACTCTACCAGATACAATGTTTATTTCAAATTAAAATTTTCCAGTATTTTAAATATTTTAATAAATTATTTTAATTTACTCGTGAAGAGATTTGTCTGCGAGTGCTGAATAGTGTTTGCTTTTTTCTTTAAAAAAATGTAAAAAATATTTTAGATATTATTTGTTATTTTAACTTATTTTAAATTTTAACGTACATGTTTAATATATAATCAAAGAATATTTCATTGTAGTTCAATTTACATTGCTCGTAATTTATTTTTAGAATCAATAATTTTGAAATAGTTAATTGAAAAGATAATAAATGCTCCCGAATCTGCTTCTGTTTCTCAGCCCTTTCTTGACATATTTTTAAGCAATATAAATTTTAAGCTTTTGCATTTTTAATAATTTTAGCTATATTTCTAATTATATAAAAAAAATTTTAATTGTTTATGCATTATTTTAATTTTATTAAGAACTTGTTACTAATTTAACAAAAATAATTAGCAAAAATTTAGCGCTATCTACAATGTCTTTCTTTGAAGCTTATTTAAGCATTTGTTTAATTGAATAAATTTTTATATCATTTAATATAATTCAATAATAAAAGTATAATAGAACAGAGGATTTGAATGCACAAGTCCAGTGCCATTTATAATTACTTTAATTTTTATTTGCATTTAATTCTATTGTAAAGCCCAAATTTTTAGAAACAGGCTTTTATTGCGTTTTATGACTTATTTACTGTTTTTTGAAATTTCAATATGCTTTCCATCACGTCTAACTGGTTATCGGATTAGAACACTAACCGATACTAACATTTGCGTGCAATTTAATTTTTACCTTCGTCCCTTTATTTGATTATATTTTTTTCAATATGTCATGGAATGTGTGTAGCCCATCAGTTCTCCAACTCGCAAAACAGCTTTTCAACGATTCCGAAGGAAATTCCCTTAGCTAAATTATATAAAATCATTAATATAGATAGAAATTTAACCATTTATAATTAATTAAAAATTTTAATACAAATGAGAATATTGATAACAAATATTTATGAAGTTGTTTCTTTTTATGTTATAGTATTATTTGCTTCAATCGAAATATATTTATTATTATTATAGAAATTAAAGTCAAAATTATTTATTCCCTATTTATTTATTAATATATATAATAAGCACAGAGGTTATCCTGGTAAAAGCATTTATTTATTAAATATTTTAAATCTCATTTCAAGAATTTGTCCCCTAGAACACCCCTCAGGGCATCCCGAATGATTAATTACCCTCACGCAAGCCCTATAGGCTTGCGCTCGCACCGTAAATTTTACTGGCGGCAGAGGCCACGGTGGGCTTACTACTTCAGACAAGCAAAGTTACAATGCTTAGAAATCGGGTTTGTAAATTGTGAGTTATTAAAATTAGTTTTCAGAATTTAATGTTTTCTAAACAAATTACGATATCTTCATTCCTTTGGCCTTCTATTTTTTGGAGCGGTACTTTTTAGCATTCATATACAAATTCTAGTTGTTTGAATTATTATAAAAATCTAAAATAAAATTGATATTATCATAAAGATAGAGCCTGTTGTTTATATGGTGAAATTCGTTGCGGTAAAAATAATTAGGCGGTTAAACTAAATGGGGTTTTAGATTTATTTATTTATTTTTTAATTTGCATTATTAATTTATTTTTATATTTGGGAACAAATTTGTAGTGCTAGATATTGAAACATTTCTTTCAACAATCAATCACAATTCAAAATAAATAATGTGCCATTTGTGTAAAGACATGGTTTGCTTTTTAAAATTTCACTTTGTCTATCAATAATTTAATCATAAGCTAAATTATCAATAATTTCATTAATTGATTTAATCAACTCAAAATTAACAATGCACAATGTCAGAAACATTTTAACTATTACATTGCACGTTTGCCGTGCGCGCTTGAAATATCATTTCCATACATAAATAACCGGAATTTATAAAGTAGTTTTAGACATCATAACTTTATTTACACCGCACTAAATCACTTAATTTTTATACCCATGGAAAGCTCTGAATGATTAGAAACTATTTGTAAAACTAAACTAAGCAGTAAATCAAAGTTTAAAAAAGTTATGATCAGAAAACCACGAAAAATCCCAATTTTTGGCAAATTTAATAACTTTTTGAAACTTATCAAAACACTTCGACTTTGCTGGCATGCTTTTTCTACTCATTTAGAGTTTTCCATTGGTAAAAGGTTAAGTGATTTAGTGCGGTGTAAATAAAGTTATGATGTCTAAAACTACTTTATAAAGTATATGTGGCGGATTTAGGAAACGCCCTGGCAGATTTAGGAAACGCCCATAGTGGCGGAATTTAGGAAACGACCCAGCACGGGTTATGTGGTAAGTTTCTGTGTTTTTTGACATAAAAAAATTCTTATAATTTAATTTTGAATAAATTATTAGATTATTCCGATTTATTTATTTTTCTATTAAACTTATCTTCTAAGTATGCTTTTTTTCATTTAGCTTTATTTACCAATCGGTAACAATATTTTTTTCATACTATCGAGACTAAATATGTAAATTAATTTATATTATGGCAAGCCTCCCTTTAATTTAAATAATTAAATAATTGTTGTTTTTGAGATTTTAAACTTAATTTCTGCGCCGGCTACGATCGTTGGATCAGCAGGACTTTTTGCCATCATCGCTGCCAGGGTTTGTTAATTTTTATTAAAATTGAAATAAATTATAGTTATTTTGAATTTGTTTTTCTCTATCGTTTGTAATTAATTTTATTGTGGTAGAACCACCAATCTCTATCTCGTTTAAATTATATTCAAGTATTTTATGATAATAGCAAAACCATTATTGGCCAAAACTTTTTTAATTTTAAATTTGGGTAAAATGAAAACATTATTGTATTACGTAGCCGCAATGATGGAAATGATAGTAATCTTAATTCGCACTGTCAAATGTTTTAATTCAAATAAATACATTTGTTGGATTTATTTATTTTTGTTTTTTGAAAAATATATTTATAAAGTTAGTTTAAAATTTGTGTTTTAAATTTTTAAATAAATATTTTTTTTAATTTAGTTTATTTAATTTTTGTTTTTAAATAAATAAATCTCTTGGATCTTTTGTATTTTTATACAATATGCAAATAACGAAACCATAATTTTTTTTAATTAATTGATTACGAAATAGATTTTAAAATATCTTCGCATAGTTGAGCAAGTACGGAATATTTTTGCAAAAAGTGATTTGTTTTAGCTTGCTTTACAAAGTGATTTATAAAATTGTGGTTTTTATTTTATAAATAAGCAAATTAAAGTCAACTTAATAATTACTAACATCTTTTTGTTTTGTTGTTATTAATTTTAAGCCTAAAATCCACATTATTTTTGCTAATTTACCACAAAGAAAAGTTATTAAATTTTATAAGAAATCCTTTTAATGATCCTATTTCAGCATTATGGTATTCTTCGGAAAGATTATAATGTTTTAGTTTAATCATAATTTTACAAGCATTCGCAGCCTTAATTTAAATTTATAATTAAAAAAATAGTTATTGCAATTTATTGTTATTTATTTTGTTCTTTGACGACTCCTGGTGGTCTCAGTGTAACGTGCGTCGGCTTTGATTTGGTTTGGGGTTGAATGAGAGATAGTCAATTTTGATTCCAGATGAAGGGCTTAATAGAAGGACAATGTTTGGGAGCCAATCATTTTTACAAAACTTGACGTAAAGATACGCACCGCCAATATATTAATTAAATTGTTAAATTTGAACTTAATTACTACTTGTTTTTAAATTTTTAATACCTTGTTATTTAATTAAATTCAAATTTGAAATTTAATGCTTTCAAAACTAAAAATATAGCAAAAAAAATACCATTTTAAGATTATATAAAGTTCGTAATTTTAAGATAACTCACATATTTATAAACAAATGGTTTTGGAAGAGTTACATTGAATATTTTAACCATTAGGTGAATATTCTTTAATAATTGCAATAATTCTTTTACTTTGAATCCATAAGCTTTTGAACTATATAGTCCACACTAATTTTTTAACCTTTAACGTTTGTAATCATGTTCAATTTATTTTGAGTAATTTACCACTTAATAATTTTATAAAAAAATGACCAACTTGTTGAATGAGCGTCCAGCGCTAATAATTTGAAATCATTTTGTTTGTTTTTGTTATTTATTGGGTGATAAAATTGATCTATAACGCATTTTAATACATTTGATAGTTGGCAATTGTTTAGGAACATTGTAATTGTAAATTAGGACATTATTTTTAAGCATTTACTTTTTGTTAATGTTCTTATTAGGATTTTTAAACATTCTTTATAATATGTAAATAAGCTCATTTAAGCAATAGTTCAAGTAGACTCGCCGAACCGGTCTCCCTAGGCTCAAGAAATACAGCTCTTTATAATTTGTTATACTTTAAAAACTTATAAAAATTAAGTTTTAGTGCAAAATCAAAATCAGATATGCAGTTTTTTATAAATTTTAATATCTAAGTAGATTAATTTAAGAGACATTCTTTTGCTGGTAGAAAAAACAGTCCAATATGTCAAATGGCTGAGTCGTTTAAAAATGGTGACATTTTTTTTAATGTCTTGTTTTTCCTTGTTCAAAAATGTAATTTATTTTATAATATTTTTATTTTGGTTTATTTTTTGGTTTTTGAGTTTTTATTATATTCTTCTTTAGAGTTTACCTTTGTTATTTATTTAACATGATTTTGTTATAGGCGTACAAATTATGCATGGTTAAAAAACAAACTACCAGCAGTTCATGGAGTACATAAAATTTAAATCCAATGAAAAAGCAAATGAACTTATTATTTTAATGGATTGAATTAAATTTAAATAGCTCTAACTGAAAATATTATTAATTATGTGTTCTTTTTTCATTTTAATAATTTTTCGCCCATAGATTGTATGCTTTTCATCTTTGTTTTTTTAGTTCCGTTTATTTTATAGACTTTGTTATCTTAATTTGAAGTTGATTAGGTTTTCTTTTACAATTCAATATAATTTTTAGCACTTTTCTGAGTTAGGTGCCATCTGTGTACTTGAGCTGTTTCATGATTTCATTGTTGTTTAGTCTAGTAAAAATTTGTTACAACTTTATTTCTGTTTCCGCCAATATAAAAATTTAAACACATAAATTCTAGTTTACACTTTTCTCATAATTTCACTTCGTGATTAAAAATATTTTTATTTATTTTATATATATTAAGTTTTATAATTTTGCAATTATTAACCTTTGATGCTGGTTTTATTTTTTGCTTATTAGTTTTTAGTCTAACCTTTTGTTATTTTTCGTTTCTTTATTATATGTATATTGTTTAAATTCAATGCAACAAATAGTTTCTGGGTATAAGACCAGGCGGGCAATTCTGGGTACAATTTATGTTCATTTGATTTTTTAATAATGGCCTTTTGCTTGCCCGTGAATACATTTCTAGCATTACATTAGTTTTAATTATTAATTTGCATTTATTTTTTTAATTAATAATTCTTGTTGTCTGCGATCCTGTATCTATAACCTCATATGCAGCGGTGGAAATTTGACCACCACGTTGACTTGTTGCGAGATTTGCCAATTCTTATTTAATTACCAATTAAGATGATTTAAATTTAAATACTTGAAACATTGTTGTTTGACAGGTAATTAAATTTTTATTCCTTCGAAATACAATTCTGATTGGCCGCAGACGTTTTTTATGGATTAATTTAGAAATGATTATGTTTTCCAATCTTTAATAGTTTTTAATTTCATTTTTTTATTGTTCATATTTGTTATCATTTTTTGTTAGAATTTATTTAAATATAATAATTTTTGCTTTGTATGTCTCTATTTCTTATAATGTAATGTTACACTTTATTACCTTTTACGAGAGCAAATGATTTAATTATTTATTAATGGTTATTTGCAGATATTTATTAAAGTATGTAAAAGTTTTCATTTAAGTATAAAACAAAACATTTCTTTGTAACGAACAAAACTATTAATAATTCTTTCTTCTACAAATTTATTGATTTTACTTTATTGCAGAATAAATTTGAGTACCTTTTTTGTTTTGCTGACTATAAAATTCATCCTTTTCTAATTCTCTTATAATCGTTTAATATATGTTTTGGTAAATTACAAACTTAGTTATTAAGCGTTGTATTGATGCTTAAATTTAAATAAAACCCCAAAAAAACTGTAAACTCGCCAAATATTATTGTCATCTTTAAAATATTCGTAATTATTTTTATAATAACACCGTATATAAGTTCAATTTATTCGAACGGTCTTTTATATCAAAATATTATTCCAATAACTTTATATAAAAACATTAGTTTTATATATTAAATAAAATTTTAAAAAATGAAACAAAGAGTTTGAGTATAAAAATTAAAAATATATTTTATATGCCAACTATATAAAAACCCGCTGGTTGGAATAAAAATAATAATCTTACAAACTAATAATTTGAATAAATTATTCAATTAAAAATTTTTATCTTTTTAATTCTAAAAAAGTAAATTTTATTGCATTTTTTATAAAAAAGTTTCAAAAAACGCTTAAATAGTGGCGAACAATCGTTTTATTTTAACAAAACAGTGCGCGAGTGACTAACCTCAAAACTGACATGTCTTCGTGTTGTGTCAATGGTTTTTGTAAATGCAAAGATTTTTAATAACATATAAAGCCCAAATATTTTTTAAAATCATTATTCATTAAGTTTTTTTCGTTAAGTAAAATCGAATATTCATAATTATATAGTCATAAAAATAATAAATACAAAATAACGAAATTTAAAAATTTATTTTTATTCCAAAAACAAAAAGTTTTTTTAATAAAATAATATAAGACCAATACACAAATTGAATCGATTCTAATAATAAAAAAAATTCTTCAGTAATTTAAATTATCATTAAGCACAGCATCGACTAAAGATGAAAGATTCCGAAATTTTAGAAATAAATGTTTGCATAAAAAAGCAAAAAAATTATGATTTATCAATAAACTTAAAAAATTTTTACCCAAAATTTATTTTATTTATTAATTTTATTTAAAAACATCAAATTCTTTTGCTACATTACAAATTAGCAAATTTTTTCAAATATTGCGGAGAGTTCAGAGAATAAAAAAGTAAATTTTCAAAGATTCGCCATGAAAAATTAAAAATAATTTCAAAAATTCTAATTGAGGAAGCCTGAGGATCAACCTTAGCTGTCCGGAGCATCGTTCGACACATGAAGGCAAATATTACATTCCAATCTGTGATTTGACAACAATCTAACATCTTATCAAATAATTACTAATTTTTCACATTTTAATTAAACAAAACCAAATTTAAAAACCATAAATTAATTCCCATCAGAGGAAAACCTAATTTAAAAAAACAAAAAAACATCTATTTTAAAAAAGACCTTAATTAAAAAAAACTGTGACTTTTTAAAACGACCGGAGCTATATTGAAATTTTGAGTTTTGACAAATATTTCATGGTTCCAACGAATCAATAAAATCAAAGGGTTGACTAAATAAATAATTACAATTAAAAAATTATATATTTTTTAAATTTTACTTTAATTATAAAACTTGAAAATGAATTATAATTTTATTAATGAGTTTTGAAATATCTTACCAAATTAAAAGCAAATAAAGTTGTGAAAAAGTTAATAAACAAATTTGCTCAAACAAAACTTCAAGTAAATTTCATAATCTTATAAAGCGGAAACCGCAAATGAAAAAAATCTTTCTTTGACATAACCTTATTTTCAAATCTTAATTTACTAAAATATGTGCAGCAGCTCGTGCACTTTCCACACGTAATTAAACCATATTCACAAATTAATAAAAACACGTTTTATAAATGTTATTAACCTAAATCTAAAATACAAATATATTTCAAAACTTGCTAAAAATTAATTACCTAATTTGTAAATTTCATTATAATAATTTAATAAATAAAACAAAAAACAAGTTAAATATTTTTTAAACAAAAAAAATCGACTGATAATACTAAAACTAAAACTTCATATTAACCTAAAAATTTTAAGAATGTAAAACTTTTTGAGGCGAGCGTGTATAGAAGCTATTAGACAAAATAGACTGCTAACTTATCCGCATCAGTGATAACAAAACTATTAACAACAAGCAGTATGGAAAATAAATTTTTATCGCTTATATTTAAGCTAAAAAAGTTCAAAATTTGAAGTTTAGGTTGAAAATGTGCTGTAAATGCGCGTCAATAAAGGAAAAAAATAATAAAAACTTTTAGAATAAAATAAACTTTATTTTATGATTTTTGATTATTAATATTTTTGAATACAGAAACTGACAAAAAACAAATAACATGTCTTAGCACTATTTAAGATGGCCAGTGCCACTGAGCGACTTACCATGAACACACAGTTCGACTTGATAAAAACGTATTTTAAATTTTTTTGCTATTTCATAATTTAAAATGTTTAGTAGTTAAAAAAATTGTTTAACAAAACATAAACAATAATTGAAGTCCATAATGTATAAAATTAAAAATAGTTATATTTATAATTAAAAATTCACTAAATAGCAATTAAACAACTTTGTTTAATTTAATTTAAAATTTGGCCACCAGAGTTTAGTGGAGGGCTTTCGGCGTTCTGTAATGCATTGCCGACGCTTAAAAAGCGTTGACCGAAATATTTTAAGTAATAAATAACTATTTTACCTTTAAATTATTTTGCCTACAGTATGCTTCACACCAAAAACTGACACGGTAAGTCAGACACATTTCATAACCCTTTTTGAAAAAAATCAAAACATTTTCATAATATGCTTGAACGGCGTGCATCTGGTTGACCCAATGTTTGCAATTATTAAAGTGTTGAGAATAATAATTAATGAGTTCTTATCAAGTGTGAATTTGTTAAATTTAGAAATTGGTTAAAAATATAATTTAATTTATATGTTAATAATTAACATTTTATTATAACTATAAATTTTTAGTACCTTAAAAAATGCTAATTTTACGATTTAGTTGAAATTGATTTCAAGTCAAAAATTTGTAAATTTATAATTGTAGTTTTTAAAATTAAAATTTAATTGAAATATTAAATTTTAAACGTTTATTTTGAAACCAACATTGTTTTTGGGCATAGAAATGAAAATAAAATATATTTTTATTTGAAAAATGTAGATATTAGCTTGAGCCGTACTAATCAATTTGAAATCGGAAATTTGCTAAGACATTTATTAACAAAATAATTGTTGCAATTAAATACAATTTGAATATGTTAAATAACAAAGTTATAAAGACAATATTTAATGTTTCAATTCCAACAATCTTATTCAACAAACAAATTTTTATTATATTGTTAAAAATACACAATTTTGTTTAACACATATAAAAAATAACAGTGTAATCGTGTATTCTGAGTTTGAAGAAATGAAATAAAATATTATATCAAAAAATTTTGTATTTTGAAAATAACAAATTATGAAAGTTAAAAAAAAGTTTTTTAAACATAAAGCTAAAGTTTATTATATAAATTTATTATATCTTTATTTAGGCATGTAATAAAAAATAAGATTAAAGTTAATTATAAATTAATAATAAAAAATAAGCGTCGTCAAAAGCAATATTTGATAAAGTAAGAAAAATTTTTAGGAAACTCAATTTTGGGTTTCTAGAACAATTCGAGTGAGAGCACACAAAATGTTTTCCGACGGGTTACATGTCCCCGTAAACAAAGATAAAAATAAGCAAAAGTTTTAACTAACTTGAAACATTATTACACACCATACTTCAAATTAATTTTGTAAAATGAAACAATAGAGCCATTGATTTATTTAAGCCATGCATTGATAAAGTACAATTAATTAAATACGCCAACAAATTAAAGATTCTCGTCACTGGGCGTCGTACAACTCTACTAAATGTTTTAAAAAATTACATTTAAAAACAAATTTAGGACTATGAAAAAATATTCTTTTTTTGTATAAGGGAAGTGAGAATTCACTATTATGAAAAAATATAAAAAAATAGCCAATATTTTGATTTAACAAACATAAGTAATTAAAAAGTTAAACAAATATTTATTAAACAAAATTAGTAAATGAATACTTTAATATATATTCATAAGAAATAACTATTAAGATGGTTATTCGTGGCGAACTGTGCAACTAAGTGCAACTTGAATTACATATTTCTAAAAAATAATTTTTTGTTAATTTAAATTATGTCATATAAATATTAAGTATTTTCTTACATAAATTGTTAAAAAAAACAAAATTTGGCTGTACAAAAAAAAATATGTATATATTGCATATTCACTTATGTGACAAAATCATAATTTTATTTATCCGAGAGCACAATACCAAAAAGGCAACTACTGTACATCAAGAAATTAATCTAGCGCCATAATATAATTGTTTTGGTTTAAATAAAAAATTGTCAAAATTAAGGGAAAAAACTAACCAAATTATTAAAGTAAACGAAGATCATCGTTAATATAAAAAGTTATTTTTCCTACAACTACTGTTTTGCATTAAAATAAAAAGTTACCCTTAATTCCCACAGCAAAGAAGCGCCCAATGGGCTTGCGTATCAGGGACGAACGAAGTTACAAAGAATTCGTGACGCAAACCCAATGCTACAACATAAAAATTTAAAGTCAAAAACAAAAATCAATTCATTTTAAATTATTTAAAAATAAACGCACAGTAAAATACAAAGAAAAATAATGATATTTTAAGATGCTTATGTAAATTGAAAAATATGTTTTTAAAGAAATTGAAAGTGTTAAAAATAGATAACAAAAAAACCGTAAAGAATGAAAATAATACATTGAAAATACCGGTGTTCTTTATTGTTACTATATTTTCAGGACTTTTTGTTTCTAAAAAATTTTTTATTTAATATAAAAAGTAATGCTTTTATTTCTAAGTTATTGAAATACAGGGCTGATAAAAAACCAATTTCACAAGGTTGGGTTAAGTATATAGCATTTATAAAGATAAAGAATTTTTACATAATTTATGATTAATAAATTTGAAATAAAATGTTTTAAAAATACAATTAAATTTGTAATTATTTTTTAAAGAAAATAACTTAATTTAATAATTGTCAATAAAAAAAGTGCATTAATCTAATAATATAACTTAAAATTGAAGATGATATTAATGAAAAATAATTTTAAAAAAATTTCTAGCACGTTATGTTTGTTGTTTCAAATTCGAACCCACATTCACATATCAAGGAAATATTTATAATTATTTGTGTCTCAACATAAAAAATAACCATAATTATAGTCAAGTGTTTTTAAATTTTTTAGTATTATTAATGTTTGTTATATTTCTCAAATTAGTTTCCTCAAATTTATAATAATATTTTTAAATTGGCAATTTTATTTATACTAAGCTATTTTAATAAAAAAAAATATTCAATATAATTTGTATAAATGAATGTTAATTTTTTCATTGTCTATCCAGATTTGTAAAAATCTTAAATACGGTTCTTGGCTAAATCAACGAATGCCTCAAAAAGCTTTAAATTATTTTAAGAAAGTATTATTTTTTATTTAAAACGTTTAAAAAACAAAAAATATATATTATTGCGTAAAATACATACAGTTTTAATTAAATTTGACAATTTAGTCTTGATTTATATTATCTTACTAAAATAAAATTTTCTTTATGAGATAAAATGTTGGTTATGAAAACGCCGCTTTGTGTACTTAATTTTTAATTCATGCTAAATGCACAGATACACATCGAATGGCTCTTGAGCATCTTCTATAAAAATAAGTTATTATTGTTTCCCTTTTTTGTTGTTGTGTCTAATATTATTAATAATTATTTTTAAATTTAGTTCCATATATTTCAAAAAAAATTTTAAAGGGAAATTAATGCTATTTAAATGCTATTCTTTCCCACGATAAATAAATTGAGTTAAATAAATTACAAAAAAGTTGACATTCATCTAAATCACTGAATCAAAAGTTTATTAGTTTGAAAAACAAAAAAATAAATAAAAGCACAAACTGAAGTACAATTTATAATAATTATAAGCACAAAACTTTATATAATTTAGTCTTTTATTATAAACACCAAGAAGGCAAGTGAGCAAGAGAAGGATCTCCCCAACACTCGACGGCCCAAGCTTTACGTCTGCGTGCGCTGTTTGACTCCCGGTTATATTACTATAATGCATAATGTGCTTTCAAAAATATGTACATAAAATTATTTTTATGCTTCTTAAATTTAAAAATTAAAGCAAATAACATTTAGTGAAGATAATGCTTGTAAAAAGAGTAATTAATTGCTAGTATTTTCAGAAGTGAACCTGAACCTACTACGGATTTATATTACAAAAATAAAAAACTGTTATAATAATCGTAAAATAATCATTAAAATATTAATGGGTCATTTTCTTAACATTATAAAATAATATATGTATTAGTAATCGTTTCAATTAAATAAGAATTAGTTAAAGTTTTTAAAAACCCTAAAAATATCGTTACAATTTGCCAAAATAAAAATATAAATTATTCAAATAATCATTTTAATTTTTGTTAAAAAATAAAAAAGTAAGCATAAAAGGGTGGAAAATAAAACCAGTTAATATACAATTATTTTATTAATTAATTTATGCAACAAACGTTTAAATATTATGAAAAACATTATATAAAAAGTAAACTGCATGGCGCATCACCATAATTGAAACGTAAAAACATTACATACCTTTGAGAAATTTTCAAATAAAATATTAAAAAATTTTTATAAAAAAAACTATCAAATATAAATTATTTAATTATAGTAAAGAATGCGACAAAATATATTCTTTAACGAATATTATGCAAAAACATTTACTAAGCCTTGTAACGCTTGCGCTTATAATGAATTCAAAAAGCGTTATGCAATATAAAATAAATAAATAACACATTAATAAAAAAGAAACCTTAAACTTTGCTAGATACAAAAATAATTCCTTCCCAAATCCTTCTCTTCCTTATTCCATTTACTTCAAACTAGTGTTCGGTCGGTACGGGAAAGTACCGACGCTTTTTCGGTACTCAGGCTTCTGTACTTTACCGAAAAGTACCGACCGAACCTTTTTGAATTTTTTCGGTACTATTCGGTACCGGTACTTTTTCGGTACTTTACCGAAAAGTACCGACCGAAAAAATCTGAGAACCGAAGGTACCGACCGAACAAAATTTGAGTACCGAAAAAAGTACCAAATGGAAAATTGGTAATATATTTGAATTTTTCAACCTTATTCATAAAATTACGTGGGTCAGTGGTTAAACTGATAACCAAAAGTCCGTTTTTTTCTTTTTATTTTTTTTATTGAATGCCCTGCTGGTGCGTGATGTGGTTGCCTGGGGTTCAAACCCCGACTGTGTAAATAGTTTTTTGTGTCTTTCAATTAACTTCATGGCAAAGAAAAACAATATTTTTTGCTTAAATATGTATTTAAGATTTTTAAATTGAAGGTAATTTAGGAATTTATCACTAGCAAATTAATTTTCAAAAATTTAACCGATTCAAAACTTCTAAGATTTACATAAAGAATACTTTTTTTCACCATTTTATGTAGTTATCGGAATTGGACAAGTTTTTTTAATAAAATCGTTGGATTTTTCATTTTTCCTCTCGGCGACGCCTATTGGCATCGCCGTTCACCTACAAAAACCCCTAATAAAACGGCTAAAATTTTCATTTTCTCTAGTTTTTTGACCTAAAATTAAATTTTTTGAAAACAGTCTCAAGTTAAGACTCGGAATCTAGATTTTTTTTCAAAGTGTCCGGAAAATTTTGAAATCTTATTAGATTTTTTAAATTTTTTTAATCATTTTTTTGCCCTTCCACGATGCATTTTTTGGGTCATTTTTCTTAAGAAATTCCATCAAAATTTTCTCGGCGGCGCCTATCGGCACCGCCGACCCCTCACCCTTCAAACTGATCCTAAAACTATTAAAAATCTTGCCACAGGACAAGAACAGGTCAAAATGCTGATTTTTTTTAAACCGGAATTTTCCAAAACTCAAATCAAATATCGAGAATTTTGTTAAAAAGTTTACATAACACCTTAGATTAACAAGCGACATTTATCGTAATTGAATATTCATTTGAAGTCGGACACTGTTTTTGTATACGTAATGTGCCAATTTCTCAAATATTACACAAAATAAGTAAACATAAAATAATAACAATTAAAGTATTAACTAAAAATAATAATTTAATTCTAAGAAATGAAATATGTGAATATCATCTATTCTGCTTTAAATAATTAAATATTTCAAATTTTAAGAGCTCACTAAACTTATAATTTAAATTGTATTCAAGAATTAAAGAATATTAAAAAATTATTAAAAATGTTAATGGATGTTCTATTTCTGCATCATTTATTGAGCAAATTCAATACTGCAGTCGCAGATTAGTATTTTTAAATTCAAGTTATTTAAAATCTATAATTCATTTTAAATAAATCATAATTTTACTTAACTTGCGACTTCAAAACTTCTTAAAAGTTGTATAAGTTTTTTAATTTAACGCGATTTTCCTCCTGTTAGCAGAATAATAATTTTTTTTTTATTCAAAAAATTAATATTTTAGAAGTTATTTCTTGTTTTATATAAATATATTTTTTTAAATAATTTTTTTGTTTCTATGATTTATATTTATTTATTTTAGCCCTGCCAAATAAAGAATTCGATAAAAATCTTTGAAACATTCTTATGTTATCTTTAGATAATGATTGCCTTTTTTTAACATTTGTTGTGAATTATATTTTTGCTTGTCCGGTAATATTTTGTTTCTTCAAATATTCTAATTATATGATAAAAATAATTTTTTGCATAATTTTAACAAATTTTTTTTTGTTGCAAACAAATATTGTTTTAAGAGTTATGGATCCTAACTGTATGTCAGTCGGCATTCATTTATTTTGAGAAATGTCACAAAAACTTTTTTGTCTTAAAACATTTTTTAATTTTAATTGGTTAATCTTATTTTTACATTGTTTAATGCAAATCTTGCTCATGTGTCGATTGATGTTTGATTTTATGAACGTTCAAATTTAGACTAAAAAATATTTGTGTCCCCTTAAACAATTAAATTATTCTAGATTTACGTATTTTTTCAAAAATGGGTTTGAGAAGCTTTTTTGTTTGCCATCGCGGATTTCCCAGCCATTATTTTTTGGAGTTTGTCTTCAGTTGTAACCATGTCCGCTTCTTCAAATTTATAATTTTTGATACCTAAAAATATTATGTAAGTATTTTTTTAATTTGATAATTTAATTGTTATATTTTTCTTATATTGAAAGAATGACTTTTAGTATTTAGGTCTCATTTTTAAACTTTTAAATTTTTTGATATCATTGAACTTTTTTATATTTATTATTCAAATATATAATTTTAATGTGGTCCAAATCTGACTTTTCCATAATTGAGTACATATATTCGATCTTTTTTTACTAGACTTTTATCTCTATTTTCCTTTGCTTTATTAAATTGCTTATAAATTATTTTAACGCAGTTGGCAATGTCTATATCGAGAAATGATTTTAATTTTAGTAAGAATATTGTTTGCACTCTAGTGGGATTGGATAAATCTTACGATTATATATATTTATCTTGCCCTTTTGCTTTAATAAAATAAGTTTTAATTTTTATGTCTTATGTCCTCAACTTGTTTTTTAACTTACACAGGAATTGTATACTTTAAATATTAACTTGTTCAATATCAATTATTTTAACTAAGAAAAAGTCGTTTAAAAAACTTAGTTAATTAAAGTTTATTGATTTGCACTTTTACCCGGATTGTTTTTTAATTATTAACAAGCATTTAGAATATTCAGTTCAGATGTCGTGTAAATTTTTTGAATGGTTTGAATTATTATTATACATCTTCTGTTGTAATAAATACCCAATGGACGTCATTTTATTTTCAAACCAATCTACTTGAAGGGGATTCGGGGGCTTTGTTATCAAATGAATTTGAATTTTTTGTTATATATTAATTTTAATAACAAGTAATTTTACTTTTTGGTTTTTAAAATGTAATAATTAAGTTTAAAATTCAAATCTTATATTAGATCCTTGCTGGAAATATTTAAATCTACAAATATTTAAAGTATGCGAACGCGCAAAAAAAGAAAACAATAGTGCAAAAATAATTCCTAACAAAAAATTGCAAAACAATTAATAAAATATCATTTCCACATGTAATGCTCGTTCTACAATTATTAATGATTAATAATTTAAATAAATAAAATTTAATAGGATATTTATTTTAATTAGCGCTTACATTCATAAGCAAAGAAAAATAATCTTTTCTTTACAATGTAAGAGCGATGGTTTTGTATTAAAATAATAAAATTCAAAAAATTATTTTACAGCGATATTCTAACATTTGAAAAAGAGTTGTCGGAATTAAACAGCTTGTTAACTGGCTGCCAAAACAACAAAATAGCAAAAACCCACAAAAGCAATAATAATTTCCTTAAAATATAGTACTACATATAAACTCACTAATTAAAAAAATATGTAAATTATTTAAAAGCAAAACAGCAGTTTGGGCATTTACAGACGTAAGTATTGGAACACGACATAAACAAATTCTCAAAGCATCGAATAATAATTAAAAATGCATAATAATTTAAAAATAAATAAAATTCAACAATACGCGTTAAATAAAAAATAAGTATTATTACTAAACTTGATAAAACTCTATTCTATTTAATTAATATCAATTTATAACTAATACCTATCTAATTTCTAGTCATGGGCAAATTTAAGTTATGTTAAAAGATATCATTATACAAGGATAGAATTTGATTATGACTCTAGAAATTAAGCAATAAATTAATGATGAGACTTGCCATTTTGCGAAATTTAAAAAGCGCAAAAAGTGACAACAAAATATATGAAAATATTTTTTACTTTTTTGTTTACCATTAAATTTTTGCAAAATAATGTAAACTCGTAAATACTTAGAAAAGATGGATTGCAGGATTATTAAAGGTGGTACTCATCAGCGCAGTGTTTGGAAGCCGCAATTATAATAAATATAATTTGTTCTACATATATTGACCACATAAAAGAGATAATAAAAGAATTAAAAAAACTTACGTTACTAGTGTAAAGAAAAAAATTTAAATAAATTAAGAATTCAGAACAACTTTAAAATTTTGATTATATTTAAAAAATAACACTACTAAATACTATTTTATAAGTTATTACCCTTTACCGGACAAGGAAACATCAACACGAAGGCAAAGGCGGCGGAAGTGTGACCTTTTCTTAGTATATGAAAAAACATTAAATTTCCAGACAAACAATCAATTAAAAAAATTTGTAATATATTTAAGGACTTAATTGCTTTTAAATTACAAGAAATTGAATATTTTAACAACGTAACCGTATTTCCTAAAAATAGAGCCCCCGGGGGCTCTATTTTAATAAAAACCTTACCATACAATCAACTATTTAAAATAACAAGGATTATAATTTAACAAGCTTAAAAACAAACCATAAAACAAAATTTAAATCTATAATAATAAAAATAAAATAAATCATTCAAAAGTGTCGTTAGAGGGCTCCTAATGTCCACAATGGCTCAAAAGAATAAAAGCCTAAGTTGTTAAAATTTTTCAAATCGACTTATAACGTGATGCCATCTTTACGTAGTCTTGAATGAATAATGTTGGCAACATTTTGCGTATTTTAGGGAAAATCTCTTTTAATATAATAGGTATATAGAGATAATATTAAAAAAAAGTGTAATTTAAGTTGGGTATTTTTAATTTAAATGCATAGGAACTTTATGTTATACAAATTATAATTAATAAATAATTGGCTGCCGAATCCCTCAAACTTTTTCTTCAAGAACTATTTATATTATATTATAATAAATTGTATTATTAAGGCGTCTTGTCATTTATCATAGGGATTTTGTATAGAAATAACATTATAATTTTTAACTTTGCATTGATAATAGTTTCATGAATTGTTTTTTATTTATAAAACTTTTAAATTGTACGTAAAGCTAAAAAAAAATTATTTATTTAAATTTGATAAATTTATTTTTTCTTTTAATAAATGCATAACTAGGATAGCATATAATTTTATTTATTTATAAATTGGAAAATTTATTATATAATTTTTATTTGCACTCAAGGAGATTACCGCCGCTTCTTGCTCAAAATCGCCGCCGAGCGTATTTTAAAAAATAATTATAATGCTTCAGAAAATGTCTTAGTTTATCCATCCTTTGAAAGTAGCACTTTTCATACGTAAAATCATAAATTTCAAAAAAGAATGCGAATATTCTATTTTAAAAATCATCTCCACATCAACATAGTCGCCAAACTTATAATTACTATTGTTTTTTATTACACATCGTTTTGATTTAACTAATTATTAGATATATTAGTTAGTACCGAGATTCTTTAAAGTTTCAATCTGGGGATATTTAGCTGAATCTTTAATAACCCGCCAAGCGGTTGATGAAAATGTCATTTCCCAAAGTACCTGGGTTTCGTAACCGAGTTTTTAATTTAAATTATTTTTTTACCGTGAAACACAAATAATTGTTTGATTTTAGACTATGCTAAAATTGTTGATAGTGCCTTTCCATATTTTTATATTAAAAATTGATTATCGAAAATATCAAGTTATTTTATAGCGGTTAAGAATATATAAAAGTTTTAAAATATGACAATTATTCGTATTTTTATGTTTTTTTTTAAATTTGGCTTGAAAACGCTCAAATTTTTTTAGATATACACCTTGATAGAGAACAACAAAAAAATGCCTATTTTGGTTTATTTAGAATATTTTGAATTTTACATCGTTATTTTGGATAATTTAAAAATTGTTGAATAAGCTCATTAATCTTTTTCATATATATTTTTAGATTTTCTTAACAAGATATTTATAAATTACTTTGCTTCAAAGTTATATAAATCATATTAAAATTTGTTTTAAATCTATTTAATATTATTTTTATTTAAAATGCACTTTTACTTCCCTATTTGTATGCCTTCATATTTTACCCTCCGCCCTACCTTGTTTTATTCCTTTCTTCATGCGTTTTTCTTCTACAATTAATCTTTATTTCACTACTCAAAAAAATTAGCAACCTCATTTGTTCAATAATGATTAAATTTAAATATAATAATGCAGTTAATATTATTGTAATAATTTTTATTTGATAGAAACATTTCTGGAAGTATTTATTTTAAAATGATAGTTAACATTGAGATAAAAAGGTTGAAAAAATATTGAAACTTAAATTAAAACATTTAAATGTATTTATTTTACTAATATAGCCGAGAAATATTAAAAATAAAATACCTCTTTACTAAATTATCTAATAATTCAAACAAAAATTGCATAATAAAAATTAATAACGAAATTTTTTGCTAAATATGGACCATATAGAGCGCAGATTCAAACTCAACAAAAACCAGACATAATAAATTGCTAAACACAATAAATTTTACAGAATCATTAATATCGTCATTGTTTGATAAATTTAATAAACCAATAATATGTTATAAAAATCAAAATGTATCTGCATGAAACTGGACACTCAATGACTCATTGGATCAATAAACACAACAAACAATGAAAAACTACCCATAAAAATTTAATTAAAAAAATTTGTCTTTATAATAAAAGAATCTCATCTATTGTATTGAAAATAGACGAAAATTTATAAAAGAACAACAGATATCCTTAAATAAATTATATAATATTATAAACTTTGGTGCGTTTAAATCAATGAATTTATAGTTAAATATTAATTTATATAATTATTGCTAAAAAAACATTAGTATTTCGTGAATCTGCATCTTTCCTTTTTCTATATAAAATTTCAAATAATTTTTTAATGAAAAATCGTTAATATACAATAATTAATATCAAAATTTTAACGTAAATGAAACAATTATTTCGTTTCGTTGGATCACAATTTTATGAAAAATTTCCACTCTTAATGAAATGACAAACAGTTAATTTATTTAAATCTATAATTCATTTTGGCGAATTTAACTTTAGCAACTATACCTCTAGCTGGTGCTTTCTGTATGAAATAAATTATTTATAAAACTTATTATTAATATTTTCGTAGATAATAATAATCCTAAGGAAACTATTAATGATATTGAATTTATTTTTATCTCATTGAAAAAAAAATATTATTTGTATATAATTAATAATACAAACTCGCATATAAAAATACTTCACTAAATTTGGCATTTTAAACAGAGTAAAACTAAAAATCAAACTAAAATACAAAATGATCTTTATATAAGAAAGGAAAAATAAATCAAATTAATAATGCACTTTTCTTAGAAATACTACATAAAACATTAATAATAAATAAACTTGTAGCTGCTTAATAAATTTTTTTAATTTAGCATCGATCACTATTATAACCATAATTAATTAAAATCAAAACTTATTAAAGAACAAAATAATAAATTAAATCATCAAAAGAGGGTTTATTATAATTTATTTTATTTTAAATGAAAATATTTGAAGAATAAAAAAACAAAAAACTTTGGCTGATTATCAAAAAAATAATAATTCGCAAACAACAAAGATTTAAGAGGCACAAATACATTTAAAAATATTTATACATATTTTATTTACTTTATTAAATATATATTTTAAATATCAATCATTTTATTTTTGACAAATAGAATGCTTCAAACGTTATATAATTGAATAAAAATTCTCAAAAAACTTGTTAGACAAATTAATTTCTTAGAGAGTAAAAAATTCTAAAACTTGTATTTTTAAAAATTTATTAAAAAATTAAAAAATTCTAAAATTTTTCCACCGGCGCCGTCGGACCTTACCAATTGTACATTGTACAAACAATTCATGAAAATGTATTTTAAAGAAGAATACAAAAAACGGTAACGGCCGACACAACAAAATTATAAAATATTTACTTAACAAATAAAAATGAACATCACCCCAATTTTTGTAATTTATTGCATACACAATATTCTTTTTATTTGATACGCCACCGCAGCAAGCGAAAGACGATTATCCGCCCGATGACGATTCTGATAAGGTTTTGAGGCAATTTCTCTTAAAATATAAATTCTTTTTTTTATAAAGAAGTATGAAAATTTTGCATATTTTATTTTTTTTAAACAATTATATGTTAAAATATGTTATTGAGAAAAGAACGCTGTGTATATAAAAAGTATAATATTTTTAAGACAAATTATGTTATTTTTAATAAATTAATTATTTAATTAAAAGGAATTTTTTTGCAAAATTAAAAGGGTTTGTATTTATTTTAACTAAATAATAAAAATATATTTATTAAATATTGTATAATCAACAAAATTACTTCAACCACTTGGCAACTGCAGCCGTGTTGTCTGAATGAACGAACATGAAGTTTGTGCGTCCGTCTTACACGCCTGGCTTTTGTTTTTTAGGATTTTTTGTTTAAGTATAAATTAAATAGATATTCGGTATATTCGGTTATGAATATTTATAAAATATTATATCTCAAGTTTAGAAATATTATTAATTTATGCGTTTAATAATTTTTAAATAATTTGAATATGCTATTATCATTTTTCTAACCGTTTAATATTTAAATTTAGTAAATATTTAGAAGATTTAATTATTAAGCGTTTTTTATGATAATGTGGTGTTTTTTGTTTTATTGTTCATGCATAAATTAAATTTATGTTGATTATTCTGTATACATATTATTTTTTACTAGAGAAACTGTATATTAAAAATAGTTTTGCGAAATAGAGCTGAAAATAAAACCATTATTATTCTGTACATTTAGAAGTTTAATTCATTTCCTAAGATTTCAAGTTTGTCTGCCCATTGTTTTTTGGTAAAATCATTTTTATGTCTTTAACATTCTTTGATTTATCTATTTTACTTCATTTAATAATCTTTAAACATATTTTAATTTATTCGTTATAAATATTATTTTTTATTATATTTCCTTTATTATATTTATAAGTATTTTTTACGTAGTCTACGGCTACCAAACTAAGTCAATAATTTTTTTTACACTGAGCATGAGTCAGCCTGGTTTACCCGTTTTGAATGAATGTATATGCAATTGTAATGCATTAAATATAAATAAAGAATATTTATCATTTTTTTTTGGTTTTTTCTCTGCGTTCGATCTGTCTTGCCTGTGCGAATGATATTGTGACAATCGCGAAAAATAGGATTTGAATATGATTAATTGTTCATCGCATTTGTTTCAAAATCATAATTTATATTTCTAATTATTTCAAAAAAAATTTTTTTTTGAAAATAAAGAAATTAGATTAGTTCGATTTTTAAAAAAATTATATTTTACTTTATTAAATTATGGATTCCAACGGTTGAAATTTTTAAATATTTCTTTTCATTTACTTGACAATATGTAGATGATAAAAATTAAAATTAAGTATATCACTTTGTCTAAATAATCTTTTAAATTAATTTAAAAATTTATTTGCATTATTTGAAAAATCAAATTTTTGAAAAGCGTAAAATAGTTGAAGAGTAAAGAAATTTTAAAATTTTTCCTTTTTCTGTTGCGTCATTGATCATCTTCACGCGTTTTTTCTCTATCTGTGAAATTTTATTATCGTTTTATGCATTCAATCAAAATATATTTACTATTTTATTATATAAAATTAAATCATTGCTTTAGGCATAGTGAGTGATTACAAAACATTGGAGGTGCCATCGTTTTTTTAATAAAATGTAATGCCGATTTCGAGAAATAAATTATTTATATTATTTTATATACCATCCAACATTATAATGGTTAGCGCACATTGATATTGGTGGCTTTTGAATCCTTATGCCAAAATACACGTTAGCCGAATAACCAAACTCGGAACAGTTATTAATTATAAGGGAGGGATTTGTACAAGAACTAGCCATAATTAAAATATATCGAATTCCATGCAAACAATTTGGTCTCGCTTATGAACAAGCGCCGCACCCAATTCAACCTCTCATCAAACCTAAAATTATACTTATGGGAGTGAAAGAATTATATTAACAAAAATTTAATACTTTAAATTCACAATTAAAAAAATAATAAATTTTTCTAAAAGCAAATTGAAAAATCAGATGAACAAACTCCGTTTTCGCATATTGCAACCAAATTTTAAATAATAATCCCTAACAATAAGCGACACCAAAAAATAAAACGCAATAAAATTAGTTAATGTAAACATTTATATAATTCCTTTAACAGATATTAAATAAATTATCCAAAATCTCAGTATGCGCCAATGAAAACGAAACTTGTGGGTGCCAAGAAATCCTTAGCATGAATACACTTTAAATAAGCAAGCACTACTCGCAGTTAAAATCAAACACCAATTAAATGCAAATCATTACTTCAAAAAAGAAAAATAATATTTAAAAAAATTTATTATCCCAAAAATATTTTTATTACTCACAAAACTAAAAAGGCTTGGTTGGATTAAGATAAAAACAAGACCCCAAATCAGCCTAATTAATATTAATTCTTACCATGCTGTGGGTACAATCAGCAAAAAACAAGAAATATGCTAAAATTGATATACCTAAATATAAACGGTCTATTATAATAATTTCACAATCTGCTTAATTCATATCATACAATAACTTTAATAATAAAACAAAATCGATTTTTATTGAATTTAAAATGTTCCATCATTTAAATTCAGCATGGTACCGTCACGGCATTACTGAAGGGCCATCGCTCAGCGCATTAGGCCTTGACATTAACTCGTTTATTAAATGTCGATTAACACATTTTCTTTTGCAAAATCAGATATTATAAATTTTTAAACTAATATTGTAAATACAGTATTTGTACCACGAATTAAAAACAGCCCTCAACTCAGCCAAAGTAATATTAATTCTACTTTTTAATCAATCATTAACAATAATTTGTTTTGTTCATTATTGCATACTTTTCGTGCATTTTTTTAATAGCTTTATAAAAAGTTGGAATTTTTTATGTTTATTAAAATAAGTTTTTGTAAATTGCATTCAGCTAGCTTGTTTAGTTAATTAATTTAAATTATCGATAATCTTTTCAAGTTATAAACTTGGTTTAAGTATTTTAGACATAGTAAATAAGTGCAATAAGCAATATTTTGGCAATTCATAAAACATTAATTATATTTTTTAGATTTTTAAATTTTGAGAGTTCAGTTGTTGGCATATTTTCCGCCGGTGATCAACCGAAACAGAATGGCGCTGGTCGTTAGCAAATGCTGTGCGCCCCAACAAGTGCCAGGCACAAACAAAAGCAGCTCATAAGCGAGCTCCCGAGGAAGCCAACACCGTTGCTGCAATCTTGCTTTGTTTTAATTCGTTTATTTTTTAAATGTTTTGCATTTATATAATATTGAAATCATTTGAAACGTTATTTTACAAATAATGAATTTAGCAGAGATTTATTTCTTTATTGAATTTCATTAAAACAAATTAGGTAGTTTTTGTTTTGATTTTAAAATTTTATTTTTCACAGCTTTAGATGACTTCTTTCATTTTTTAAATATACATTTTCACATGGCTTGAGCCGTAGCATTGCAGGAAGCCTTGTGACAAAACTATTGTTCATATTGTTTACCCAATAACGTGAAAGTTTTTATATTTTTGTCAATAATTAACTTTTTGTGTTTTTCCAATCTTTTGGCGGTGTTATCTTTTTATTGTAAATTAACATTTTTACTTTTATAATTTTTAAAAGATAATGAATGCATTAAATTTTTGCATTATATTTTCAATGCTATGTTAAGTTGTTTAACCAACCAAGGCTTGAAATCTTTTTCTTTTTTTATATATATAACAATTTGTTTCGATTTCGGAAATTTAGGATTAAATATTATTGCCCAAATGAAACGAGTCGTTTATACTTTAAGAATTTTCCCTGCTTTAGCTGCAAGTTTTTTGGTAAGTAATTTAATGATAACCAAAATAACATCTTGATTAAATTTTTTAATAAAATTAATATTAAGCCTAAATAAATAATACATTCTAAGGTGCTTATATATTGATGTATTATTTGAATATTTTTATTTTAAAACAATATTACAGTCGATCAAAACTTTTTATTCACTTTCCACGTTAAGTTAACATGAACATTTATTTTTCTTAAGATTCAAAAAAATGTAATTGCTTGCCAGTGCCAATTTGCAATGGAGAGCGATAGTAAACATACCAATAATTAACAATATATTTTACTTAAAAATAAGTAGAATCAACGGTTTATATTATTAGTTTTTGTTTGATATTTATCGGCCAACTACTTTAAAATAAATTGGCGAATAATCATAAATTGTATTTTTTAGACCAAATTATAAATTGTTTGATGATACTTTTGTTTAAAAGATATGTGTATTTTTATTAGTCGCAAGTTGTTAACTATTATTAAAGCATCACTGGGGTGCCCAAGTTTGAAAAGCTACCTGCAAAAATTAACGCATCTCAAAGATCGGAAGGTATAAATGTATAAATTACATAAATATTAGTTACAAAAGATATAATTAAATATAAATATTATTTAATTTAACGATATTATCTAAATTTTAAATTTTTTGAATTGTAAAAGGTTCTTTTTTGACAATAAAAAAGGCAAAATTATTAAGTTCCCTATTTTATTTATTAATATAAATAACAAGCACTGTATGTTATCATGGTGAAAGCATTTCTTAAGATCTTTTGTGCCTCGCTGTTTTAATTCGTTTAACAAAAGTTTTTCAATAAATAATATAGAGTTGGAGATTCAACTACTGGATAAAAAAATATAATGAATATTTTAATTAACCGTGAGTCCAAAAATTTGGGTTACAAAGATGGTTATTTTTGAAAAGTTTAGCAAATAATGTGTTTATGGTTTAGCTTTCAACAAGTACAAATTCAATTTGCCGTTTAAGTCATCTTTAGTTTATTTTCGATGTTTAAAGTTTAAAAAGGCTAAAGAATCTTTCTTCGCTTCAAGGCCAAACATAATATAACCAAACATTCGAGAGATTATCCAAAACAATTTGCAGACCGAGAGGAATCGATTGATATATATTTCGTTCGAAATTTTTTATTATCCATATTTTGACATACTAGTTTAGTAAAAAAACAAACTATCTATGCTAAGTTTATCTTTAAGATTTAACTTGTAAACTTTTTAAAATTTTGTGTTTAGAATCCGCTATACGCGTCGTATTGTTTTAGTGATATAATTATTTTTTTTTGAAGAGAATCAATAATTCTTTTAGAAGTTGTTCAACATAGTACAAATTTTATTTGAAATCATAAAATAAATCATTAAACTTTATTATAAGAAAATTTTACATATATTTTATTTGCTACTATTTTTAAGAAGCCCATTATTTCACTATTAAATTTCCTGCATTTTCCGAAAAAATCATGTTATAATAATAAGTTTCATTTTGGTATTAAACTTATGTTAAAGTTTTATTTGGAAAACTTTTTTTTCATTATCGAATAATGTTTTACTAAATTTAAATTAAAATTAGTGTTATATTATTTATGTGCTTTATTAACAGTTTTTTTAATATTAAGTTGTTTTTTACAACGTTTTATTTAACAATTTATATTTAATTAAAAATATACGTTAATTTAAACTTTTTCGTTTGATGGGTGCGTAAACATTTGGAATCGTCTTGCTCGCGTCTGATTGTATACTTTGGATATTTATTTTATTTGAATTATACATGAAAATTTGATTTTTCTTTTCTGATTTTTTTTCTGCTAGTAATTCTCTTAACTTTTAAAAATAATAAATATTCCAAAGTTTAAGATGTTTTTTTTCAAATCTATTTGACCGAAAACATTTCTTTATAAAAATTTGAAATTCATTGATAAACTCTTAAAAAATCACTTGTTAAGTTCAATACCCATCAATTTTGATAGAATTTTAGAAAGATGACACAACACGATCGGAAAAAATTAGTTTTGAAAAAGCAATTTTTCAAAATCTGAAAAACTTTAGTGATTTTTAATTAATGCGGTTAACCGCGGCTAACCGCCGGCGGTTAACGGTTATGGGATTTTAAAACGTTACGGTTACGGGCGGTTAACGGTTATGAGATTTTTAGGACGGGCGGTTACGGACGGTTAACGTTTCTAAGTGTTTGAGGACGGGCGGTTACGGTTAAGCAAATTCATAACCGTGTCCATGCCTGGTTTTTTATATGTATTTTAAAAATTGGTCAGTTGTTAAATGATTTTATTCCTCCTCCTCTTGGTGCAAATGCAAATTATCAATTGGTCGATGAGGTTGGCGTTTTACTGACTCGGATAATGGCCGAATTTTTATTTTGTTTTAAATTTTTTCAACAAATTATTAAAAGAATGTTTTTAAAATAACAGCCCGATGATTCATCATATTCATTAATTTGAATTGTCGTTTATCATTGTTTAATCATTATTACATTTATTGACATTGCTTAATTTAAAAAAGCTAAGATTATAAAGAAGATTATTATTATTTTAATTTACATAAAATTATCATTGCAATAAATATTAAACGATTACGGATTTACTAAAATTCCAAAATCTTTCATGATCATTATTTTTTAAAACATAAATTTATGTTTTGAACAAAGAATTATAAAAAAAATTGATTATGCATACAAAGAAAATTTATATATTTACGTTAATAAATCTTATTTAATCGTAAAAAAATATTATTTCTCTTGAACAGTTTATTACAATTTAGTAATTTAAAATAATAATTATATATAATTCAGGGTTCCCATATGAAAATTTTCAAGGCAGGCAAAAAAGCCTCCTGGTAAGCCCTTTTTGCAGAGTCTTTATTTAACCAATAAAAAAATATGTCAACGGTTATATTTTTGATAAGCCATGATCGATTAGAGCATCTTTTTGTTTAAAATTTGGTAAATGATATATTTTTTCTAATCGGTAATATTTTTATTAAGCAATTATTTAGAATACGCGTTTTTAAACTGTGAGGAAAATGACTTCAACTCTCAAAGGATTCCATTCACAATTTAACATTTACGTTTATTTTTACTAATATAAAATAAATAGAATTAATAATTGTTATTTTTATTCCATTGTTTATGCTTGGTTAAGCTCAACCCGAGATGGGTAATCTTTTAAAAGTATTCTATTTAATAAACATTATTAAATTTGAATGTAGTTTTTTTCTGAGTAATGAAATATTGAAATTTAACATCTGTTTACGTAGTTATTAACTCATATGACCAATTATTAGCATTTTTATGGTTATTTAAGCATTTTAAATGACTACAATAATGCATAATTGTTTAATAAAAAAAGCTGCGTTTATTTGATATAAAAAGATCAATTGATTATTTCCCTAGCTCGATCGGTTTTATTAACCTAATTCAATTGCAAACAGTTTAACCTTTAACAACAAAAACTTCTTTTACATAACCTTATTTTCAAATCTTAATTTATCTAGAATATGAGCAGCAGCTCATGCACCCTCCACACGTGAATAAACCATATTCACAAATTAATAAAAACAAGTTTATAAATTTAAAATATTAACCTAAATCCAAGATATAAATATATTTCAAAACTTGCTAAAAATTATTTACCTAACTTGTAAATTACATTATAATAATAATAAATAAAACAAAAAACAAGTTAAATATTTTTTAACAAAAAAAATCGACTGATAATACTAAAACTAAACTTCAATTAACCTAAAAATTTTAAGAATGTAAAACTTTTTAAGGCGAGCGTGTGTAGAAGCTATTAGACATGCTAACTTATCCGCATCAGTGATAACAAAACTATAACAACAAGCAGTATGGAAATAAATTTTTATCGCTTATATTTAAGCTAAAAAAGTTCAAAATTTGAAGGTTAGGTTGAAAAAGTGATGAAAATGCGCGTCAATAAGGGAAAAATTATAAAAGTTGCTAATTAAATAAAATTTATATGTTAGTATTTATATTAAATTATTATCGACACAATTTTTATATAGCAAAAAAAATTAAAACTTATTCAGCAAGACAACTAACTGAATCAACAAAATAAAAAAAGAATCACTTGCCAACATAATCACCTACCAAACTGCTGTTTACGACATATCAAAAACCAGGTTACCCAAAATCAATTAAATGAGTTGAAATTAAATTAAAATTTGCAAATAAATAATAAACAAAAAAAAGTTTACAATTTAATGCGTAAAGATGAATAACTTATTGCTTAAAGTATAACTTAAGTTTAAATAATAATCTCAAATATAAAAAGCATCAATTAATTTTTGATCAATTCTGTTGCATAATTTTTTTATGAAACCCCCCTTTGGTTTTGAAATTCAAACCATTTTTTCGACCATTACTCGGTTCAATGTTAAGACTTGAATAAGTATGATTGATAGAATTTAAAGGGGTCAGTTCTAAAATTGATTTTGTTAATTTTCAAGATATTTACGAAATTTTGCATAGCAATTATCTATTCTTCACCAGGCTATTTGATTTGTTAATAATCATTACTTTTTAAATTAAAAAATCAAATTCTGCTAGTGTTTTTTTTCATATTATAATTTTTATTTAAAATAATTTATCGCTTGGTTCAACATAAGCGAATTTTTTCTTTAATATACACATTATTATTAAATAATTACATTCATGTGTTTTCAGCGGACAAACGTTAAAATCAACCAAATGCATAATACATTTACTCAAAAAGAATAAATATGAAAAAACGTGTTTTTTATGTTAAATTAAATATTACTTAAATAAAATTGAGGAGCTGCGCAAGTCATCGCCCGAGCTTTTTGAGTCGCCCGTGGCATAAATTATTTGTTAAAACATCACAATCAAAAAATAAATGACACTCAAAATAAAGTGAAGACAATATTAAGTAAAAAAATATATTATTTAATTTGATGGTCGCTAAGATAACTATTTGTATTACATTTTATTATTTTATTTAAAATTTGCAAAAATCTTATTGCGCAAAACAAAAAATAAAAATATGATCCAATGAAAGAAAACACTATAAATAATATTAATTCTCAATTTATAAATTTATTTGTTAAAACATCTAAATCAAAAAATAAAGATTCCTATTTATATATGCATTTTGAATCTTGTTCGAATTTGGCTTCGGAATTGTTCATTCTCCGAACACGGAGCACGTGTTTATCAGAGGCAATAGGATTGCGGGACGCATAAGGAGCGTCGTTGTTCGCAGCTATAACCCTTTGGGGAACAAGATCACTCCTACAAACCTCGATATGATCGAAACAATAAATTAAAGGCAGATTTATAAACTTTTAACCAATAATCAATAGAAGCATTGGTTTCGATAACCAATTGGTTTCGAATCTATAATACCGTTTATATAAAAAATTAATCAAAACCATCTTGTTTTAATAAACAAAGCGCTGACGTCAACGACTGGTGCCGATTTCCACAGCTCATTACATTTCAATGCTTTATTGAATTTTATGTTTTTTGATTTCTGTGAAAAGTTGAATTAGGCTTGCTTTTGAATTTTACAAGTTAAAAATTGTTATAAATAAATAATTAATTCCCTTAATTCACAATAAAATACACCTAAAATTCTAATTTGGAATGGAGACAACTAAAACCAATTGCTATGATAATCAAATTAACTTTATAAGTAGGGATCGGATTTATATGTTTTTGCATATTTTTGTTCTCATATGTTCTGAAGAATACAGCCCAAAAATAGCCTTTTCGCGTTGGTTTGAGTTTTTTTGGACAAGTTTAAAATTGCATATTTTAGCATATTTTGGGATTTTTGGAGAAAAAAGCATATTTTGGGGTTTTGAGCATATTTCGAGCATATTTTGGCATTTTTTGGCAAAAAATTTGAAAAATACACCCAAAATCATTGATTTTTTGCTGTTTTTGAAAAATAATTCATCTTTAACTATGGACTTTTAGTCATTTTCGAAAAACAGGCTTGAAGAAATTGAACATTTGCATAAAAATATGGGGGAAAATCTCGGCGCTGAAATGGCACAGCGCTTCAGTGGCTGGCGCGGAGATAGCCAGTGGCGATGAAGTGGCCTGGCAGTTAAAATTACCGGATTTTTTTTGAATTTTTTCAACTTCCAAAAATACTAAAATAATATGCGAAAAGGCTTTAAATCTACTTAATTAAACGCTAAAAGAAGAAAAAACTAAGTATTAAGCAAATTAATGCACTAAAAGTGGCATTTTTCAGTGCATATTTGGTGCATATTTCGGCATTTTTAGCATATTTTGGTGCATATTTTGGCCTTTTTTGGAGCATATATATGCGCATATTTGGCCATTTTTGGAGCATATAAATCCGATCCCTATTTATAAGTTATACGCACCAGTTTAAAAAGAAAAATCTTATAACGAAAATTAGCTTTAGTTAGCGGCAGAAACCAAAAACAAAAAAAAGCTGGTCAGTTTATGTTTAAAAATGACCGAAACAATAAGAGTATGAATTAATATTTAGCAAAATATGATGAGCGCATTTAAATTTATGGGTATTTCATAATTTAAAATTATAAAGGTATAATTAACGGATCAATACTTTACCCACAGCTTATTGATTAACGCTCTTAAATATGATATTAAATAAAAACTAATAATAATAAAGAGGTTTAATTCGTTACTTATTTTATATTAAATTAATTTTGCTTATCTTAAAAATGAATACTAAATTTAAAAAGTGATCAGAGTCAATTATTAAATTAAGATTTAACACTTTTTTTTATTTAGAACTTTAAAATACCAAATTGATATTATAGAAAAAAATTCAGTTTTTTGAGAGTCAAAACAAAAAGTTGTATTAATTTTAAAAACCCAGAAATCTCTGCAATGTTCAATAATTATTTTAATAAAAAGTGTTTATAGTCAATTATCATTTTCTCGAAATTCGAAAATCGAAAGAAAAAAACGTCGAAAATCGAATCGTGCCAACTTTCGACGGCATAAAAACTGTGTGTCTCGCCGTGAAAGAAATACAATAAAAAGATACAATAATAAAAGCAGTAATTTGACAAACTATTAACTTTACTATTATTTTAAACCTTATGAAGAACAAATTTATTTTTAAAAATATTGATATTTCTAACTTCAAATGATAAAAGAAAGTTGAAAAATAGATTTAACATATTGAAAGAAAATAATGAAAATTAAAACGATCGATTTAACAGCTTTAATAAATATAAAATTTAATGAAGATGATAATAATAATACTCAAATATAAATACTTATTTGGTTTAAAAAGTTTGGTATACTATGTCTATTAAATTATATTTGTTAACATGTAATATAATTTTCTGTATTAATTCACTTTTATATTATTATAAGTAAATTTATCGTATAAAAAATTTTAAAATAATAATTGAATAATTTATTAATTTTAGTTTAAAACCACTAAAAAATTTATAATTAAATTGACTCCATTAGTGTAAACGTCTGTTCAAAATTTTTTACTCTTAAAAAGACAAAATATAAAAATAAGCAAAAATAAATAATAAATAAATATTTTATGGATAGAAAAGTTTTATAAATTAGTTAATAGAATTGTTCCAGAGAAAGCAGAATGCATAGACAAGAAAACAAGACCAAGCCGGGAAAAATTTCTAAAGTTTTAAAAAAATGTAAAAAGTAACCTTTAAGCGCAAACTCAAAAAATTATTGAAAATCACGAAAGAATCTCTCAAGATAATTTACAAAACCTATCATCTATGTTTGCATTCCATACACTTATAAAAAAATTATAAATATTTGAAGAATATCTATTGAAGAGATCAAACATCCGAGATTCAAAAACATCACCAAATCATGGGTTGTCAAAAACATACTTTTAAAATTAAAAAAGTTAATCTGTAAATTACAAAATGAACATGCATTATCATTACACCGAAAAACTTTATTATAAATAGCAAATTCGTTTGCCTGGTCACTTTTTGGGGAAATTTGAGGTACTGTAAGTTGGCTCAAACTGATCGGAGTTGTTCAATTAGTTAATATGAGTCTTAGAATTACCCCTTTTTTCATATATCAAAAATTGGTTCCGCTTAAATCGATTTGAAAAAATTGATTAGTCCAATGGGCATTTTGTAGGAAAATTTGAAATACTGTAAGTTGGCTCAAACTGATCGGAGCCGCTCCTTTTTTTGCTATGAGTCTTAGAATTACCCTTTTCTCACATTTTAAAAATGGTACGGGTCAGATAGATTTAAAAAATCGATTAGTCCCCAATGGTCACTTTTTGGGGAAGTTTGAGGTACTGTTAGTTGGCTCAACCTGATTGGAGTTGTTCCATTGTTTAATATGTGTCTAAGAATTACTCCCCCTCTCACATACTAAAAAATGGATGGGATCAAATTGATTGAAAAAATTGATTAGTCCCCAATGGGCATTTTGTGGGAAAATTAAAATACTGTAAGTTGGCTCAAACTGATTGGAGTTGTTCCATTGTTTAATATGAGTCTTTTAATATATATTTTTTATGCGAAAATATCAAACACTCCTGCCCATCGTTCCTAAGCAAAACAATAAAGTTCAGGTTCCAACTGAAAGCTTAGTAAGGGCTATGTATACTTTTAACAATATTTAAAATATTAAAATTAATTGCAATGTCTAAAATTAACTAATTAACAAGCTTTTAATAATTTAAATACAAAGTAATTTAAAAAGGCAATTAATTTCGTCTTTAATTTTGTTTTGTTATGTTAAAGGTTGATTTTGTCCTTATTCTAATAAAATTCAATATATTAATTCAACTTTATAAGCAAACTCTCATTACAAATTAAAAATGGAAAGCAGTCAAGAAATATACATAAGTTATGCTTGTTAAAAAAGAAAAGTAGGAAAAAGATGTAGTTTGTGCAATTCAATTTATATAAAAAGATTGTTTTTAATAAATAACTTAAAGAAATGCAATAATTAAAAAATTATAAACTAGCTTAAAAAAAGAAACTATATTTATATAAATTTATAAACAAAAAATAACTTCTTAAAATATTAAATTTTGAATATAGATATATTTATTTAAAATTAAATTCTTGTTAAAAAACATCTCTGGGTGAAAAACTAATCTGTAATTGTTGATGCCTTTTCCAATGCTAAAGTCGATCGCTTTTATAATTCTCTAATTATCGTTTAATATAATTTTTGTTAAATTACAGTGTTATTATTAAGCGTTTTTAACTGAATATTTTTGTATATGGTATTATAGATTTATTTTAACTTCTTTTATAATTGAAAATTATTTGTATTTTAGTAGTTTATAAAATTTGATTTTATATTCTTAAAAATGATTATTTGCCCATTATTCATAAGAGAGTAAACATTTGGTTTCGTTAAACTACTAATCATTGTATCATGCTCGAGGCTATAATTTAATTGGTATTTAAAATTTATGTATTGGAAAGAATCATTTTAATTGTTTTTTAACTTCTAAAATACTTTTTAAAGGTTTAAAATAATATCAATTCAAAAGATTGCGCCATACTGGTTTGATTAAATAAATCATTTTTGTTTTTTTCACGGGCAAGCGCAGAGCCTTTGTGCCGTCAAAGGTTTTGGCACGGTTTCATACAGTGTCTCCGTTTCATCTGGTAATCTCTGACATAGCAGTAATATAGCTCAGCGTCGAATTTGGAGTATTTTAATTAAAAAAATTAACATTTTATATAAGATGGATTTCTTGATCATGGCAAGGCCAACTGCTTTCCTCCCTTTTTTAATTCGACCTGAAGATTCAGTCCTCTAAAAAACCAATAATAAATAGCATAATTTGGCGAACTTTTTTTTACGTGTACAGTTAATTTTTAAACTCATTTTGTGAGTTATGCAATTTTTAAGTAGATGAATTTTATATATTAGTTTAATTAATTGCTCAAGACATTGAATTTGCGTTAGAAAAAAAGCGTAAGCATTGTAACTTAATTTAATATATATTCAACATTTGCAACAAAATGGTTAAATTAATTCAAATTTAAAGATAAGAATTTATTATTTGAATGTCTATAATTTAAATTTTTTGCTGATATTATCAACTTCTAACAAAATAAAATTGATTAAATTTAATAGCGAGTTTTTCATTTGCTAGATTGTACGTAAATTATATTTAATTAATTAATAAGAATTATTTTTTAGGCATATCTTCATCATGAAATAAATGTTTTTTAAATCTTAAATTAATTTAAGGCCTGCAATATTTAATTAAATATCAAACGTTTTACAAATCTATTTTATTAAAGAACCAATTTAATACATTTGTAAATAATGAGATATCTGTATTTTTATTTTGCATTTATCGAATGAATCTCTTATTTACATATTTAAATTATACTCTTATTTTATATACCATAGTCGCTCAAATTGTTATCATAATTATTTATGTGTAAATTATTATTTTTAAAGTTCATGTACTGTAACTATTAGGAACTTCTACATGTAATTTGAAATCATATAAGCAAAATAAGTGTAATGGCATTTAAATAAAAAAATAAATTAGGTATTAAAGTTTGAGATTTTTACATTTACTGTAAGTTAATTTAATAAATATTTTGCTCATTTAAAATAGCATTTTATTATTTAAACGATTTGGTCATTTTGAGTAATAAGCTTTATGAAAATGGCAAATCGACAACTTTATGCCCTTTAGGCTTCTTATTAGGACGGACTCTTGCTGACGCAGACAATTAATAAAAAAATTTAAAAGGTATTAAATCTTAACAGAATTAAATTTTAATGATATTAAGCAAATTAATAATATTTTATTGGCAAAATGCAGGAATTTGTTTTTTTGCTTTATTTTCATACATATTTATTATTCAAAAATAAATTTCTAACATTTACTTATTATTAATGCATATCCTTTTTACTAATTGGTTGCTTCTGCTCAAAAAGTGGTTTCATTGCCAATATCTGCTATCATTACAAAATAGCTAATGCTTAGTGAAATAATAATTAAAGTTTCAATTCTTTAACACTTTATTGATCTTGTCAATATAAATTTTATAATTGTATTAAAATTATTTTATTCTGTCGATTAATCGACATTTTAATATTCCTCGTGATTCGGCATTTGAAATACTGTTGTGATTATATACGAGTTTAATAAAATAACTGATAAGATTTTTTTAATTAATTTTAACATTTAATAAAAAATTAATATAAGAATAGTTAAAATTTATTTGCAATTTTTATAAATTGCATAATATCTATTTTATTTGATTGCAATGTTACTGATGAGCTTCCTGTCCAAAAAATGCATAAAAAATTTGATATTTAATATAATGTATATTACTCGGAAAAAAATTTTTTTAACAATTAATTCATTTTCTATTTTATTGAAATATATATTTTGGGTGTAATTATATTTCCTTAAATTTGGATTTAAAATAATGTTGTTAGTGATATTTTTTTGTTGATGTAATTCCATTAATGCATTGCTACTAGTTGAACACCGCAGATTCCTGATCTGGGCTCTCCCCCACATTCTCGAAAAAGACGAATAATCTTCCGTTTTTTGGTCCTCAGGCAGACTTTTTATTATTTGTTTGCTAAATTTGTATTGAAAATGTATTCTATTTTTACCAAATAAGTTTTGCAGATTTGTTTCATCATTAAATTTTTATTACAATTTGTTTTTTATTTTTACTATATTTTATATTTTAAAATTATACATTTATTTAAATTTGTTTTTTATTTCGTTAATATGTTTTAATTGATGATAAAAATCCCATGATAATTTGTTTCCATAATTGACACAAATTAGTTGTGCTAAATTTATTGGGTTTTCCCATAACAATCTGGCGGTATTTCCAAATAAGTGACAAAGTATTAATTATTATAATATCAATAAAAACCTTATGCAGGAAGGCGCTATTAACTTTATTGATTTTGTTAATCAAATAACATATGTAAAGTTCTTTGACGGAATGTTGCATTATTTGATTGATTTACTATTTAGTTTATAAATGCATTTATTGAAAAACATGTATTAAATTCTAACATTATAAAACGAGCAGTTGGACTAATCGGTAATCAATTATCAAGATATAATGCCTGTTAATAATTGGTGTTGAATAATTATAATGATTAATGCTAATTTATTTAAAAAATTATGTTTTAATTTATGTTTGGTTTAGTTTATATTACTAAAACGATACTAGAAATTAATTTAAATTTGTCTTATTTGTGTACAATTTTATTAGCCTTAAATTTTAATTCTTTATTCGTAATATTTAAGTTTTTGTTCATAAGCATCACCCGTACTTTTTTCCGCCGCGATAGCCCCTTCAGTTTACTGGCGAATCCCGCCAACCATCTTGAAGCGTCCACTTTCTCCTAAAAGTCGCTCTTCATAATAAGTAAATTTTTTTATACTGACTCGTTGCCTAGAAGTTTTTAGTTATCAAACCAAAGTTAAATATTTTATGCACTTAGATTTATTTCGATTCTAAAACTCATTAAGCTGCTACAAGTAAATATATTTTTGTATGTTTGTTGTTTACACATTTTTATTTTGCTAAAAAATTTGAATTTATTTGTTTTATTTAGATTTTTTATATAATGCAATAAATTATGATGAAAATATTGAAATGTGTTAACTTTTTTATTATTTTTTTAATTAACACTAGCATTTATACTGAATGATTTTAAACGTTTTTTACAATTATTTAACGTTTTAGATGATTTTTCTATTTTATTGATCATTACGTTTTAATGTTTGGTAAAATGCTACAAATGTGTTGCTGCTTTGTGGAGTTCAGGTGGAATGCGATTCGTTCCGTGCCAAAATTGGGACGCATCGTTTTATAATGATAAATTTAATTATTTTCTTTTTTTGTCCATTGAGAAAATATTATTTGCATTTTAATCATTAATTATGGTTGCTACTTTCTTTTATGATTTGTATTAAATTTATAGTTAAAATCATTAGAATTTATTACCATAATTAATCCATGATACTCCTGATCAGGTTCATCAGTAATCTCGCGATTGGCAAAATTTTGTTACTTTTTTTGCAAACATTTATTTTAAATAAGAATCACAACTACATTTTAAATTTCTAGATCGTGTGTCATTGCGCAACATTGACCATTAGTATACTCTCGATTCTACTTTAATTTTTTTTTTAAGGACGCTGCAAAAACATCCCTTCTACATATATCATCCATTTTTTTGATTAACAATGTTAATATTTTTTGAATTTTATATTGAACGCTATTGTTGACCTTGCTGCGTAAGCGGTTAATTTGGGAACAACAACGCTTCGTTTGCGTCCCGCTATCGTGAAAAATTAACTTTGTTAGCTTTAAGAAATATTAAATTAGAAAGCTTTTTGTGCTAAAAATATCATTCTTGAAATTTTAAAATTATCTTTAAAAAATACCAATTTATTTGGTAGACAGTTTAAAATTTAATGTATGTTAATCAGAGTTAATTTTCACTACAAAATTTTAACGAATATTTTTTGTTTAGTTCCGAGAATTCCCTTTGCTAATATTAGGGTTACATTGTTTCATATTAGCGTATTTAATGACACCGAGCTCTTTCGCATATAGTTCGCACAGCATCCTTCGTTGAATAAAAGCTGAATACATCGCAGTATATGTTACTGTTAATTGGTTAATTTATCATTAAAAAATCATTTTTATTATTGTAATCAATAAAATTATGTTAATATTTGAAGTATTAAGGTATACCAATCAATCCATTGGGTTTTGAATTAATTATTGTTGTTCATTATTAAAAATATAAATATTCCCAATTTTGTTTGAAATTTTGTTATCAAATTTGATTTGAAAGCAACATTTTTGCAATTCATAAAACATTATTATATTTTTTACATTTTAAAGTTTTGACTCAAAACTTTTGAGTCATTCATTGGGTTGATTAAAATTTTTTAGAATTTTTAATTTTTTTTGTTAAAAAGATTGGCCATGTAAACATGGTACTTAGGCATTTCGAGCGTTTTCTTACAGAATAAGCTTTCAATAATTAACCCGTGCATAGCCCAGTTTCATGGGACGCGTAATTTTGACATTTGTTTGTGAAAAAATAAACTTAAAAATTGATAAAATTATATTGGTAAGCCTTTAAAGATATTAAATAACGTAATAAAAAAAATTATTATTCTTTAGAAACCCTCAAAAGACCGAAAGCCGTAATTATATCAGTTGGGTTACAATCATAAATCCGCAAAAACTCAAAGGTGCTCAAAATCCTGGTTTAGGCACGGATCGAGTAAAATGCGGCAGTTCTTTGCATGCACTCTTGATTTATTTCGACTTCAAAAAATTTTAACGCTCGAATTCGGATTTCAGAGAAGTTAATTAAAAAACGTATATACCTTTGTTTTGTAATTAATACTATCCCGTGATTAATCTAAAAGTTTAATATAAATCAGATAGCCAAAACAACAATAGAAAGATAAAATAACAAATAATGTATTCCCAATATTTAGTGCAACGACTAGGGATAGGATTTTTATGTTAATAACATATTTTTTTCGTGGATTCCTTACCATGAGAGAAGCCCAAAAATAGTATTTGTATTAAAAAATTTTGAATTAGGGCGACTTTTTAGCACATATTAAAACATATTTTGGGGGTATTTTTTAGCACATATTTACTGATATATTTTAAGCTTTTTCAGATTTTTAGCACATATTTCGCCATTTTCCGAAAAATTCCTTAAAAAAAATGCAATAAAAACGAAAACTACACCCCTATGGATCGACTTTTTCAAAATTTTCAAAAAATGCACCACTAAAAATTGACTTTTTCACGACTAAAAATTCTGCCACCTAAAAATGAAAATTTTTAAAATTCCATATTTTTAAAATTTTTCTCTGAATTGCCTTTCATTTCAAAAGCTTTTGTTTGGCGTCGGTGACGTTGTGTTGATTAAATTTTTGAAAGTTTTATGCATAAACTGACTAGATTTTGGCCATTTTTGGCACATATTTAAGCAATATTTTTCCATTTTTTTTTAGATGGGGTGCGTTGATTCCCAAATTACTTTCGCCGCCTGTCTCTCTCTTTTTAGCACACTATTTCTTCAAAAAATAAAGTGTTCAAAAAAGTAACTAAAACAATTTTTAGATGGGGTGCATTGATGTCCAAATTACTCTCACCGTCTGTCTCTCTCTTTTAGCACACTATTTATTCAAAAAATAAAGTGTTAAAAAAGTAGCTAAAACAATTTTTAGATGGGGTGCAATCAAACAAAGAATACAAAATTTGGAAAAGGAATTTACATTAATGCATTTTTGCAAAGATATACCTAAAATACTAAACCAAGCTTTAACTATTTTCTTAAGGAAAGGCCACAGGTTGCACAAAAAAGATACGTTAAAATTAAACGAAAGCTAGTTTGTTTTGTTACTAAAGTAGTATGTCGAAATATGGATATCAAAAAATTTAGCGAAGAATATTTTGTCTGTAGCTTTTTAAAACCAACAAGCACAGACCATAACGAATAAATAAGGAAAAATTTCTCCAACAAAATAAGGCACTGATGTTTTGCCCGGGAACAACAGAAGCACTTTGGTCAGCATAAGTATGATTATTTGCGAATTGAACTGGCCATTGAATAAGTTCTTGTCTAAAATTGCATAAAAAATCCAATTTTAAATTGCAATTAAAATTATTGAAATTAAATGAAAAAGTAAAATGCCGTCACCTTTTGCCCATAATTCAACATAGTCGTGTTCGAATTTGTGTGCCGTCAAAGCTTTGCCGTGGAATTTGTGGTATGCCTGGGACAATAATGAAAATTACCTCAAAATTTGTCCGCATAAAATTTATTTTCAATTTCGGGACGGTCACCATTTGTTGATCCATTGGGTATTTTTGCAAAAATTTTACGTTTGCGTTCTGAACAAAATTGAATTTATTGTTTATATTTTATGTCGGTGTATTATTTGAATATTAGAATTATTTGAATTTTTCCCAGTAAAATTTGAATTTTATTCACGACGAGTTATCAAAAAATACATATAGAAACAAGAAAAGAACGGAATTTTTACTTTTACTAGTAACTTTGAACAATCCTAATATTCAAAATGTACCGCCGACATATGCACATAATTATTTTTAAATTAATTTTTTTAGAATAAATATTTTTCCGAAATAATTTGGCTTGCAAAATATGCAAAACAGTGAATTAGCAAAATCTTTAAGCTCAAAGCAAAATTTTTCTTTAAATTTTTTAGCAAACAATATAAATTCGCGTTCTACTGACACAAATACAAGTTAAAAAATGGCATTCAAACATCCGTTTTTCACTACCACTCAAATTGTCCGGGTTTTTACAAAATTTGCTTTTTTTTATTTGGAAGATTCGTTCAGAATCCATGCAGGTCAGGGTTCCTTTAGTTTAGAAAATGTTCCAAAGCGAGTTCGAGCGTGGCCGGAAAATGCGACACCGAAAAATGTGTTTCACAATTTAAAAGCATTACTTTGCTTGGGTTTTCAAAGCCCGCATTCTAATGCCAATGTTGCATTTATTGCCAATCTTCTCAATGGCGTTCACCAAACGATCTGATTTGACTGCTAAGCTGATAAATTGGCAGCTCCGAGATCCTGGGGATTATAAGCATTTTCAGTTCTGTCAAATTCATTAGACTATTACGGGTTCAATCTCATCCATATTTTCGGCACCAGCGCTATTAGCGAAGTCGCATTTTTACGTGGAAACCGAGGTGCAACATTTGCACAGCAAACAAACAATGGCGACAATGGCGAGCAGTGCAGAAGAAGAAGAAACCATTTGTTTGATTGGGTTTTGGTTACTTGGTTAATGGCTTTGGCACATTCCGTTACGCGAAACTCGAGATCGAGACCCAAAAACCGAGAAATTTCTCGGTTCGTGATCGAGACTCTCGAACAGCCCTAGTCCCACCTATGGTTCTGCGGCCCAAGGAAAGTGAATGGTCCCCCATGTGGGTTTGCAATCCCCCGTCCACAAAAGATTATAAATTTGAACTTTAGTATTTAAAAAGTAAAATTGACTTCAGAAATTTGACATTTGGATAGTTTTTGTATTATTCGACATTTGGACAGTTTTTGTTATTCGACATTCAAACTATTCGACTTATGAATTCTGTTGACCCCAATAAAATATTTTTAAAATATATTCATCATCCTCAAACATCTCAAGAGTAAAGACGATTTTGTAATTTGTGAAAAATTATGGATACCTATTTACTAAAATGCCTGATGTGAGATCCCCGGCGGGGATGATACCGGGGATCCCAGGGCCTTCCCCCCCCCCCGACTGCGACCCTAGTTAAGATGATGCACTTTTCGTATTCGTCAACTCATTCACTCTGCTGCACCTTCATTTTATTCATTCATTGCATTTGAAATGGACCAATCAATACAAGAAATATAAAAAAATCAATTGGTACAATTTTGCTTACAAATTTTAAATTACGGTTTCACGTGAACAGATTGGTCAGGATGTGTGTAAACTTGTTTTACTTGAACAAAATCGCCGACAGATGCGCCGTCAAAATCGGTAAAATTCCGACAAAAAAATTTCGGCATTGGTATTATACCGAAATACCAAAAAATCGCATTTGCCGAACACTAATTTACGAAAATTCATTATTTTTCTTGCAGATTTTTTGGTTGGCGTCAAAATAAATGACGTCTTTAATTAGGGTGGGGCTTTGTTGTGATAAATCGAAATTATTGGGTTTAGTCGTTTAGCAGTTGATCGGGTCCAGTACGGAAGGGCCATGTCGGCGTATTATTTGAAAATCAGGACATATACGTGATCCCGTCCTGAACAAAGTTTTTTGGCGTTTCAGGTGGTTCTGACTAGAGATCGGACCGATCGAGATTCTCGATCGAAATTTCGATCAAAAGATTTTGGCTTGACCGAGATATTTTGAGATATGAGATTTATCGAGAATTTTCGATCGAAATTTCGATTAAAAATCTAATCGAAAAAGATTTAATTGGTTTTGTTACTCTTAAAAGACTGGACTTATTTCATGAATCACTGGTTAGTTGTGGTTAATGTTAGGCAAATGCGGGTTTTTCGGTATTCGGTATCGAGTTCGGTATAATACCGATAACAAAAAAATATTGAAATTCCAAAAAATTCTTCGGTACGGTATTTCGGTAAAATACCAAACTAACCCAAAAGAGGTAGATTTGTGGAAAATTGGTCAAAAATATCCACTTCGGGAAACCCGGCAAGCAAATTGTTCAGGGTATCATTGCGGCCTGCTATTGGGTTCAATCCGCCAGTGCGTCGACTTATCTTCATTTCTTTCACCTTGGAGTGAGAAGGAATTATAAATTTCTGCATAACTAAGGGTCGGAATTATATGGACTAAAATTATTATTCTTAAAACTGCAAAAATTTAGCGTACATTTTCCCGACTTTGCGATGAACAAAAATGCCAAGGCAGGGTTCCCTTGTAAAGCGCTACCAACACATAAACCAGGACTCCAAGTCATCCTGCACCCCATCCAACGATGACGACGACCTTCTGTTCTGTCCCCAACATTTTGGTGTATTCCTCCAAACTGTCCAAGTGATCTATGCCAATGATGTAATTCCCCGGTGTTGGTAAGCTTTGTTCTGTGGGGGAGCGCGTGTTGAACTTTTTGCGCATGAATCCAAGATCATTGGAAGTGACAAAGTTGCCCGAAAGCATGTTGTACAAATTGCCATGTGCTAAAATGTCGCCCTAATTCAAAATTTTTTAATACAAATACTATTTTTGGGCTTCTCTCATGGTAAGGAATCCACGAAAAAAATATGTTAAAACATAAGAATCCAAGCCCTAGTAATTATTAAATTAAAAAAAGAAAGTGGATTTTCACTCGCGGACTAGAAATCCCAACATTACATTAAATGACAGAATTTAACATTTTGTGTTTTTTGTAATTGAGAAAATTTGACCAGACAATTTCGCTGAAACTGTACGAGCCGAAAATGTGCAACTTCGTGCTGCAACAGAATCCTCCAAAAGATGCCACTCATTTTGTCGGGTCGACATGCTTTGGATCACTTGTCGCCGCAATTTTGACTTTTGACCAACAAATGCATGAAAATTTGTGTTAAAATCTGAAGGCTCCGTCTGGATCAGCGTGTTCGTGGACCCGTCCATTGGCTCCTGCGGAACTGATTTGGTGCTGTTTGGCACTGTGTTCATTTTACTGATTGGCTCTTCAGGAATTTTTCATGGCTTTGACGTGTTTGTGGAGTCAACCAAAAAGACTGGCTTCAACCACGGCTTCGGGCATCCGATCAGCTTTTCGCTGATCCCATTTTCTGCCATTGTCGTTGGCGACAATTCATTGCAAACATTTTTGCCCGCTCCCATGATCGAAGGTGTTTTGTGCAAAATGTGTAATGATTGAATCTTTTATTATTTGCAGATTATGGCCTGGTGAAGCGGATCCAGTGTTGTGCGCAATCGTTAGAACATTTTGAGTTCGAATTTCAAAAGACAGACCAATCTCTAAACGAACATGCATTCAGTTTAAAGTTGGAATTATTCCTAGACATTTTGGAATATTTTAATATTCAGCTGCCCACCAGTGGGACGAGCTTGGCCAACTTTTCCAGCAATGTGAGGAGCACAAAGCCGCGATCGATGATATGCTGAAGAATTGCGTCATTAATTTGCGAATGGGTCAAGAAGCGGAGGAAGCCGAACATTCAATGGAAGCATTGGAGCTTTCGGTCAAACAATTTGTGGACTAAGGGCGCGATCTGTAGGAAGAGTGTAATCGGATGTTGGAACCAAGAATGGAAGTGCTCCAGGAATTGGACTCAAAAGCAAACACAAATTGGGGGGGGGGGGGGGGGGTGCGGTGGGGGAGGGATTCATCTTGAAAAGGGGTAATTTGTATTATTGTGAAGGTGTTCAATACTAGAGTCCGGACCCAAAACCCAAAAATCTTTTGGGATTTTTGTACAAAAAATTGGACTAAAAGTTTTTTTGTTTTGGGTTTTAGGTCAACTTGGGGTAAAACCCAAAAAAACCCAAAACCCAAAAGAAACCCAAAAGTTTTTTGGTTTTGGGTTTTGGGTCAACTTGGGGTAAAACCCAAAAAAAACCAAAACCCAAAAGTTTTGGGTTTTGTTTGTTTGGTCCAAGCTCATTTTTGTACAAAATTTTTGGTCGTCTTCCAGTTGAATTTACACCCCTAAAGATGGCATCATCGAATGATTTTTCAATCTTTTTTACAAGAATGTATCTAAATAATTGATGGTTTAGTGGTTTGTCTTTTCGGTAACTCTTACGTTATGTGTTGGGTTCGAGTCCGCTTGAGTGGCAGCAGCTTTTTATTTGTTTTTCATTACTCAACATGCGCTTCCCTTCATTAATAAAAATTTCTTAATATATTTTTAAATATTTTTTAATTTAAAATTCACGCAAAAAAAAGAAATTTTTGAAAAAAAATTCATCACATTTTTCTGAATTTCTGCTTCAAATTTCTTAACAAAGATTGCCAATTTTGTAAAAATAGCCGAACATCTTTCATTCCTAAAAAGAAAGTTTCAAAAAATTACCGTTTTTGAAAATTTGCCAAGTTTTTGGGTTTTGTCATATATAAGCAGGCCCAGGCCCGTATTTAGGATTTTGATTTGGGGGGAGGGGGTACCGAAAAAAGTGAAATTTTACTAAATCATGAAAAGAATTCTTATTAAAAATATCTATTATACTCATTAATTTAATTATAAATATGGCATTTACACTTCAATGATATTGAAAAATCAATGCTTATTGCGACATTTGAATTAACACTAATTAATATAAGTTTCTATAATTTGTTCAAATTTATATCATATAACCGCAATAAATATTTGTTAATGATTGATTGAAAAAAGGGTAACTGACAGAAATAATTAACATAAATATTTCCTGGCCCGATTAATTTGATAATTTAGTAATTAAATTATTATAATACGAAAAATTCCGGCGGATACAAATAAAATAAAATGGAATTTAGGATTATTTAGCCTTGAGGCAAAGAATGCTTTAAAAAAAAAATTTAAGGTTTAGAAAAAGAAATAACACAATTATATATTTAAACTTACTATGGTATAAAGCCAATAGTCCCAAACTAAATGTTCAAATATTTAAAAAGTGGTTTTTGTTTTTTTCAATTAAAATCTATAATTGCCTCTGAATCAAAGCGCCTGCATGGCCAACCGACCTACGTACCATAAGTATGTGTGTATATTAGTCAACATCCTTGGCCTGGCACGGTTGCATTTAATGTCTCCGTTTCAATAATCAAATGATAATGTTTTTTTATTTCGAATCGTACCATTTGTTATACAGTGTCTCCGTTCGATTTGGGCGACGGGGCACCTCTCGCCCATTGCACTAATCTCGCTTGGCGTTGAATTTAGGGAATTTTAATATGCCGAGATTATTTTTAAAGCATTTAACTTTAATGTTGGAAATTTTGTTTTATTTTTTTTTGTTTGAATTTTTTTCTCGCGGGGACTTTATTTATTTTTTAAGTAATTGAGGTTTAAGCCATATTGCAATTAATTTTTTTATTCGTTTAAGTTTAAAATTCGTTGTAATAATTAATTTGTAAGAAGTTAATGAAAATTAAATAAAACAGATTTTGCTGGCTGTGACATTATAGTGAAAATGCAATTTAATTTCTTGAATTTAAAATTATTTGGCTTTGAAATGAAAAGTTACATAATTTATCATATTTTAAAATTGAAAAATTTCTGGTTTTACAAACAAAATTTATTTAATAAATTTTATAACGATTTCAATGTTTTTTTAGACATTCTTTGTCTTTTGCGATCGAAATTAAACATGGTTTTTTTCGGACGCTTTATCTAGGAATAGATTATAATAATTTGTTATAACCCTTAGTCATATAATGTATTATGCGATTTTTTGTGATTAAGAAAGTTTTGTTTTAATTATATAATGCAATTTTTTAATTATTTAGCCCAAATTATTTTGTTTTTATTATTTCATTAACATAACAATTAATTTTTATTAATATATCGTTGTTTAAACTTTTTGGGGTTTAAAAAATGAAAATTTCGGGAAGGTTGATTAGTGGGCCCAGAAACGAAATGAACCAAATCATTTACCAATCAACTCCACGCTAAGCCTAACATACAAATCGAAAAATTTTGGCAAAACATTTTATAGCAAGTTATGAGCTCAGGACTGCGAGAAAATGACTATTTAAACACAAGGTAAATAAATGTTAATTAAATTATTATATCACTCATTTATAAGAAATATTAAACTGCTGTAACATAATCGCTTAGCAAACGCTGTTTACGTTATTCATTGCAATACGCCCTTATTTCGCTCATCCGAAACAAAGAACCGACGACTACCTATAATAGCCACAAAAAATAAACTTAATTATAAATAAATAAAAATAATAAACCTCGTCAAAAGCAAGACTTTTTTAAACAAATTTAGCTTAAGACTAAAAGCAAGCAGAAAAAAGTGCTGTTTGTGCAATTCAAGTTGATATATTTAATAAATTAACTTAAATAGAAATGCAAAAATTAAAAAAAATAAACTAGCCTAAAGAAGAGAAACTTTTTTGCTCAGCAAAAAATACAAGTTTAGGTTCGAAAGGAGCCAATCCTTAATGTTTGCAATATATTAGTACTATAAAACAAGTACGATTAATTTAATACGTTCGACGATGGGCGCAATAACATTTGGCAGGATGATGGATTTTCAAATTAGACCTACTAAACTAAAAATTTTATTTTAAATAATAATGCATTTAAATACCTAATACAGCGATTTCTTATTGCCAATTCAAAATGATTTTCTGACATCATTTATCAAAACTAAAACTAATAGTTTAAGAAAAAGTAAAAAGCTGAAAGTACAAAACATTAAAGTTTATTTAATCAACACTAAGCTGGAAGCAACCCCTGAAATTTCACACTTGTACGGATGGGCCCTGTATTGTCACCAAAAAATACAATTTATAGCTCATAAAAATCTTGAGTATTAATTTTATAAATAAACATTTAACTTTGGTTTGATTAATTTATAAAATTAAAATTAACGTCCAATTTAAACCAATAATTTTGGGTGAAATTCACTTAATTATAAATAATATATAATAAATTAAAGTTAATAAAAAAAATCTCTTTAAAAACGTAAAGCTTAAAGTAGGACAAACAGCCTTCCTTATACAAAAGTGATTAAAGAAATTTTGGTAAATAGAAAATAATTAAATAATTTGTTAACTGATATAAATTTAATCAGTAATCGATGTAACAATTTTAATTAATATACCTCTGGTGGAATTTTGATAAATGAAATTTGATTAACAACTAATTTTAATTATAGGTTTCAAAAATGACTGTTTTACGTGTTGGCAAAAAGTTCAATTAAGATATTTAATATTTTTATATGCTGGTAAACTTGTTATTATAATTTAAGTTTTAATACTTTATAAATCTCTAAAGTTGTTTTGAATTGATGCTACTACATGTAATTTGTAAGTAGATTAAAGTAAGGCTTGTTGGGAAATGGTTGAGAATGGTTCCGATCAGTTTGAGCCATTTTACAGTCCCTCAAATTCCCCGAAAACCCGAATTCCGGACAGAATTCTGCAAAATCTTGCTCAGGATCCGGTCCTGCACCGCATTCTACTCGAGACCGAGATCCAAAAAAACCGAGAAATTTCCCGTTCGAGAAATAAGTGAATGATCACGATCAGATTAAAAATTTAAAATATGCACCATTAGTCCCGTTATTTTTTTGCCCGGGACTTTTTTTGATGAATTTTCTTGGAATTTCATGATAAACGGTTGATTTTGGCGAAATTTTAGACAACGTTTCTATTGACAAAATTTTGACAAGTTTGCCGAAAATTGGTGTCGATAAGAGATGTAAGTTCATAGGATTTGTTTTTCTCGAAATAATTGACAATTCGAAAACAAATTAAATTGATAAAATGCTTTTGATCGACAAAGAAAAAACAACAAAAAATGACAGAAGAAACAGCTCAACAGCAAAACATAAATCCATTCGTTTTTCACTTTCTAAATGCCGTCGGCAATGTTGAATTTGAAATTTGGGCCAAAATTCGCTTCAATTTTCCCGTCCATCGTAACGCATGGAAACAAATGGGCGCCAAAATCGACACACAAACCGGCAGTTTCTGTAAAAAAAAATAAACAAAACGAAAAAAATAAATTAAAAAGATTTATTAAATCCAAAAATAATGGCCAATCGATTACATAATCTTTAAAATAAAAAAACAACCCAAAAGTGGTTAAATACTTTTAATTTCATTTTTCATTCTCACCCAAACGCTGTCCATTTTTTGTGTAAATGATTTGGCGAGTTGCCAAATTGACGCCGCATCCGATGACGTCACGGACGCCAAATTTGGGCTGTCTTTCGATGTAAGGACGTCGTCCACTGGTGGTGCGGGAACATCCGTCAACTTCGTGACCCCAAAAATGGCCCCAGTTTGCGTATGCGTAAGTGCCTTCGTAATAGCCAACCCAGTCGTCCAATGGCATTTGTTTGGTCGCAAGTCCAATTAAAAGAAAGCTAAATAGGTATAATTTTTTTTTAAGGAAAAGCTTCTAAGCATTTCAAAGCAAAACTATTTATTTATTTAACTTACTACTTTCCTTGCTCCACGATGGTTATTTCGTAGTAGAAAATGCCGTAATCCTTTTTTGGAATTGGCAGTTCGGCAAGAACAGAGCTAACCCCTCAAAAGTAACTCAATTCAAAAAAATACAAACTCTTTAATAAACCGTTTTAATCAAATCTCTTTAACCGAATAATATTTACCCGAATTCATTCCATTATGTTGGACAATCAATCGTTCGGGCCCAGAGAGCGCGAGGTCCCGGTGACATGCAGCGGAATCCCATCGATTTTGAGGGGTTAGTCCTAACAAAATAAAATTTATTTCAAAATATTAACTGATGCTTAAAAAGCAGATATTTCCGAATCCTAAACAAACATTACTCCGAAATTACCAATTCTTTCAACGCGCCAACAGTCTTCTGCAAGTCAACGATGTTCTGTTGCTGTTCTTTCTGATACTTCTCCATCTTGACGACCGTTTCCTGCAAAGCATTCTGCTGTTCTAATTCGGCAAATTTGTTAACATTCGACAGTTTTTGCTCCTCCAATTCGGCGACCATTTTGCGCAGGAGTTCTTCCTGATCATTCTTTTGCTTGTGTTCCAACTCGCTGATCGCCGTTTGCAGTCGGAGGAACTGATCAATGGAAACTGAAACGTTGCGCAAATCAAATTGAATGAATTGGAAAAACCGGGACTTGGCGGGAGCAAAAAAATGTTTCTTACCCTGATCAGCGAGTATTCCCTCTTTATTGGTTGATTTGCTCGAAATTGACATGTTTTTTAATTTAACACAAAATTTAGATTTCAGTTTCTAAAATTGAAAAAACAAAATGTCATTTCTAAGTTGATAAAAAAGTATTTCAGGGGGGTTTCAAGAGTACAAAATCCGAATCTGACTTTCGTTTCGACCAATTATTCCAAGCCCCAACCCAAATTCGAACAATTTTCAAAAATTCAAATTTTGGAATTTCTATCTTATCAGGGACTGGCTCGGATCCGAATAAAATACTACCAATCGATTCCTCTCGTCGAGCTGAGTACGATTCGGCAAAAATTTCTTGCCGAAAAGCACATTGAAGAAAGTTATGGCTCCTCAAAGTTGACAAAACCATTGGGAGGACCCTTTTGGTCAAAAGTTTTAAATTGTTCGGGTGTGGGTACGGGGTTCGGGATTGGCGAAACGAAGGTCTGATTCACCGTTTTGAATGAACTTAAAATTTATACAAAATCTTCCTCGGTTTAAACTTTCAAAGTACTGGAAGTTGTTTTTTAGTGGCGTATTTTTGCGTTTTTATTGTAGGAGGACAAAGTCTTTGTCAGGGGTGCCAAATGAACATTTTGAAAAGCCTCATTTGGCAGGCAAAAAAACCTCATTTATGATCAAAAAACCTCATTTATGATCAAAAAACCTCATTTTGCTAAAATCATGTTTTTTTGCGCGCGGTTTTTCCCAAATACTTTTTTTAGTGGAGGGGGGGGGGGCGGGGTCGGCGGTGCCGATAGGCGCCGCCGAGAAAATTTTTCGCATTTTTGACTCGATTTGTTAAAAGATTTGCAATAAATTTGCAGAAAATAGGATGCTTTTTTGCACTGAAAAAATAGAAAATGAGGTTTTTTATTAAGAAAGTTCCCAATTATTTCAAAACCAAACAAGCTTTTCATTAAAATGAAAATACAGCGAACATGAACATTACGCCAAATATTCAAAATTACTAGAAATATTTCATTTTATTAGGGAAATTCCCAAAAACCCTCAAAAAACCTCATCAAACTCCAAAAAGCCACAAAATGAGGCTAAACCTCATTTTAAAAATTTAGCCTCATCGAATATCAAAAAGCCACAAAATGAGGCTAAAACCTCAGATTTGGCAGCCCTGGTCTTTGTGACCTCTTGAGGCATGGCTCCACCTATCCTTTGCTGCCACTTATTGATTTTCTACATACCGGTAGGTATGTGTATTCATAGTAGTAAATTTTGAAGTCATAGAACGAGAAAGTACCTAACCCAAAAAGAGGGAATACAAACAAAATGTAAATGCAACGAATCGCGCGTGTGTAATCTTTGACTTAGAAAACAAAACTTAATGAAGATGATGAAATATGGTATTCTTTTGTCGTTGTTGTGAATAAATAAAAACAATACCACGAATGGAATGAGAGAAGATTTTAGGTTCGAAGAATCTCAAATTAGGCTCTAAAAAAGCAAAAATAGGCTCAAAAACCGGTTTCATAAGCAAAAATAAATGCGATAAAAACGGTGTGTAAAAATAATAATATTAGCTTAAAAACTTGTTTTTTACATGGAAAATTATCGGGTATTTCACATCAAGTCCAATGTACTGGAAAGAATTGGGGTAAACATTATTCTGTTAGGATTTGGTACACATTGGACTTTCGACCAAACAAATGCCATCGCATCGTTGGGTCGGATTTGAAGAAGGCGCTTACGCGTACGGAAGCCGTGGCATTTTTATGGGTCACGCGGTTGAGGGATGTTCACACTGGAATGGACGTCCTTACATCGCAGGAAAGCTTTCGTTTGACTTCGGCGACGTCATCGGATGCGGCGTGGATTTGGCAACTAGCCAAATCATTTATTCGAAGAATGGACGGCGCTTGGGTGAGAAAATAAGATAAAAATAAAGGCATTTATTATTTTAATAGGTGTACTGAATGTGGGATGTTATTTTGATTCTTTCATTTTTTGAAATGCTTTTCTTGCCCGCTCTTTGAGCCCTGGTTTTGTTCTATTTTTGGAAACCACTTAAGATTTGTGTTGTTTCTTTAATTCAAATAATTATTATTTATTTGTTATTTATTTGATTGTTTTTGCAGACACTGCCAATTTATTTGTCTCTTTTGCCGCTGCCGAATTGTTTCCGTGCATTTCGTTGTTTGGTCCTGGCGACAAAATTGAAGCGAACTTTGGACCAAATTTTAAATACAAATTCTGATGGAAGCCGCCCGGACAGTGAAAAAATATGTTTTGATTATTTCTTTTTCTTTGTAAGGATACGACCGATGGATTTGACACTTATGTTTTAAATTTGTCTGTAAGCAGTGGATTTTAATGCCTCTATCGCTTTTTGTGATGAAATTTAATCCAAAAATGTCGGGAGCGAGAGTTCAAAACTAGCGGGAGCGGGACTCCGTTCAGATTTAGCAACTGGAAAATCAGGAATAATTTTTAGGCATATAAATATAAACGAATTTAATGTCAAAACATTATTTGTTGTATTTTTCACTAAGTTTGGCGCGGTTCAACAACTCGACATCACATTCGGACCTTTTGTCGTCGTGCCTTGCCTATAGCACATTGAAGTCAGCACATAAAAATAAAGTATCTGAACAGTTTGGCCGTTTTGGCTTGATCAGTCACAACTTAGTCACTAGGAAAGCAAATTATACAAAATCAGTATTATCCATAAGCTCTCCATTTGTTGTGAACATTGATCGAGCGAAAGCGAACTGACTCGTCTTTTCAAAAAACCAAAAATAAACATTTTGATGCATTTTTGAACATTAATCCATCAATAAATGATTTTTAAATCGATCGAATTTATATCATCCATATTCCCCCACTATTTCGCCCGCCGGGGGAAGGGGGGGGGGAGGGTCCGTTTACTTTTTCAGAAAAATTAGCACCCCTAAAATCTTTCAGCGCCCCATAAATGGGTTTTTACTTTTAAAATATCTCTCAAAATAAACGCAATGAATTGTCTTTGTTTTGGGGCAAAAAGGTCTGTCATTATGGCTCAACTCCTGCAACATCTCGCTTTTCCTTTTTATCTCTAAAATGTTCTACTCCTTTGGCATTATCTCTCACCTTTTTTAATGTACAAAAAAATCCCGAGCTTCCGATGCGACTAATTCTCGCTACATGCGACGATTCATTTCAAATTTTCATCACCATTAGAAAACAAAATAAGGAATAGCTCAATGCTTAGAAATTATTTTGTATCCTTACCTTCATCAGTTATAGTCAAAAACCTTTAAATTCTTCAAACCGATTTTTTCCAAATTCCCCAAGCTTCACCAAATTTTAGGGGTAAGAAGGGAACACTAGAGGCTAGGGTTGTCGGTTCCTGGGAATTCTTCGGTCCGACCGAACCGAACCGAAGAACCGAACCGAAGCATTTCGGTCCGACCGAACCGAACCGGAGAACCGAACCGAAATTTTCGGTCCGACCGAACCGAACCGAATTTTTTCGGTTCTTGTGAATAAATTTTTTTTACCAATTGCTGTAAAAATCAACAACTTTTATCAATTTGATTGAAAATATTTGGTTCACGGTGGTAAATTGAAAATTCACAAATTTTCATCCTCACCTGATGATTCCATATTGGTTTGAAGAGCCTTTTTGATCATTTTTCTAGTTAAGCTCGCTTGAATGTGTATTTATTATTGTTAAGAGATTTAAATTAAATTTGCGTTTTTTTTTTGCGCTTGCCTTTTGAAAAATATGTTTTTAAGGATAGGAGAGTCCGGCCGCTGAGAAAATTTTTGGAAACATTGATAAATTTTGTTATGTAAACTGGTCTAAAATCCATAAACTTTTAGCTTCCGCGGCAGGGCTGCGAACTGCGATAAAATATGGCAGTTTCATAAGGAATTTTCAAAAAAAAAGACAATTTTTTTGAGAATTCTGCTTCACTTCTGGTAGAAGGGGTCGGCGGTGCCGATAGGCGCCGCCGAGAAAATTTTGAATTTTTGACTCAGTTTGTTAAAAGATTTTCGGTACTTTACGGTTTTGCGACCCCCTCATCTAATTTTAGGTATCTTTCCCGAAAAAATACTTTAGAAAAATGCAATAAAAACGAAAAATGTACTCTAAAAATCACAAATGTTCTCTTTCACAAATATGGGCTCCTGAAAAATGACCTTTACTTGACCAAAAAATTTAACGCATAAATGACTGGATTTTTAGTCCCTTTTATATGTCCCTATTTTACGTTTTCTTGTCCCTAAAAATCCGATCCCTAGTAATAAAATGCAAAAATGAATCGCTGTGAGTCGGGTGAAGGAGAACGCTAACGAAGAGACATGAATGTTAGAGAAAAAGAGTGAGAGTACAAAAGGTTTCTTTAACAGTGGAGGCACCCATAGTGGGGGCAGACATCACCAAATTGGCATTATGATTGCAAAATATTTGAATTGGCAACGAATATCTTTGGACCGAACCGGAGCCTTTCGGTCGGACCGAACCGGAACCGAGAACCGAACCGAAGCCTTTCGGTCCGACCGAACCGAACCGAAGAACCGAACCGAAATTTTCGGTCTGACCGAACCGGACCGAAGAACCGAACCGAAGCATTTCGGTCCGACCGAACCGAACCGGAGAACCGAACCGAAAAAATCCCGGTTCTACGGTTCGGTTCGGTCCGGTTCGGTTCGGAACCGACAACCCTACTAGAGGCAGCATGTCTGTAAATTCAAACTTTTGAAAATTGAAACGAAATTCGCTAGTGGTCAAATGGCATAAAGTTTGTTGCATCGTTCATTTTTGCCTGCTGCTGGAGTTGATCCATAGTGGTTCTGTCAGATAACATTTTTTGCATCAAAAGTTTTGAAATAAAATTGAAGCTATCGTTAAGCTAAAACTTTTACATTTGGACAAATATCAAAAAAGTTAAGGTCAGAAAACTTTTCACAATAGCTTTAAATCTACGAAAGCTTCCGAATGGTGTTTACTCTTTGGTGGATTGAATGAAGCCAAGTGAAAGTGTTAGATTTGTTTTTCATGAAATAATTGACAAATTCGAAAACAAATTGAAATGGTAAAATGCTTTTGATCGACAAAGAAAAACAACAAAAAATGACAGAAACCCTCAACAGCAAAAAGCAAAATCCCCTCGTTTTTCACTTTCTAAATGCCGTCGGCAATGTTGAATTTGAAATTTGGGCCAAAATTCGCTTCAATTTTCCCGTCCATCGTACCGCATGGAAACAAATCGGCGTCAAAAGCGACAAACAAACCGGCAGTTTCTGTAAAAAAAATAAACAAAACTAAATAATTGGAAAAAGATTTAAATGCAAAAATTTTACATATGTATCACAAAATCACTAATTGTAAACTTTAAATAAAATATTTTGCACTATTTTTATTATTATATATTTTTTTCTTTCCCACCCAAGATGTCGGGTGCCCCAACCCTAATTGAAAGCATTTAAATAACAATTCTCCTACCATTTCCCTTTTGTGATTCAGTTAACGCGTCAGCGATGTTCTGTTGCTGTTCTTTCTGACACTTCTCCATCTGACGACAGTTTCCTGCAAAGCATATTCAGCTGTTCTAATTTGGCAAATTTGTTAGCATTCGACAGTTTTTGCTCCTCCAATTCGGCGACGACAATCGCTTGGACAGACTGCAAGCTAAAAAATTCTTCAAAATGCTTCAGAAATCTCAAATAAAGGACAAAAAAGGACGTGTACCCTAAATAAAGTAGAAATCTTTAAAAAAAGTACTTTTTATTTTTTAAGATCTCGCTCTCAAAAACAGTACAAATCTTTAAAAAAAAGTACAGTTACACAACCTGATCTAAACTACCTTAAGGGCAACCTTTTTGCCTTTTTTGCTGCTGCTCTTTGCCAGCTTTACTTCTTCATACTGTCGGATGAGCTCCGGACAGCTAAGATTCTTCTCTGGCTCCCTCAATTAGAATTTTCTCCAAAAAAAAAAAATTAATTTTCGGCAAATTGTAACCTGATAAATGTCACCTCCTTCGGCACCGCTTGACTCATCGGACGAATAGTTGCTAATATTAAATGATCTAGAAAAAAGTTTTTTTTATTCGCCTCATTTTTTATGTAAAAGCATTTAGGAGCGGAATTCGCGCAAAAAAAAAAACTAGAAAACATCATTTGGCTTCATATGCATGAAAGTTTTTTCGCGTATTGTTTAAGTTTCTTTAGAAAGTTCTCGGGGACATAGTGGGGGAGGCCAAAAACGTTTTTTAATAAAGTGTAATTAAAAATAAAGATACAAATGAAACGGTGTACGGACAGTTCGGTCGAAGACGATTCGGCCGATTTTATTTGTTTCTCAAGAAAAGAAAGCACTTAACACAGGGCTACGATCTGGCAAAGACCATTTCCAAGGACGACATGTTGATTTTTAAGGACATAAGAAAAAAAATTTGCCCAAATCCAAGGACGCTCAAAAAATGCTCTACAAAACCAATTTTTGGGGTCAAATATAGTGTTTTATCAAGATCCATGTCCTTTTTGGACTGGGATTCTTGATGGTGAGGGCCTTACGGAGTTACCAAAAATTTTAACTGTTGTATCTGAATCGTGGTCCGACGGTGCGCTGTCGAAAATTTTTTTTTTAATAATCGTTAACATTTTGTTAAGAAAATTGCGAAAAATTTTCGAAAATTCTGCGATTTGCAGTTTTTCAAAAATGCTTTTTTTTTTTTTTGCGAATTCGGCTTTACAAGGGGGCGTCGGCGGTGCCGATAGGCGCCGCCGGGAAAATTTTGAAGATTTTAACAAGGTTTGTTAAGAAATTGTTTCCAAAATTAACGTAAAAGAACAAGAGATCCAATGTTTTGGGCGTTTTAATAAAATGGCCTTTTTCTATTGAAATTTTTGAATATTCACAATGCCAAAATATGAATATTTTCATTAAAATCCTAATTTTTTCAACACTCACACCAAATCCTCATTTTCAAGGACATTCCAGAAAATAAGGTCATTTTCAATTTTTAAGATCGAGGGTCCATTTTCGGACTGTCCTTGCCATTCAAGGACATATCGCAGCCCTGAATTAACATAACTTTCACTTTTCTGATCAAAACCAAAAAAAACTGAATCCACTATCTGTTTTTGTGCCCTATATTCCTTCAAACTTCCATTCACTTTTTACAAAAATTGCTCTTGATAATCGGAAAAGTCATTCACCCAACGACAGTAACGGAAAGAATGGCTGAATGACTGCGGTTGACGGACCCAAAGTGATCTGATCATGTCTTCTTATCTCTGCTGGTCTAGTCCAAGATGGAATATAACCGTAAACGCAAAACAACAACAGGCAATTCATTCAGTTCTTTCATTAACACGCGCAAGAAACGAGAGGACAGAGGCCTATCTTAGTGTAAAATTGGGGTTCAATTTTTGTTCTAAAGAGCCCGGAATTTCTTTCAATTTTGCCATTCAATGTAGCAAAAGCCAATTCGATGCCGACGGGTTCTGTTCTTCAAAACCCTATAAAAGTTGTGATAAGCAAAAACAAATATTTCTTGTCAAAATGTTTCAACACTTGTTGCTTTTTGTTGATGCCAATTTGGTTGCCGTTGTTCCGCTTTTTTGGCACAAAATCGCCGCCTCTGCCGCGTCCGAACATTGTTGACAGAAATTGGCAAATTTTTGTGTTGAAAAAATGGAAAAATCGGGGAAATCTAAAAAAAGGAGACTGAGCTGAAATATTTTGTTTTCACCAGTTTAAAGAGAAATGATTGCAAAGGCGTGGCCAGAGTTTGTGGTTGAGGCAGGGGAGGCGAACTTAAATTTAAGGTTTCCCTGGAATTTCATTCATAGAAAATATTTATGCAAAATAATCGTCTAGGCATGAAAAAAATGGGAGTTTTGCATCTTCACTAAATAATTAATATAAGTATTAATATTGCCAAAAAATTTGAAAGTAATTCCTGTGATGGAACTAAGGATGCTTGGAATCTCGGTCTCGAGTCTCGAAAAATTTCTCGTGTTTTTTGGATCTCGGTTTCGGAGTTTAAAGATTTGAAATATATAATGACAAATCAAATTTTAGAAATCTTTATTAATTAATATCTTTTGTTCAAAGTGTCATACAATCTAGTATGGCTCAGTGCTTAATTTATTTATCGCAAGTCTACTCCCCTATAGAAAATTCACTTTATTTTATTGAATTTAATAATGACTTATTTTGCTGTTTTTAGTCAAAAAACAAAAACTGCTTTATTTACGAAATATTTCAAGTCCATATTTCTTCATTTTTCCATATAAATCCAGAAATTCAATATTTTAGGCATTTTTTCGAAAATTTCTTGAAGAAATTCAATATTTTAGGCATTTTCGAAAATTTATTATGAAAAAATGCAATATTTTAGGCATTTTTGCGAAAATTTATTATGAAAAAATGCAAAAAACGAAAAACGACAAAAAATTTTCTTGCCCAAAAATGTACCCCTGCAAGGACCAAAAATGCTTCCAAAAAGATCGATAATTTCAACAATTTTTTAAATTTATTTTTGTAAATTTTCCAAAACATGTTAAAAATAGTGCATTTACATTGTAAAAGGAAAATTAATGAAATTTTTACGCAAAAATTAACTGGATTTGGTTAATTTTAGCACATTAGCCCATATATTGGCACTTTTTGGGGGGTTTTTTTGGTCCCTATTTTGGGAGGGGGCGGGGGGGGGGGGGTAGTCCATATTTCGCGTTTTAATCCATATAAATCCCAGCTCTGATAATATGGACTAAAAGTTCCGGCTAATGTCCAGTGCCAACACTGTCAACTACCATATACCCAGCCAGCCAGCCACACATCCAACTTCTTTCTAGTCTCACTAATGGTCGCCGCATATCCATTCAACCAATCACCGCAGGGGATTAATCCTCCCTCATCATTCAAAAGATCAACTGTAGCAATTATTCAAAATCTTCATGATTAGTAAAGTTTGTATCATTTCTGAGTGATTATTCAACCATTATAACATTTTTAAGATAACTTTTTGATTGGAAATTTACAAAAAGATTTATGTCTTTTAAAGCTCAAAATACTGCAAAGGCAAGTCACGGGTTTAATGCAGAGCTTCGCTATCTGCTGCTTTAGCAGCTTTTTGTGGGTTTTTATGAGCTTTGTGGACTTTGCCGATTTTTTTGTGATAGGACAAATATCGAAATTAAATTTTCAACGGTTTTTGAAAATATTATTAAAATTTATGTCACAAAATGCTTATTCCAAATGAGAATTGGTCTGGGATTCCGCCGGCATCTATCCTACTTTAAACCCCTTCCACCCTTCTCTTGGTAATGTTTGCTCATTGTCGCAAACCAATGGGCGGACAACTAAGAGGTCGATGAGAATGTTTGAGAAATGTCGCATACCAAGTTATTTTTTATTTAATCTATAATTTTGAGTAAAAATAATAAACAAAATACCGTATTTCCTATAATAAAGCCCCACCCCCTCTAATAGAGCCCCCACCCTAAAAAGCGTCATAACTTAAACTTTTTTAAATGTTCATTTTAAAAATAGTTATGATTTTTTTGTTAAAATTAATTCGACACATAATTGAATTAACTTTCACATTTTTTAAAATGGAGAAACAATGTCCTAATTTACTGCATTTTTTAAACTTTATTTCATTTTTAAAAAAATCTCAAACTTTTATTTATAAACTTCAATAGACCCTAAAAACACTCGCGAGACAATTTCTGTTTCCAAGAAACCCTTTTCTTATGTTCAACAATCGACTCATTTTATTCGAGAGTGGAGGATGGATTCGAGCAGATGCAACGGGATGCGCCTGCCATTCATTTTGTTCGCAATGTCGTCTGCACAAAATTACTGGGAAAAATACGGTCGGGGTCAGTTTGTCGCCGACCATTTTAGCGTCGACAAAATTGAAACGTTATAACTCTGGTTATTTGACAAAATCAATAAACTTAGCAAGAGCCCAGCTATTTGACTTAAACAAAAAAAGTTATTACGCAGCGCGCTAAAATGGCGCGAAAACATTGAGTTTTTACAAGTTTTAAGCTTCAGCTTAAAAGCAGGGGAAAGGACGGTGCTCTCAACGTTCCTTCACATCCGGCTCGGCTTCCTAAAATAACCTATTTTAAACATAAAATATATACAATTTCAAGGCAAATAATTTGTCACTTTAATTTTAAGGCATATTAATACTTACGCTGTCCACTCGCTTCTTCTTCGTCATGTTCGCATCCGTGGCATCGGCCTGCTCGCTGCAACGCTTATGCGCCTAAAATTGTTGAAAATCCCTATAAAAACTAAATAAATTCTGATGAATCTTCGAAATGTACAATTTTCTCTTAACCAGTCTCGATTTGCTCAAAAAAAATTGTTGTAGATAAATATGCAAGATTACTTCAACTCACAATCTATGCGCAAATAGTACATATTTATCAATTTTTCTTCTTAGTTAATGAACTTTTTTTGGACCCAAAACATTTTTTTTTGCCTTGACGTAATTTTTCAGAAATTTTTTTGTTGGCCACCCTGTTAAAACAATTTGTAAAAATTAGACTGAAATACCGGTAATACTTTAGCTGCCCCGCCCCCATTTTTGAAAAAAAATAAATTATTTTTCAAAGTCGATAAAAAGGTTTTTGTAGGGTATTCAAGGGAGTAGAATCCGAATCAATTTTGGCCTTTAAATCATTAAAAGCATGAAATCGATCATTTTTCGTTTTAATTTTATGCTTTTTGAATGGTTTTAAAGCAAAATATTTAAAATTTTATTTTTGAATAAATTGTTCGAATTCGGGTCCGGTGTTTAATTAGTTCAAATGGAGGTCGGATTTGGACTCTATGTTAGAGCTGAACAAATTTATAATGAAAAACTTTGAAAAGGAGAGCGAGTTGACGGCTCCGTTCCGCTAAAATCACGCACTCACCCTCGCCTTTTTGTCAAACGCCGCCGCCGCCTCCACCGCCGTGTCGGCCTGCAGCTTTCCCTCGCCCTGCACGTCGGGCGCCTCCTCCTGCTGGACCGGCTGAACGCGCAGTGCAGCGTCGACGGCGGCAGTGCTGCCTTTCGTCGTTTTCAAAACGCTCAAACTAAGCGGCTCTAAAATAAATTAAAATATTTAAAAAATATATTTAAAATGGCGCACTTCTCATGCGTCCAAAATCAAAAGCCTTCCGAAATTCTTCTTCGGCCAATCAGTCGTCCATTCGCTTTCTTCAAAATTCATAATTGAAAGAAAATCTGAAACAATAACTTTAAAAAAATTTCGAAAAATTGTTTGAATTTGGATTCGGGGTTCTACATACGAAGAAAACGAATCGGGGTAAAGAGAACGAATCGGGATAAAGAGAACGAATTGCGTGGAATAACCGTAGGAGCCGACAAGCGCCGCCAAGAATTTTTTTTGGGGAAATTGACTTGTCATAAAATTTGAACCGAATCTCATTAACAAATTTTGATAATTTTTAGTGATTTTCCCCAAAAAACCCGGATCATCATAAAAAGTAAGCAAAAAGCAATTATTAAAAAATCAGCCTAGCTTTATCAAAAACATATCAAAAAACCGCTAAAGCAGCAAATATCACAATTTTCAACTATCAATTGGTATGGAAAATAGTAAAAATAAATGGAAGAGTTTGGCGAAAATCAGAAATTTACAATTTTAGTGAAGGTATTGGACAAAACTTCAAAATTTGGTCAATTATTCTGATAAATCAGAACAGAATAGAGCACATCCCTGATGCGCACTGCCGCCGAGGCATAGGCAACCCATGAGAACTACTAGGGTGGGTCACGGTCGGTTAACCGAACCGAAACCGAAACCCGGCTTTTTTAGCCCAAAAACCGAAAACCGGGGGTCGTAAAACCGGCCTAACCGAAAACCGGTACCCCCGGTTTAAAGCCGACAGTGACCCACCCTAAGAACTACCCAAAATCGCTGTGAAGCTCGCCGCCAATGTTGGGCGTGTGTGGGAACGGGGAATTTCTGAAACATAAACACTATTTTATAGTTTGTTTACGAGAAAATTAAAATGTTTCAGCGGTTTTTGATTGCGAAAAATGTTTCGGCTAATTCGACAATTTTTTACATACATTGAATTTTTTTAAAAAGATACAGAGAACAATTTTATTGATAGAGTTGCCAAATTTTTTTAATCCAATGGGTGGGTCAAAACCTGTTGATTTCGATAATTTGCGGTTTTTAAAATTTGTTATACTCTGGTTTTACTTTATTGATAGTAATTTAACATTTTAAAATATTGCGAAAAAAATATATCTAAAAAGTAAAACCTGACTACCTGAAAGTGAATAGCATTTAACAAACAGCCAAGCATATGCCATCACACTTAAAAAAGGTATTAAATAATCTAATGTTAATTCGTATTGAATCCGCATTAGCAGCTATGCCTTGTAGAGAGAAAAACTCGACTATAAAACAATCATGTTAGCAACAAAATAATCAAAGATGTCATTGATATATTTTTAGATTAAATGACTTACTACCACTTAAATTATTAACTATAAAAAATTAAGATTCTTGAATAAAAATGAATATACTGACAATATGTTAAAAAACTGTGATCTATTAAATGTTAAAACAATTTGAAGGATTTTAAATACTATACCACTAAAACTACAAAAATATAGTAAAGATATAATATAAATGGAAATATTTTGGAATTATTTGAGATATATAAATTTTTTTGCTAATACCTAATTAAATATTATTCTGAGCACCTATGGGGAACTTTAATGGGAAAACCGTTTGACAAAAATAATTAGAAAACAGCAATGCTATGCAAAAAAGAACGCGTCGTCCCCTTAGGGGGATTGTGGAAAATTGTGCCCACAAGTCATCGCATCAACGGCACATACATAAATTGGAGAATGCCAACGATGGGCAATGGTGTTGCGTTGCCCCACTCAATCGATGCCCCAAATTCTCCCAAAAAGAAGACGAGTCTTTTTGGTGTTCTCATTTGCACAATGACTCGGTGAGTGCCCAAAATGACTCCGACTATTAGTTTTTGAAATAATTGGCCAATTTTTTTAACAAAAACTTCATTTTCAATTTTTGTTACTTGGATTTGATGTTTTTTCCATCGTGCAGCAATTTAAAGTTTTTTGAAAGACAATGAGAAAATATGTTAATTAGCTTTTTGTGGTTTTGCTGTGGCTTTTAAATTAATATTATTCTTAGGTCTCTCCATAGCGAATTCCTAAGGAACAACGCAATAAATAAAAAGAAAATAAGAAAAATTGACTTAATGGATTATCTATGTTTAAATTGATTGTCTTACGTCAGTTTAAAAAGGCAATTTTGCATAAATGTTACAGCGAAATATTATGTAGAAACCAATGCTTTTTCATTTCAAATAAAGTTTTTGATCAATGCTCATTTTAAAACAAATTGCACAAATCGTTTGGACCTTCACTAAAATAATTAATATACGTATTAATATTGCCAAAAATGTTTGGGAGTAATTCAGGTGATGGAACTAAGGATGCTCGAGAGTCTCGGTCTCAAACTGAGAAATTTCTTTGTTTTTTGGATCACGGTTTCGAAACAGAAATTGACTTTATTCTTTGAATTTAATAATGACTTCTTTGGCTGACTTTTAGTCAAAAAACAAAAACTGCTATTTATGAAATATTTCGAGTCCATATTTCTTAATTTTTCCATAATAAATCCATAAATTCAATATTTTAGGCATTTTTTCGAAAATTCTTGAAGAAATTCAATATTTTAGGCATTTTTCGAAAATTTATTATGAAAAAATGCAATAAAAACGAAAAATGTTCTCCTAAAAGCAAAAAATTTTCTTACCCAAAAATGTACCCTTCAAATGACTTTTTCTTGGACCAAAAATGCACCCCAAAGATCGATGATTTCAACAATATTTTAAATTTATTTTTGTAAATTTTCCAAAACATGTTAAAAATAGTGCTTTTACAATTGTAAGAGGAAAATTAATAAGATAGACGAATTTTAAAGGTTTTTACGCAAAAATTGACTGGATTTGGTCAATTTTAGCACATTTTTTAGCCCATATTTTGGCACTATTTGGGATTTTTAGTCCCTATTTTTTGGGGGGGGGGGGGGAGTTTTAGTCCATATTTCGCGTTTTAATCCATATAAATCCCAGCTCTAATGATATGGACTAAAAGTTCAATTAACCATTCACCGCAGGTAAGTTTTTGATTTATTTACAAAAAGATTTATGTCTTTTCAAGCTCAAATACTGCAAAGGCAAGGGGTTTTAGTCCACTCGCTTCTTCTTCTCCAAGGTCACGTTCTTGGCATCGGGCTCGCATCCTTTGATCCGCTTACGCACCTAAAATTGTTGAACATCACTAAAAAACTGATGCAATTAAAATGTTAAAGGAGGGTGGCCAAATGTTTTTTTTAAAATTTACTGTTTTAGCTCAATGTAATTTTTTAGTGTTTTCGGGGCTCCGAGAATTTTGCATCGCCAAATGTCAGATTTGGATTCTACACCTCTGAATACCTCTAGAAACACTTTTTATCGACTTATGAAAAAAAACAATTTTTTTCAAAAATGGGGGAGAACAAACTAAACTATTACCGTAACTTTTTTCCAAAAAATTTCAATCAAATACCATAAAACTCTTAACACAAATTAAAATGCCTTTTTCTCCACCGCCGTGTCGGCGGCCTTCGGTTGAACGTCCTGTGCAGCGGCGACGGCTGCAATGCTGGCCTTTGTTGGGGGACACACGCCAACACTGATCGGGTCTAAAAAATTATTAAAATATTGAAAAATTATTATTTAAATTTAAGATGCTTACTTCTAACATGCGTCCCGCTGCGAAAAGCGTTGCGGAATTCATCTTCAGTGGTCCAGTCACTTGACCATTCAGGGACGTCATAGGTCCAGTCAATTGGCGGCCATTCAGGGACGGATGGTTTTTTAGGGCTCTCAGAATTCATAATAAATTAAAAAAAACTGAAATAACAAGTTGTAAAATATGGGGTAATACTGTAGCTCGTCACCGCCCCCCCCATTTTTCAAAAAATAAAAGCTTTTCTAAGTCGAAAAAAGGTGTGCATTAAAAAATACTAATTTGATATCTAAATCCGATTCGACATTTCATTAAAATCAAAAATCTAAGTAAACTTCGCTTCATTCGTTATATTTCTGAGTACAAACAACAGAGTTGATCAATTTTTTGTCATAATGCTAAAGGTAAAAAAACATCACATACCTAGCTTATTTAAATCGGCAAAATTTGACGTATGTCTAATCACAAACAAAATGAAATTGCAGGCATTAAATGCCACAACCAGACACATTTCCACCAAACCTGCTGAAGTGAAAAATGGGGCCGAATGTTCGAGCCGCGTTGCGTCGTGGCCTATTGCACTTTTGGTAAGAGTTTTATGCATTTTATGATACCAATTAAACACGGCAGAAGCCTGAATCGCAAAAAAATGATATTTATTCGATTTTTGGTAAAAAATAAATTTAATTTTGTTTAAATTTTAGCCATCATGAATGTTGACATCAATACGGTCGTGCCCATCTCTCTGCTGGCTGTAAATCCGCTCTCTGCTCGTTAAATTGTTTATTAATGTTTTCAATCCGTTTTGATATATGTGACAAAGTTGCACTTTCATCAGAACAATTATTAGTTATTAAACAATATTTTGCGGTATAATTTCGGCATTTTTTGGCACCTTTTTTGCCTTTTTTGAATCAAGTTAGCCATATATTTAAGCCATTTTCATCCTCTAATGATCTGCTCGCCGAATGCCGAGCACGTTTTGCCGTTTGTTGTTCTCCAGTGCTTCCTGCTCCCACTCGGACATTGTTCGTCATCATCAGCCCCTCCGGCGATTGGACAACGTTTTATGATCCACAAATTGTTGCCAACACTTTTTTGACGTGTTATTCGCTACCCGCGTTCGACAATTCTGCACATCAAATGGCTCAACATCAACATTCCGACACGTCTCCAGAACAATGATAAAAGCAACACAAAAGTGGTGGCGCCATTAAGAATGTCTTAAATAATGTCAAAATTAAACAACAGAAAAATGGCATTCGCGCCAAAATGCTGTCCCGTCGAAATAATCAAAATGTTGTAAAAAAACATATTTAAGCATGGATTGATTCTGAGGGTGCAAAAATTGTAGAAACAATTAATATAATGTTCAACCGTACGTTGCACAAGCAGTCGAACATCGCTATTCCACCAGAAAAGTGCAAAAAAAGCAGAGAATATCGCGGAAGTCACTACATCTCCCTCATTTTGATCAGAAAACTATTTGATGCACTGATTACGTATTTGTCAATAAAAATGAAATCTTGAGAATTTGAAGCGCTTTGAATCAGTTGAAATTTTTTTAACGAAAAACGACTTTTAAGTAACACCAAAGCCGGATACAATTTCGATAAGTCCCAATTCCGGGACAGTGAAGCCAGATCACACCCTGAGAAAATATAGCATTTTTTATGGCATCCGCAAATAAAAGATAGAAAACAATAAAAATCTGATTTATTGCGTGTAACCTTATTTCTCTTATTAGCTTTTGCCGTGTTCAAAAGGTTATTTTGCGACACAAAATCATTTGAAAATGAACAAAAATTTTGGATAAATTTTCGACGAGACAGCAATTCTTGAATAATGACCATTTTCAGCTCTTCCACCCGTCCGCAGAGAGGTGTTTGTTTTGTCAATGGCACAACATTTTAATAATTTCGGCAGACCGTCCCCCCGGGGGCTGTGCAACCATTTGGGCAACGGTTAGCCATTGGATACCCCACGTCGCGCAGAATGATGGCGCGATGCGCGTGCGCAAGACGCCGAGACAACCGTCAAATCCCGACTTATTCTCAAGAATACGAAACATAAAGGTTCAATTCAAAATCGATGCCCCGATTTGAAAAGGCGCCGAATGCGGTTGAGGAATGCGATGTCTGTGTAGTTTATTTGCTTAAAAAACGCTTATTATTAATAAGGGTCGCGGAGATTTTTAGGGGTTTACCCTTTTTTTAAGAAAAACACGATGAGAGAGAGAAGCCCAAAAATAGCATTCTTACAATAATATTTAAAGAAAAGTAAAATTCTTCAACGAAAAATATTTTGGAAATTTCGTTGATTAAAATTTAAAAAATTTGTCTTCTCAGGCCTTTTCTCATCCTTATTTTTTGCTACAGTGTCCCGTGCTCTGCGGACGAATATTTCGGAGAGCAATAAAGAGAGAGAGAGAGAGACCCAGTGCAGAGAAGAAATACTAAGTAAGACTGAGAGAGTGCAGACATTTAGAGAAGTGTTACCCAAACCCCTCTCAACTTATTTATTGATCATTTCATTGGGGGGCCGGAGAATTGCGCACTGGAGAATTGCGCACCAACAGTTTTCGGAGAATTGCGCACGGAGGATTGCGCACCGCCAAAAAAGAGAGGAGTATTGCGCACCAAGAATTGCGCACCACCCGAGGAGAATTGCGCACCACGGGTAAAAAGTTGTGAAAAATATTTTTACACAAAATTGTCTGAAATTATGTTAATTGATGCGCTAATTGAACCCCTAAGCTCAGGGGGGCTTAGGCCTAAGCCTAACGAACCCCAGACCAGGGTGGCTTAAACTAGTTTAAATGCTTAATTTTAATTTCTATTGACGAATTCGTAATCAGCGTATCAAATAATATAATTTCAAACAATTTTTAGAATAAAAAAATTTCCAAAACTTTTGATCCGCGGTGCGCAATTCTCCGCGGTGGTGCGCAATTCTTGGTGCGCAATACTCCTCTCTTTTTTGGCGGTGCGCAATTCTTGGTGCGCAATACTCCTCTCTTTTTTGGCGGTGCGCAATTCTCCGTGCGCAATTCTCCGAAAACTGTCGGTGCGCAATTCTCCTAGACTCTTTCATTGTACCTTCCCTTCCCTTCCAAGCATTTTCTTTTAAATACTAATAAACTGATGTGTAACATTTTAATCATGTTCAGAAGTAGAGGAGAGAGGTCAAACCGATTTTGGGGATTGATACCCAAACCGCAAAACGTCGTTTGTATTCCCTCCCCCCCCCCACCGCTGCGTGCACACTTTTGATTTCGTTAAACACAAAATCCCTGCTTGTTTTTGCATTTTGTCCATTTGGCATTTCTTTAATCTGTTTTATGCGCATGGGTTTTCTGATGGTTTTATGCGCGTGGGTTTCCTGATGCAGCGGGTTTAGCGGCCAAACGGGAAAAAGTGCCGAATGGCAGAATGCCCAAGACGGAAAAAGTGCCGAATAAGAAAATCCCAACCCTCTTTTCAATCACCTAAATCATTAAAAGAATTAGTCTAAAGTATTTAATCTATGCTCACTGATTAATTCAAGTTATTTTTATCTATGCGAATCAGCGTCTTCTATTAATCAAATATGTGCATACATTCTTTTAAACATTAACAAATTAAACGATCAAAAAAACAAAATGTTATGTTTAAACGGAATAAAATAGTTGCTGAATACGCATTCAGCAAAATTAAGGAAGGAATTGAGGCGCACGGGGCTAAATATGCTTCACAATATTTGAAAAATAATTTTTAGGACATTCATTATCCATTATAAAACAAGGCCAGTGCATAGTTATCTGGACAATCAACATTAATTTTTTAAACAATCCGTCTGTTTATTTCTAATAAAAACTAAATGAAAAAATAAAATAAAAATGTTTTTGTTTAAACATTGCAATTAGTTCCAATAATGCATAACCGCCGCACATAGCAACCAAATAAAAAATATTTTATAAATATGAGACTGCCATAAAATGCGTTTGAAAGTTTTCTTTTTTGATCTCTAATTAAGATTTAAAGAATTGCATGTTTATTGAAATTTATTGCTAAGAAATTTAAATTATGCTTCGTAATTTTTGAATTAAAAACATTCTAGATTTTAACGACGGGGGGTTGATGATTTTAACGACGGGGGTTTGATGATTTCACGACAAGGGGTTGATGATTAGGAACCCTACAAAAAATAAATCGGTTGAAATTTTTATGAAAAAAATTATTTTTAGAAAAGCAAAAGGCTCCCCCCTATGGCGGATCCGCTCGTTTTGGCGCGATTAGTCCAAACAAAATTGTTAGCATACAAAAGGTCTCAACATGTTAAACCTTTGGGCGAGCGGAAGCCAATCAATTTGTTTTTTCCCAAAAAAGTTATAGCTTATAACATGAGAAAATCGGCATTTCTCGTGCCAGTTTGGCAAGGGTGGTCATAACTTCCTTTAGTTAAGTCGAATCGCCTAGCTTTTTTTTATTATAGCATCTACAGACATGGAGCTTTCGAATGATACTAAGATTTTTTGATTTGGTCAAATAAACAAAAAGTTATAACGCTTCAAACATTCCATCCTCCGTGTCCATTCAATTCACTCGTTGGGCTCATGCGAACCGTCTTTTACGTCAACCATGCTGAAATTAAAAATTTTAACAAAAAAGTTTGAGACCATTTTATTCCCTTACCCGTCACCAATGTCCATGCCACAGAAGTTCATGAGGATGCAATTCCGTTGAGGGTACCAGTCCGGCTCAATTTCTTCCTCTTCCCACTCGGCCCATTTGTCCTCTTCTCGCACAATTGGACAACGCACCAACAGCAATTGGTTTGTAAGGTGTCGCAATGTCAAACGCTCCCCCGTCAAAACGTTCGTCAGCTCAAATGGTTCAATGCCGGGAAAAGATGAACTCAGACGGAAGATAAAATTGACCGGCGTAGACGCATTGACAAATGCCTAAACCGACTTTTTTAATTAGATACAATTCACAAGTTTTCATTTTATTTGTTTAATTGGACGAATTCACTGAATATTTAAAAAATAAATAATTTTGTTCAAAGTTGAGTGACCCCACCCCGACTGAGTACTTTATTTTTTATCACTTTCGGTGAGCATCTATGGTGGACGAAACAAATAATTAAAAAAATTGTTTAATTTTCTTTTTGTAAAATTGGTAATTATTGGTCCAATTTTCTTAACAAAAATACCTCCAAAAATTCAAAAAATTTTCCCGGCGGTGCCTGTCAGCTAGGGTTGTCGGTTCCTGGGAATTCTTCGGTTATCCGAACCGGAACCGAGAACCAAACGAAAAAATCCCGGTTCTACTGTTCGGTTCGGAACCGACAACTCTACTGTCAGCACCGCCGGGCCTATGGAAAATTGCAAAATATTGATTTATTCTACAAAAGCGACTAAAAAGCTCTAATTCTAATATTTTTCGAAATGAATGCTATTTCTGGGCTTCTTTCGTCAAGCCCTCCGCAAAAAAACATGAAAATTCGGACTCTAATTAAAAGAACGAAAAATTACCCCTTTGAGTTCGTCCATTCGTGCCGGATCACAATGACAATCAAGCACCTTCGGACGACCATCCCCGCGAGGAGTGAGCAGCCATTTGGCCACGGCTTGGGCAGAAGAAGCGCCGGCGTTGTCTTCGGCCGGAAATCCGGGGAAAAGACCGAAGGAAGTGATCGATCGGAGATTTGCAAAGTTGCAAAGAATCGACGGCGAGAGTTGTCGCAAACGGTTGATGTCGGGAATGTCCAAACAAAGGCTGTAAATGTTGACATGGGCCAGAATGCGTTGAAGAAATTCGATGACGGGTTGATCGATGTAACTGAAAATTAAACTTCTGACCTCTCCCACCCCCGAAGTGCCAAAGTGAAGCAGAATTTTCACTAATATTTTTGAAAAATTTGAAAGCCGGCAAATATCGTATTTTTACATATTTTTTTTTTAACAAACATAAAAACTCTAAAAAATATCACGAAATCTTAATTTTTTTTTAAAAAAATTGCTTATGAAAAATGCAATAAAACCCAAAAATACTCCCTTAAAATCTTACCTTTTGGAATAAAAATTCTTTTAAAAAAATGTAATAAAAACCAAAAAAGCACCCTTAAATCAACATTTTTGAAAAATTGCTTAACAAAAATGTAATAAAAAGCAAAAAATGCACATCTAAATCGATTTTTTTTCTTGAATCAGCCCCCCCCTAAAAAAAATCCTGGTTACGCCCTTGGCAACCAGACCGAATTTCAATGCGGTTGAAGCCGATCACGTTGACTAGTAGCGGTCCTTGAACAATTGGCAGCCGCTCACCAGAGCGTTTGGCAATTTCAGCGCCATTTGCTTCGATTGCGCGACGAATGTCCAAATGGTCCAACGCCCATTTTCTCGATTTAAAATGCGTGTCCACCAACGCGTCGAATCGATCACTGACCAACGCCATTATAAGTCCAAGCTCAAAAAGACTAACAAAGGCGAAGACTCCGAACAAAACGTCGTCAGAAACGAAACTGAAAAATCGGGTTCAACACTTCCCTTTAAAATTAGTCAAAAAACATTAAAATCTCGTTAACGCGGGAAGGGCGTGAGACCCATAAAATTTTCAGAAATTTTCTTTTCGCTAATGAAAAAAAACTTCATTCCGGCGAGGGCAGGGGGGATTCCCTAAGCCGTAGAAATAAGGCAAACTCACATTTCTTTCAATCGTTTCTCAACTTTCTTCGGATTGCCCGACATTTTTTGTTGTTGCAAATTCAAATACTTTTAATGATTCCAATGAGCTAAAACTGAAAAAATATAAAAATTAGGGCACTTGGGTCGAGATTTTCCATATTGCTCATCTACAGTCATGGTCATATGTTTATGGTCAAATTTTGAGACGCTAGATAAAGTTCCAAAAACGATCTGAATAAGTTTAACGGATTAAACAATTGCATATTCTTGTAGCATCATTTTTGTGCGCTTTCAAATGATGTCATTCATTCTACCAAAAAAATACTTAATTTATTCAAAAAATTTTCTTCGTTTAAGCCAGTTTTTTGGTGGTCCATATGTTTAAATTGAACAAATTAATATTTTGTAAGGCCACAAATCTAGAAAAAATTCATACATGCATAACTTTTGACACTGACCAAAAAAGGTAATTGGACCAAATTGCTACAACATCTCCTTCACGGAGACCCGGAAACCCTAACACTGTTGGGTAAATTTGAGAAAAAAAATCCCTGAGGGTTTGGAAAAAATTTTCTGCAAAAAACCAGTTAGAGAGAAAGATAGCCGCCCACAAAATCCTCTACAAAACCCAAAAAACCGCTAAGCTATGCAACTTTCTCCGATTAGCGAGGGCGTCAGGTGCAACCTTGCGCAGGGATCGTCTGTAGGGGGTACTGTAGTAAAATTATTGTCGGATTTAAAAAACGTGATTTCTCACTTGAAATAAATGCTTTATTTGCCTAATCATTAAAAAACCTTAAAAAGTTATTATAATGATTTATTAGGATATTTGGAAATTCAGTTAGGCGCTTCTGAGAAATAAATAAATGCTTAATAAATCATTATAATTAACTTTTTAAAGCCTTTTTAATAATTAGGCAAATATAACTTTTATTTCAAGTGAAAATCACAATTTTAAATCCGACAATTATTGTACTACAGTACCCCCTACGGACGGTCACCCACTAAGGTTGTGAAAGCACCCTTAGCTCATCGGAGAAAAGAGTTAGACTTAGCAGTTTTTTGGGTTTTTAAAATGTAAACAAATGTGCGTCCAAAAATGTTTTGAGAGTTGGGTCCGATGGCGTCGTCGAGAAATTTTTTAAAATTGTGGTCTGTTTAGTTATGAAATTTGCACTAACATTTTTGAAATTCAAAAAATGATTTTTAAATTAAACATAAGTTAATTTCAAAAATGTTATTAATAAAGAAATCACCATCATAAATCAAAATTCAAAAAATAAGGACAAAAAAAGAATCCGTTCATTAATATTAATTTGTGGCCACCCTGCAAGTTAAAAGAATATACTAAACCAAAAGTTGGAAAAAGAACAAAACAAAACTATTATGGGCGATGGAACGGTAGAGGTCGGCAGTGCCATAGGCGCCGTCGAGAAATTTTTTTACTACTTTTTTTAAACATTTTGTTAAGAAAATTGCAAAAAAATTTCGGAAATTTTTGCGATTTTTAAACAAAAATTATTTTTTTTGCGAATCAATTTTTACAAATTCTTTTGTTTGTTGTATTGTGGCCAAACTGCGATTGCTTTCAAAACAAAAAGACTTTTATAAACATGTTTTTGAATTTTGCAAGCAAAAACGGGGGTAAAATTAAGGAAAAAATGCAAAAAAGAGACCAACCAGACCAATCAATGCATAATAATTGTCCGTTGAGTAAGAGAAATAAATTATTCAATTATCAAGGGTCAGGGGGCACTTGGAGTCCACTCCAGCAGCAGAGAAAACCCCTGTACTATCTCGCTTTTCCTTTTTATCTCTAACATGCTCTTCCTTTGGCGCTATCCTTTTTTAGCAAATATTTTGACCCGGTACGTTTCCCCACCCCCCCCCCCGAGCGATTTCGACGCCTTGCAAACTAGTGTTAGGCAAATGGGGTTTTTCGGTATTCGGTATCGGTATTTCGGTATAATACCGATACCGAAAAAATACCGAAATTCCAAAAAATTCTTCGGTACGGTATTTCGGTAAAATACCGAAAAAATACCGATACCGAATACCGACCAAAAATTTTCGGTATACCGACCGGTATTCGGTATTTTTTTTAGAAATTTTGAATTTCAATTTAGATTGAACAAAAACATTTTATTCAGTACTTATAATTAGAGCCCGGATTTTTAGGGTTTAACCTATTTTTTTTGCGGATAGGGTTTGACGAGAGAAGCCCAGAAATAGCATTCATTTCGAAAAATTTTTGAATTAGAGCGACTTTTTAGTCCCTAAAAATCCCTATTTCGCCCTTTTTGAGAATAAATCCCTATTTTGCCGTTTTTGCGTTTTTAGACCCTATTTTGGCACTTTTGCCCAAAATTTCTTAAGAAAAATGCAATATTTTAGGCATTTTTCCAAAAATTTCTTAAGAAAATGCAATAAAAACGAAAAATCCCCCTAAAAGTCAAAATTTTTTTCAAACTAAAAATGCACCCCCTAAAAAAAGACTTTTTCTTGGACCAAAAATCCACCCCCAACGATCGACATTTTCCCTAAAATTTTTTATTTGATATTTTTTATAAAAGTTTCAAAAACGTGTGAAAAATATTTCATTTGCAATTGTAAGAAGAAAATTAATAAAAAATGACGAATTTTGAAGGTTTTTACGCAAAAATTGACTGGATTTGGTCAGTTTTAGTACATTTTTTAGTCCCTATTTTGCCACTTTTTGGGCTTTTTAGCCCCTATTTTGGGGGTTTTAGTCCCTATTATATGCCCCTATTTCACGTTTTTTAGTCCCTAAAAATCCGGGCTCTACTTATAATTGATTATTGGCAATGTTTTGTTGAGAAAAAAAGCTTCAGCGTTTTCCGGGTTCATTTCAATTTGACAAAAAATTGGCACACTTTTAAATTTAAAAAAACGATTAATTTTTTGCATTTTTTAAATTTTATTTCATATGAATATCTCAACTTAGTTGAGATTTGCATTCCTTATCACCCAATTTTGCTGAACAAAAAATTAAAATTCCAACATTTGTAACAATGTCCCAATTTTGTGATTTTCGCTCATTTTACTGAAAAAGCTACTTTTTTCAGCTTGTTTACTGAAAAAAGTGATCTTAAAACTTGATTTGAGCTAAAAAAAAAACTTAGCACTGGGTGGGGAGATTTGTTTCTGAGCTCTGTGCAAAAAATTAGGCAAATCGATGTTTTTAATCAAAAATTCTTGTTTTCGAAGTGCGACAAACTCGGTTTCTGCTGTAAATTCTCATTTTTTTGAATTGACATAACGCCAACGCTTAATGCCATATTTAATTGCTATTTCTTTGCTATTTCCTTCGTTAAGTTACGAGCGCTTGACTGCCGCTTCGCGGCAGCCAACCGCTCTTCATTGTCTTTAATCTTTTTTTGATTAAATTTTTTCTGTTGCCTTGAATCTTGACTTGCCTTGACTTTTGACTTGTCTGACTCTTGCCCTGACTCTTGATTTGACTCTTGACTTGTCTTGACTTTTGCCCTGACTCTTGACTTACTACTTGACTCTTGAATCTCGACTTGCTTTGACTTGCCTTGACAGTTGCCTTGACTCTTGACTTGCGTTGAATTCTCGACTTGCTTTAATTCTTGACTTGCCTTGCCTCTTTTGATTTGACTCTTGACTTGCCTTTACTCTTTGACTTTATTCGGCTCTTGACTTGGCTGCCTTGACTCGACTTGCGTTGAATTCTCGAATGGCTTTTACTCTTGACTTGCCTTTACACTTGCCCTTGCCCTGACTCTTGACTTGACTTGCGTTGAATCTCGACTTGCTTTTATTCTTGACTTGCCTTGCCTCTTTTGATTTGATTCTTGACTTGCCTTTACTCTTTGACTTTATTCGGCTCTTGACTTGCTTGCTACTCTTGACTTGACTGCCTTGATTCTTGACTTGCGTTGAATTCTCGAATGGCTTTTACTCTTGACTTGCCTTGAAACTTGACTTGAATCTTGACTTGTGTTAAATCTCGACTTTATTAAGTATTAAAAGCGGTTTTTGAACCGGTTTAAATTTTTGAAAATTAAGGAAAAAACGATTTTTGAATAAACCAAAGCCCGATTGGGGAAAATTTAGACAGTAAGGTGGAAAAAAGCAGCCAAAGTACCGCACACTCGACTACGGCGGCCAGTAGGTGGGGCGAGACTCCGGGCTCCGGAAGAAGTCCGCGCGTGACCCGGCTGGGGGTCTCGCGCGCGCCCGCTCCGCGGGTCCCCGCGCGCTCACCCCGCAGTGGCGCTCGTCAGACTTCTTCCTCCGCCCTCCGTCTCGCCCCACTACTTGCTCCGTCTCCGCATGCTCGCTGTTGGCGGGCCGCCAGCGGCCTTTCATTATTATATCCGCTTTTGTTACTCAAAAGTTGCTTTTTTCTTAATTTTCTCGTTTTTCCTTAATTTTCAAGTTTTAAACCGGTTCAAAAACCGCTTTAAATTCTCAATTTTGATTTTCTATCAACTAATTTCTAATTTTGAGAGCCAATATAAGTGATTTTTCCCATTTTTTTAATCAGTGAATAACTGAGTCCCCAGTCAAAAGACACTTCAGTCTCGGGCTCATAACTTGCTTCAAAGTGGTTTTCGCAAAAAATTTTTTCCGGATTTTTTCATTACAGCCCGAGAGGAGTCGATTGATATATATTTCGTTCGATTTTAAGAGTGGGACCTATGATACATATTTACCGACTCTTGACTTGCCTTGACACTTGACTTGACTCTTGACTTGTGTTGAATCTCGACTTGCTTTTACTCTTTTGATTTGACTCTTGACTTGCACTTGACTCTTGACTTGCCTTTACTCTTTGACTTTATTTGGCTCTTGACTTGCTACTCTTGACTTGACTGGCTTGACTCTTGACTTGCGTTGAATTCTCGACTTGCTTTTACTCTTGACTTGCCTTGCCTTTTTTGATTTGACTCTTGACTTGCCTTTACTCTTTGACTTTATTTGGCTCTTGACTTGCTACTCTTGACTTGGCTGCCTTGACTCTTGACTTGCGTTGAATTCTCGACTGGCTTATGAGTGCCAAAAGCTTTTCAAATCTAAAAAGACACCTACCTAGAATGGAGCTTAAAAGTAAGTCAACGATTGAAATTCTATAAAATTGTGAACATTTACAGTCAGCTGATAACTTTTGTCGAATTGCAAACAAAGATCGCCATCCCGCCCTTATGGCCATCTCCATTTAGTTATTTGCACCGTTTCAGTTTGCATTGATCAGTTTTTGTTGTTATGCAAAGTGATCAGAAGACATTGCTGAAAGTCTTAATGGACTTGAGCAGAGAATCAGCGTATTCGGAACAACGAAAAGCTAATCGAAAAGCACTGAATGCACCGATTGATCAATTGGGTTTAAATGCATCGGCTGATGTCAATGGTGTTCAAGTTTACACAACTTCTAAAAACAAGCACTAAATTTTTGTCCCAAAATGGATAAATCAGTACAGTATCGGTCTCAAATTCTATGTATTTAAAAAGCATTATCCTTTCATTTCAGAATGTTATTTAAATTAATTAATTAAATTTGTGAGTGCAAAGATGGAGCAGTATCACAAACAACAACAACAGAACATCGACGCGTTGACTGAAGCACAAAAGGGAAATGGTAGGGGAATTGTTGTTTAAAGGCTTCAATATCAAAAAAACTTTGTCTCATCATTTTCTCAAAATGAATGCTAAGTGTATTATAATTAGCTAATTAGCACCGCCCATTTTTTGTTGTTATATTTGAAAAAAATTTTATCCATATTTCGTCCATTTTTGCAATTTTGCCCATATTTGGTCCATATTTTACAATTTTTTTGTCCATATTTTGAGATTTTTTGTCCATATAATTAGCGGCCTTAATTATAATGGTCAGGGCTGCTACTTTTGGTAAGAAAAATTGGAAAATAAGTACCTAAATAGGTGAGAAAAAATGCCAAAATAGGTACCAAATAGGTACAAAAACCGTGAAATAGGTACAAAAATAGGTAAGTAAAAAATTTTTATCGAAAATTTTTAAACACCAAAACAAAAAAAAGCGATTATAAATAAAAGCATACCTATTTTGGCATTTTTGACCGAAAATTTGGAAAAATAGACCCAAAATTCATCGATTTCTGACTGTTTTTAAAAAATAATTCATATTTAACGATAGCCTTTTAGTCATTTTCGAAAAAATCCGTAAAAAATAAACTCGCATAAAAAATAAGGCAAAAAATGGCGGCGCTGAAAAGGAGCGCGCCCAATGGCATTGAGCCGAGATGGCCAGGGTGGCGATGAGTTGACCTGGCGCTTAAAACTACCGGAATTGTCATTTTTCGGTGCATATTTCGGTATTTTTGATGCATATTTTAGCCTTTTTTTGGCATTTTCAGCAGAATTATATTAAAAAAATTCAAAAACCTGAAAATAGGTAACAAAAAGGTCGAAATAGGTAGAAAAATAGGTACCTAGGTAATAGGTAGAAAAAAGCCGAAATAGGTAAAAATAGTTATTATAAAGTCCATCTAGGAGCCTCAGACTGAGCTTAAAATGTGTTTTTCGTGCTTAACTCAGCGTGCCAAGCTCGCAGAAAAAATTTGTATTTACCTAAAAGTAGCAGCCCTGATAATGGTAATAAATTTATTTTAATTTCTTTGTTATTTACGCAATTTTTGTTTGTGTAAATTTAAAGTGGAGCAACAGAATGAAATTTGACTTGAAATGGATGAATCGATGATCGTCGCCAAATTAAGAATTGGAATTATAGGAAATTTTGTTAGAATTCAGAATTCTTCGTCTTTTAAACATCAGTTTGAGGTTTAAATTTTGAAAAAATTATAAATTAGGCAACTCGCCAAAATCATTTTCACAAAGAATGGACAGCATTTGGATGAGAAAGAAAAAGACTAAAATAAAGGGTAATTTCATTTTTTTAAAACACTAAATTTTAAAAATTTTTGTTTTATTTTGCGGCATTTTTTTTTGTTGTTTGTTTTTGCAGACAATGCCAATTTATTTGTCTGTTTTGCCGCCGGATTGTTTCCGTGCGTTTTGTTGTCAAATCTTGGCGACAAAATTAATGCGAACTTTGGACCGGACTTTGAATAAAATTCTGTATGAGAATTCCTGGACAGTCAAAAACGATTTGGTAAAGAGGATACGATCGGTCGATGGATTTATCACATTTTTTCTTTATCGATCAAACATTTTCTCAAAACTATATTCAATAATTTTATTTTGACATGAATTTCATTTTATGTCAATAAGTTTATTAAAATAGGGTTGCAGCCGGGCGGGGACGGGGAAAACCGTGTATCCCCTTTTCAAAGAATTTTTGAATTTTTTTTTACAAAAATGTTAAGAATTCGTTCATTATACTTTTTTAAAATATCTCCAGAAAAAAATTCAATTTTTATTAAAAAAAACGTCAAAAAAATACCGAAAATAAAATCTAAGTTTTTTACTTGTGTTGGCCGTAACTTTTTTAAGCATTGTCCAACCTCAAAGCCTATTATGATTGCCAATTGATCTTTAGACCAATGGAATGGAAGTAATAATTTTATTATACATTGACTATCTTAGGGTCAAATAAAATAATATCATTAAAAAGCTTTATTTTATTTTTTTACTTGTCTATAAAACATATTAATCAGTATTTAATTTTATTTAAAAGTAATTTTAAGGCTTAAGCAATCTAGTTTAATTTCATGAAAAAATAAAACTAAATTAACCAAAAAATGAGTTAATTATAAACTATTAAGTTCAACGGCAATGCCCCAGTTTCGAAAAAAAGAGAAATTTTTGAAAAATTTTTTTATACAAAATTGTCTGAAATTATGTTATTTGATGCGCCGATAGAACCCCTAAGCTCAGACTGGCTTAGGCCTCAGCTTAACGAACCCCAACCCAGGGTGGCTTAGGCCTAAGCCTAACGAACCCCAACCCAGTGTGGTTTAAACCACTTTAAATTCTCAATTTAATTTTCAATTGACGATTCGTAATCAGTAGAGCGCGGATTTATATTGACTAAAAAACGCGTAATATTGACTTAAAATATTGACCAAAAAACCCCAAAATATTGAACAAAAACCCCAAAAAGTGCCAAAATATTGATTAAAAAATGGGCAAACTGTCAAAATCCGGGTCAATTTTTGCGTAAAACCCTTCAAAATTCGTCAACCTTAATCAATTTTGCTCTCACAATTGTAAATGTATTATTTTTCTCATGTTTTTGAATTTTATAAAAAAATCAAAAGTAAAAAAATTTTCGGAAATTATCAATCTTCAAAGAAAAATTCATTTTTAGGTGTGCATTTTTGGGGTGAAAATTTTTTTGAAATTTTAAAGGTACATTTTTCGTTTTTATTGCGTTTTTCTTAAGAAATTTTCGGGAAAATGCATAAAAATTGCATTTTTCTCATGAAAAATGCCTAAAATATTGATTTATTATGAAAAAATGGCGAAATATTTATTTATTCTCAAAAATGCCAAAATATTGATTTATATTGACTAAAAAGTCGCTCTAATTGTAAAATTTTTCGAAATGAATGCTATTTTTGGGCTTCTATTATGATCCCCTATTCGCAAAAAAAACATGTTAAAACTTGAAAATCCGCCCTCTAGTAATCAGCGTATCAAATAACATAATTTCAGACAATTTTGTATAAAAAAATTTTTCAAAAATTTGACCCGTGGTGCGCAATTCTCTGGGTTGGTGCGCAATTTTTAGTGCGCAATTCTCCTCTTTTTTTTGCTGGTGCGCAATCCTCCGTGCGCAATTCTCCGAAAACTGCCGGTGCGCAATTCTCCGTACCTCCAAAAGTCGCCAAAAATGGCGAAATTGACAAAAAAATCTTGTTCCCTAAAATAGGCTCGAGTCTTTGTTTTTGCAGACACTGCCAATTTATTTGTCTCTTTTGCCGCTGCCGGATTGTTTCCGTGCATTTCGTTGTTTTGTCCTGGCGACAAAATTGAAGCGAACTTTGGACCGAATTTTGAATACAAATTCTGATGAGGAAGCCGCCCGTACAGTGAAAAAAAATATTTTGATTTCTTTTTCTTTGATATGACCGATGGATTTTGACAGTTATAAAATTCGTTTTGTTTTAAATTTGTCTGTAAGCAGGGCTTGGATTTTAATGCCTCTATCGCTTTTTGTGATGAAATTTAATCCAAAAATGAAATATTTTCCAAGGAATAAATTTTCGGGAGCGAGAGTTCAGAACTACCGGGAGCGGGATCGCTCTAATTCAAAAATTTTTCAAAATGAATGCTATTTCTGTGCTTCTCTCGTCAAACTCTGTTTGCAAAAAAAAGTAAAACCCTATAAATCCCAGCCCTACTCTCCGGTAAATTTTTCCAAATTCAAAATCCGGTTTTGGACCCGGAATGACCCCTTTATTTTGAAAAATCGATTGAATTTATATCTTTTTTCCGAAAATTAGCACCACTAAAATCTTTCAGCGTCCCATAAATGGGTTTTTTACTTTTGCAAATATCTCTCAAAATAAACGCAATGAATTGTCTTCGTTTTTGCGGCAAAAAGGTATGCCACTATGGCTCAACTTCAGCAGCAGAGAAAAAAACCGCTGTACTAGCTCGCTTTTCCTTTTTATCTCTAACATGTCTCTTCCTTTGGCATTATCTCTCACCTTTTTAAACGACAAAAAATCCCGCGCTTCCGATGCGACTAATTCCCCGCTACATGCGACGACTCGTTTCAAATTTTCACCACCCTTAGAAAACAAAATAAGGAATAGCTCAATGCTTTTATTTTTTATACTTTAAACCGATTTTTTCCAAATTCTCCAGGCTTCACCAAATTTTGGTAGGGGTAAAGGGAACGCTGTAGGCATGTCTGCAAAATTGGGTCACGAAATATAAGCATTAGCTTGTGCTACAAACTTTCGAAAATTGAAATGAAATTCAATGGCGGGGGATATGGTGTCTGACCATTAGAGACCGGCGAGAACGGGATTGCCGCGTGAAAAGTGCGGGATTCCCGCTCCCGTTCCCGCACTTTGCCGAACGGAATTTTTTGCGGGAGCGGGAAAAAAGCGAGATTCCCGTGCGGGATTTGTATCCCGCAAAAAATTTGAATTTTATTGCGTTTTTTATAAAAATTTAAAAAAAAACGCCCAAATAGTGGCAAAAATAAGGACGTCTTTCTTACTTAAAATAGGTTTGCCATTATTTTAGGTGCGAAAACCCCAAAATTTAGTTTGGTGACTGAAACGATGTTAGAAGGTTTTACCGACCCGATTCCTCGGGTACCGGGAAACTGCCTTTTATCGATCAAGAGTCTAATTGCATAAGCATTTTTAGTGCACCATTGTGCCGACCGCCGACTCCGCCGGGGCAACGTACACACGTCCCTTGACGTCTACTCGCTTGCCGAGTGGAAGACCGATATGGTCTGCATGTTGGTGGAAAAAGAGCAGAAATGCTCTTTTTCACAAACGCCATCGGCCACCTGGGGTCGGATGATGCCGCGGTCGAAGGCATGGCCCAACAGGTGATAAAATTTAAATATCAAAAATTCTGAAAACAACAAAAATTTGGGTAAAAAGGAAGTAATTATGATGGGCTTGGGGATAAATGAAATTGGAATGATTTTTTGGCGGATCAGTTCGCCAAAACGATGGTTTTTTTAAATTTATATGTTTTTAAATTGTATTGTGCTTTTTTTCTTGTAAACAAAATTTGTTTTTATGCAAACATTTCTGAAAACTTGGCTCAAATTTGCATTTTTTTTTGAATTTTAATAATATTTGAATTTGTTGTCCCAACAAAAAGTCTCCTAAAATTAGTGTAATTTGCGCCAGGTTTGACCTCGGCGTGGTCCTCCGATGTGCGACAGAATTGCTGTTTGATCGGCTGGCAGAGAGGGGCTATTCGGAACGGAAGAGGCGCGAGTTTTTTTTAATTTAAATTTTAAAGAAATTTGAATTTTTTTGCAGAAAAAGTTATGACGAGGCGATTGTGCACGAGTTGGACAACAGCACTGCGGCACAATTGGAGGCGAACGTGCGGACGTTACCAATTTGGTGGAAAACGACAGCAGAAGCCGAAGAAATGAGTGAGCAGCAGCAATTTGGAGTCGCGGAACAATTCATTTTTTGTACTGTATATTTTATTTTTTTTGTTGAATTTGTGGAAAACATTTTTTTTGGTGAATTCAAGCGATGAATTTTTTGATTTTGTGAAATATTTTTTTCATTCGAGGAGAACGCGTCGGCGGGTCTGGGCGGGGGGGGGGTGGGGAGTGGAGCTGTGTTTGGAAAAGTGCTGGCCTTTGGAAAATTGTGTGTTACTGGGCCGAGAGCTCTTTTACAAAAATTGAAAAATTAGCGAAAGGTTCGGGAAATTTGTTTGCAAAATTTTCTTCGGTATCAAGTTTTGTTGACAAAACCGGGGGGAGGAGGATGATCAAAATAAAGCAGGGACAAAGGCTGGAAAAATTTACAGAGCATTTAAAAATTGGTATTTTGATTAAATTAGCAGTTTTTAGTTTACCGGAGATATAAAAATCGACTTTGTTATTTATTTAAATTCTTTCATTTCCAGGAAGAATTGGTCCGGGTGAGCACCGACCCGGACGACTCTTTCGTCGGCGCGCGCTTTAACCCCAACCATCCCGCACTGTTTAATGGCTGCATTGATCGGATTGGCCATTCACGCAAAATTGAAACGGTGGGCAGTGAGACAGAACGGTTTTTGGACCTTTTGACCCCGGGGGCGTTCTAAGTTTTTTGGTATTTTTATTTCGAAAATCTTTTCCCAACTCCGACACCCCACATTTGAGCCAGTCTGGACAGGGATTTTCGAGAATACACTTTTTTCTACGGGTAACAAAATTGTTGATTACATTTTTCTTACTGCTGTGCTTGAGATCCCTTTACCCGTCAATGAAAATTTGTGTCCGTATCACACCTGGCAATTACAGCACGGAGCAGTCCCTCAACCGGCAGTTGGCCGACAAAGAAAGGGTGCGTGCGGTGGGAAGGCGTTGTTGACAATTAAATAAAATTAATAAAAAATGTAAATAAATCCATAATAATTATTATCATATAAACAGGTGGCGGCAGCCATGGAGAACATCGGGCTAATGCAATCGATCAATGCATGCTTGCGTACGAAAGCGGACGGTTACCAATTTGATGGAAACGACAGCAGAAGCCGAAGAAATGAGTGAGCTGCAGCACAATTTTGAGTCGCGGAAACAATTCATTTTTTGTATATTTTAATTTTTTTTTTTGTTGAATTTTGTGGAAAACATTTCCTTTGGTGAATTAAAGCGATGAATTTTTTGATTTTGTGAAATTAGAGAGTTCGATTTGTTGTTTTTGGGATTGGGAAACGGGCCTTTCCTACTGATGAGCGCTTGACTGTGTACACCCATAATCTTACAAAGATTTCACAAATGGATATTTAACTTTTGGCATCCTCTGAGTCTGCCCAAAGTGCGCGCTTCAAATCCCAAAGTGCGAATGCAGGCGCAACTGCACTCCAACGGATGTCCACCACAATTTGTAGCGTACCTCCGTTAGTTTTTGGGGTCGAGTCGGTGGCAATTTGAGGGACGGCGATTTTTTGATTTCTGACAAATTTAAAGCCTGGATATGGTTAAAACATCGGTAGTAAATAAAATTATTTCTTGATATTAAATCCCATAAATTTTACTTTTTGTGTTTTGAACCAGAAGAATGCGTAGAACACGAATCCGAGCTCGGATTTTGCGAATGTCGACCCAACCCCGAATTCGAACATTTTTCAAAATTCAACCACGTGAAAAATCTTTTTAAAAATTTATTATTTTTTCAATTTGATACAATCTTATTAAAAAAAAATATAATTGTTTTTAAAATTTCAGAATATACGAAATGGAATTGGCAGCTAAAACTGATGAGTGCTTCAAATTCTTGTTCTTTGAATTGTGCAACTTTTATGCCGCCAAAAACATTGCTGAAACGCTAAAGGGTGTGATGGGGAATAAAAATAATTTTGGCAAATTTTAATGTTTTGTTGAAAAAAACTATTTGTTAACTTTTTTTTTGCCCAAACGGCTTACAAACCTTTTAAAAATCTAAATATATTTTTTTAAACGCTTCTTTGGGTGCTTTTGAACCAATCAACATTTATTCCCGAATGAAGTTCTCCCTCTAGCGGGGATAAGCCGGAGGCACACCGGACCTCCTTTCCTTGGTTTGGGCATTTAATCTTCATGGGAGACTTTCCAAGGATGTAGCCGCGTTCTGGATTTTTTGGCACAAAAAAAATCAGAAATTAAATCCTGAATATTACAACAAAAAAAAATAGGCGGATTGTGCATAATTTTTGGGTCATTTTGTGCTTGGGGGGTCAGCGGTGCCGCGAAAACTTTGAATTCTTGATGGAATTTTGTTAAGATAAATGATTCAAAAACTGCATCGCGGAAGGGCAAAAAATAAAATGATTAAAGAATAAATTTTTGAGATTTCAAAATTTTCTGCGTGCCACTTTTTTTGATTGTTGTTTGTTGTTGCTGCACAGATCATACGGCTGAGGGCAAGATTTTTTTTTGCCAAAAAGTCCGGAAACCGAAATTCCGGACATTTCTAAAGCCTGATCAGGTGTCCGGCCGGGCTCATGGGTTGATACTAGAGTTGGAGCCGGGCGGGGACGGGGAAACTGGGGATCCCCGGCATTATCCCCGTTTCCCGGTTTGCCCATCCCCGAAAACGGGGGTCCCCGTTCCCCTGTTTGCTCATCCCCGAAAACGAGGATCCCCGGTTTGTCCGTCCCCGTTATCCCCGGTTTGATCGGGGATCCCCCCCCCCCCCCGGCTCCAACCCTTGTTGATACTAGAAGACGCGGAAGCTTGGACTAAACAATATTTGACCAAAAAGTTTTTGTCATTTTTTGGATTTCAGGTTGTTCTTCAATTTGGACCAATTTTGACCCAAAAATTTTTGGTCCAATTTTTTTTTGTACAAAAGAAGCGTTAAAAATTTTTTGGTTTTGGGTCCGGTCAAACTTTGCTATAAAAAACAAATATTTGTGACAAATTTAGACGAAACAGACAAATTTGCAATGACAAACTACCTATCTAAGTCGCATGCAAAAAAAAAAATGAGCAAAAAAAGGTAGACTAATTAGCGTTAGTCCGACAAGGGTCGACAAATACAAAAGGTGGAACAATAAGAACCGGATTATGAATTTCCGGACAAAAAAATCCGGAATTAAATCCGCGTTTACAAAAACCCTGTTTCGCAGAAGGGGAAAAAGATGCGGGATGCGGCAGCAGCCATGTGCTCGACTTGGACAATGATTATGGGGAGGAGCCAGCGAAAAAGATCAAAGGGGCGACCGCTGGCACTGAGACGAAGGCATTTTTGGAACAATTCACTTCGAAAGAGCGGCGTCTGATTGAAAGTGCCGAGCACGCGGGTGTGCTGCGGGCGATTAATTAATTTTAAAATTTTAATAAAATTGCCAAAAAAATTTGTTTACCCGAAATATATATATTATTTACCAATGCTATTTGTTTTATGCATGAAATATTTGTGGGTTAATTTATTTAAATCACTTTTCTGACAAAATATTCGATTAAAATTTTTTGTGATGTTTTTACAATTTGTCCATTTTTTTTTTGGTAAAAATGGCAGCAAACGCGGGTTGATCCGGACTTTGAACACTCCACACTTGGCACAAAAGAATTAGGGTTGTACGGGACCGGTACCGGGACGGGATTTCACGGTTTTTTTAGTTCCCGGTCGGGACGGGACTTCGTGTCAAACAAAAAGAACAAAGGTAAAAAAGTAAAAAATAAGATGAAATAAATTCGGTTCAAACTTCTTTTTATTTTATATATATTTAAAACAAATTAATTAATTTTTACAAAAATATACATTTATTAAAATAAAAAAATTCATATATAAGTTCGATATTAATTAAGCGAGAAAATCATTTTTGTTTTCAGTGGTGACAGCAAAAAAAAGAGCAGTGCCATTGACACAATCGGCATCTATCGGATTCAAGCCGCATGAGCAACAAGCATCGGTGGTCCAGCCGTATGATCGATCACCAATGTTGTGGGCGAAGTGGATGCAAAAAGTGCATGGAGACCAGTAAGTGTGTAGAAGAATAGCTTCTCCAATATTTGGAACCAATAAGAAGCATAAAAGCCGAAATTGGGTTGAAATGGTCTTTGAATTTCTTGAGTTAATCATTTAATATTTTTCATTAATATCTGAGAAGCGCTCTCTAAATCTTTCGGCATTTTGCAGGAAAATGCAATAACCGTGCCATATTTTTTGCCATATTTTTCACTTTTTTTAAAAATTTTTTGAAAAAAATTCAATATTTTAGGCACTTTTTCGCAAAATTTCTTAAGTAAAATTCATTAAAACGAAAATGTATCTTAAAATTCAAAAATTTGTTAAACCAAAAATGCACCCCTAAAAAGGGACTTGTTCTTTGACCAAAATGCGTTCCTAAAGATCGAGATTTCCCGAAAAAATTTATTATTATTTATAAAATTTTCAAAAACATGTGAAAAATAGCACATTTTCTATACTGAAAGAAAAATTAATAAAAAATGAACGAATTTGTCACAAATTTTGACCAGAAGGGTCCCCTATGGTTTTCCAAACTTTGAGAAGCCATAACTTTATTCATAGTTGCTTTCGCGCAAAAATTTTTGCAGTTCGTGCTCAGCTCAATAAGAGGAGTCGTGCTGCTCGAAAATATAATTTTTATTCTTTTAAAAATACCTATGCCTCTCTTTTCCACCCCTTTAGGTGTGGCAACGCATAAATGTGCAGTACTTCGGCAGGGACTAGCACCGAATCTCCTGCAAAACTCTCCAGACCCTCCGGTGGTTAAAATGTTCGCTCTTTTGCATGATTCAACTTGGCAATTTAACCAGGAAAGTGGACGTCGGACAGTAATGCCAATTTGTCCCTCTCTCCATTCACTTTTTTTGTTTTTTACTTACATATCAAAATTCAATCATGTGTGAAAAGCCTCATTTTACCTGTCCAGTTTTCTTCTTAGCAAAACAAATTGTTGAACGGAAACAAGAAATTGATGGAGAAAATTCATTCGGGCGAAAATAAAGTGTGTTTAAAATTTTGATTGTCCTTGGATTTTATAAAATTGGCCCTTTGTGTCCTTGGAACCAGAATTTTGTGCTTTAAATTAGCCTTGAACCCCGGACCGAAATTCAAACAAAGAACGCAGTTGGAATGATTGTCGTCGACGAGACGAGAAACAGTCTGGACGTTGGGTGCCAGAAACGGTCAAATCTCCGTGAAAATGCATATGAAGCCGACGATATTGGCGGGTAACGGCCCTCGTGGAAGTGACAAATGATCGGATCTATGCCTCCTCATTCTTCTGTACAATTTCCGTGCAAATGCCATCGGGTGATCGTCGAACTTACATCTCCTAGAGCAGTGCCCATTTTCTTCTCTTGAAGTCTGAGTCCACAAGGCTGTCGAATCAAGTCGAGAGTAAAGCCAATTTGAGTCCAAATTATAGCGGTTAAAAAAGAACTTTACAGCTCTGCTAGGTGACGTACTTGTATTATTAAGAAAAATGCAACAAACGAAAAATGTACCCTTAACATACAAAAAGTTTTTTTAAAAATATGCACCCCTAAAAAGAGACTTTTTCTTTGACAAAATCCACCCCCAAAAATTGACATTTTCCCTAAAAATTTTTTAATTTATATTTTTTATAACCTTTCAAAAACATATGAAAAATACCTAGTACATTTTCTATACTGAGAGAAAATTTAATAAAAAATGACAAATTTTGAAGGTTTTTACGCAAAATTTGACTGGACTTGATCAGTTTTGCACATTTTTTAATCAATATTTTGGCACTTTTTGGGGTTTTTGGTCAATATTTTGGGGGGTTTTTGGTCACTACTTTAAGTTAATATTTTACGTTTTTAGTCAATATAAATCTCTTCCCTAAAAATGATCAAATAGTGTTGCATTTTGGAGATTTTTTAAGCGAAAATTCAAAATGCGAAAAATGCTTGAAATTTAACACATTTGGCCATCTGTCTAAAGATTATTCAAAATTTAAACAAAAATTCTTCAAAAAGCTCCAGAAAACTCAAATAAAGGACAAAAAAGGATCTCGACTCTTAAAGTACAAAACTTTAAAAAAAGTACAGATCGATCTCTGGTTTATATTCAATTTCAGTGCTGCACATTTTTGAACACCCGAAATTTTGATCAAAACCCCATACTCACGTAAATTTTGTGCTTAGATTAAATACCGATACTTAGTAAAAGGCAGAAGAGGCAAAAAAAGGCGTTGGACAACCGGCGGGCATTTGAGGCCGGGATTATTCGCGAGGCAATTGCTGGCCGAATCCAAAATGTGGCCCGGGTGACGACCCATGAAGTGGGCCACGCAATGATCATCTGGCTTTGTCCAGATAGCGCCGACCGCCTGCGTTACGTAAGAATTAAATTGAATTTTTTCCTTGATAAAATAGTTTAAAAAACTTTAAAAAATTTAAATTTGACTATCTCCCTAACATGTTTGAAATTTATTGAAATTTGCAAGGTCACCAATGTGCCAGGCATAGACTATGACGGTTTAACCGTCTACAAAGAGGCCGACGCCTATTCGCATGCTGAGCTTAAGGCGAAGCTCATGCTTTGCTTAGGCTGAAAAGCGGAAGAGCAGTTGTTCTGCGCGGGCCATTCCATCGGGCATGGGAGTGACCTGAGAGGAGCGGCTCCCATCGCCAAGCAGGTCCTTACGATCAAAAAATTTAAAGAAATTTTTACTGGATGGGGAAATTTTCATTTTTTGAGAAAATTGATGCCTTAAATTTGATTCAAATGTTGAAGCTTTTGTGTTTTCGGTCCGGACTTTAATTTTTAAGTAACCAAAGCCGGGATTGGCTTATGAATTGCTCGGTTTTGTTCCAGGCCATACAAATAAGATAGAAATATTTCTCCAATGACTTCAAATTGTCTGGGTTCGTCACGTCTTTCTGGACTTTTTGGCAAAAAAATCCGTAAATTAATTGGCGGATTTCGGGTTTATCGTAGTTTTTGGATCCAACAATAGCCTTGAAATATTCAAACATAGTAAACGGAATCTGTTTCAAAATGATATTTTGAGCTTTTTATCGGATCCGGACAGTTCGGCGCGGTTTTTTCGGCGCCTTGCCGTTTTGGCGCCGTGCCGTTTTGGTGCGGCTAGTTTGACGCGGCCAGTTCGGCGCCGGACATAGTTTTAGTTATTCTGAAAAAAAAGTTTAACTTGTTTGTGGCCAATATATAAACTTTTGGATATTAAAAGATAATATTATTGCAAATCTGGTTCATTTATTGCTAAAACAATATGGGTGTGTGCAACTTTCTTCAATGTGGTTTCCGGCTTAAAATTTTTGCGGATTCAGACTCAGCTCGACAAGTGAAATCGATGGGTGTATTTATGTTCGCATCAACAAATAATTAAAGAACTTAAATTATATTAATAAAACAAATTAAAATAATTTCTATTACAAAAACTAAAAAAGTTTCATAGACTATTAAAAACAATCATTTTGTTTAAACACAAAAATTCGCGTGAGTAGAGCCATCTTTTCTACAACGCAGACCAATTTTGAAAGGTTTTCGTTGAGTTTCTGGATTATACCTTTACTTGGCGATAGGAGCACCATAAAAGCGTTCGGATGTCAGACTTTTCAAACTAAAACCTACTCATCTGATTTAAATATCATACCCATTTTTTGTTATTATTTGTATGATAAGAATTTAAAAAAGGGGAAATTGGCACAAATGATTAAAAGAGAATTTATCAAAATCCAAATAAAGTAAAACAAAAAATGTGTTTCAAATCAATAACCAACTCTTAAGAAATAAAAAATATGCATGAACAATAAAAAATATTTTCTAGTAATTCATGAATGTCCAAAAAATTAAACAAAAGTTTTTTAATTTTTATATCCTTTGATTAAAATTGTTTAAAAACAAAGCGAATCAATTAATTATATAAACTAAATCAATAATGCAAAAGCTTACATTTTATAAATCACGATTATAATAATGTTAATCTTTAAGAGCTTTAATCAATAAGCGGAGTAAACAGTTTTGTTTCGTTAATTAAATTAAATTTTTAATTATGAAATATCAATAAATGTATATCAATAATTGATTAAAAATTTTAAACATGGATTATGAGTCAGGTAACCAAATAATCCTATTTAATGTTATAATTTAAAGAGTTAGTTATATTTTCTATTTTAATCAATAAAAAATGTTGGATTTTGCTTAGCTGGCCAACTAAAGTAAAAGCCTAGAATAAAACCCATTTCTCTTGATTTTCACATTTTTGAACAATATTCTTTTACGAGAGCTATTAATTAACAATATGGAACCCAATAAATATAGTTTAGTTGAATAAAAAAAAAATTTTCTTTAAAAGGTAAAAGATATGGTTGAACAAATTAAAAAATGGGGTCAATTTAAAATAGTAATGAGTGTGAGTGATATAGATGTAATTGTTTTTTTCTATATGCTTCAGGCGATTTTGTCTATCAAATAAAAGCTTTGTTTGTGGCATTAAACAGTTTTGTTTTAGAATTTATCATTTAGCTATATTTCTTACCAAAATGTTTACATTTTTTGTTTTAATTAATTTATTTTAATATACTTTCATTTATAAGAATTTTTGTTTGTAATTAAGAATATGTAAAATAAATAACTTGATATTACTTCACTCCTGGATAACATTACAAGTGGATGTGCCAATTCGCCAAGTCACAATTTTTTTTTTTGGAGGAGTCGGGATTTTGTTGTTTTTTGGGTTAGTCGGAATTTTGTCGGGTCGGGATTTTGTCGGGTCGGAGTTTTATCCGCGCGCCGTCTGATCAATTTAGTGCGTTTATCTTTTTTGATCAGTAGGGATGAGAATTTTAGGCAATTGCCTAGTTTTGTGCGTGCTGATGGTTTGGAGCCCCTCCCCCCTCAACAGAATGAAAATGGTCGATATTTTATACAAAACGCCACAGGAATATATGTATGAAAAATATTTACAAAAATTGCTATTTGGAGTGCTTCCGCTCCGAGTCTCGAATCAAACAAACATTTTCCGAGTATCAAATTTCAAGGGAAATGACTATGTTTACTGATTGCGCCAAAACGGCAGGGCGCCGAACTGTCCCCGGGTCCGTGTAAAATGCGATGGAATTGTTGTTACTGAAATTGGTCATTTTCACTCTCTGTGAATCGGCTGGCTCAACACTTTTGGAAGCCTTTTGTTGCACATGGCTCAATCGTTCCGAGTGGTTTCACGCGATTCGCTTGCGACACCATCGTGCGACTGCGTTTGGTGGTGGTGGTAGTCACATGGTTCGTCTCCAGCGTACTAATAATGCTTGTTGTTCCGGCCGGCGGGAGGAGCGTAATGCACGGAAAGACCATGACAATTGGACGGGCGAACATGCTGAACACGTCGCGACGAACAGTTCTGTTCAACAGCAAGTAGATGAAGGGCGGAATACCTTTTTAGAAATTTATTTTAAAAAAACAACTAAATAGCAGGGCATGAATTTTGAAATGTTTGTATTTTAAATCAGATAATAAATGATAAAAATATAGTTTGCTTCTAATACCCGATATTAATCAAGTAGTATAATTTACTTTTTTAATAACTAATTATTAGGTTTCTCTAACAATTGTAAATGTGTTATTTTTTACATGTTTTAAACATTTTGTATAAATTTTAAAAATCGGGAAAATATCATTTCAGGGGTGCATTTTTGGTCCAAGTCATTTTTAGAGTGCATTTTTGGTTTAAAATTTTTAAATTTTAAGGATACATTTTCGTTTTTATTGAATTTTTTTACTTAAGAAATTTGGCGGAAAAGTGCCTAAAATATTGAATTTTTTCAAAACAATTTCGAAAAAAGTGCTTAAATCTTGAATTTCTTCAAGAATTTTTGATCAAAAAGGCCAAAATATTGATTTATTATGCAAAAATGGCGAAATATAGATTTATTCAAAAAAAGCCAAAATATGGATTTATATGGACTAAAAAGTCGCCCTAATTATAAAATTTTTTGAAATGAATCCTATTTCTGGGCTTCACTCATGATTCCCTATTCGCCAAAAAACACGTTAAAACATTAAAATCCGGGCTCAACTAATTATTAAAAAAATAAAATCAATAAAAAATAAAAGCATTGTTTGATTAAAATATATCAACAATGCCCGATATCCCTGTGATCGATCAGATCATCGAGAGGGAGTAAGATGGAAACTGACCCCGATCACTGCTTCCACCCCCTTTTAAGTAGAGCTTGGACGATCGATATTTTTGATCCAAATCGATCGGTCGGGCTCTACTTTTAAGCAACGTTTCCAGATGTGGAACCTTTCTTTCCTGCGCCAAGATTCATGGCCTTTCAATATAAAGCCTCTTACCATGAGCCATAATCCAACATAATTGCCCAACAAGAATCAACAAATTGCTAAGTGGCACAAAGTTCATAGACACATAAATTGCAGATGCAATCGCATTCACGCAACTGATCAGTACAACTTGGATAAAAATCTGAACAATTCATAATGCATATTTCAGGAATAAATATATTTAAAAATTTAATATTTATTCAAACCGATTTTTGGTTGACCAATGAAGCGTTTGAGCCACCTGCTGCGCTAATTTGGCGGCCTTTGACGCACAGAATCAGTGCAAACAGCAGGTAGATGCTGGGCAGCACCGCGACAACAATGAAATCGTGAAAGTACTGCATATTGTTGCGATACTGAATAAATTAAAAAACAAATGAAGTGTTTTAGCGACTTAAAAAAATTTGAATGACTTTCCATCGTGACTTAATTATTAAGAATTGTCAAGAATTTACATTAAAAAATGCTTAAAAGTCCGACTACAAAATAGAACCCGACCAAACAAAATTCTTGATCAAAATCTTGATCGACGAAAATTACCGTGATTTTTTGGGTTTTAATGATTCTCGAACATATACCGTATTTCCTGTAATAATAAACACGGGGCTATTATTGTTCAATCCTCCTCTAAAGGGGTCTATTATTAGAAGGGGGTCTACTAATTGAGGGGGGTCTATTATTTTCAACCTTTTTTTTGAAAAATTATTCAAAGAATGTGAAATTTGGCTTTTATTCACAAAAATAAAGTAATTCCCCAAATTTTTTTTTCAGTTCCGCACGGTTCAGTGCCAGCCATTTTGAAGGTCTATAACTTTTTTTAAACTCAACCAAACCAAACGAACAAGATGCATTCGAAAGCTCCAAGCTTTTAAGAGCTATTGTTAAGGCAAAGCAAAAATTGGAAAATTGTAAGTTATTTGAATAAAACTATGAAAACCCCCGATTTTGGGAGTTTTTCCACCCTGAACTTTTTTAAATGAATTAGCTAAACCGCTTGGTTTTTTTACTTATCATTTAGGGCTTTCGAATATCATTATTGTTTGGTAAATTATTTTTCAATCCTCCTTCAAAATGGGTCTATTATTAGAGGGGGTCTACTAATTGAGGGGGTCTATTATTACAGGAAATACGGTATCTGAAATCGGAGACATTTTTTTCGTGATTATACGAGTTTGAGATTTTGTCGAGCTTCTCGATCGAAGTCTGGGCTCTACTATTCGTCGTTGAAACATTGAAATTTCTAACCCTTTAAAAAAGTCAAATGTATAAACTAACAGTGTCCTCAAAACTGTCGATGTAGCCGACGTGCGGATTCTGGAACCAGGTGATGTAGATGCCGTTGAAGATTATCGGCTTTGTGAACATCAAAAAGTACAGGCCGTACAGCGTGGGCACCGCCATCCACAAGTAAATGCGTTTGCCGCCAAAGAGCAAATTGGCCAGTCCGCTGTTGCTCAACTCCACACAACGGTTGAACGCCAAAAACATTTCCGCCGTTGTCTCAGTGACCCAAAGGCCTGCAAATTGTTTTTTTTGTGTTTTAACATTGTTGGAATTTAAGTTTGGGGAAATTTTAGGCTCATTTACGATTAATTGAGTGCTAATTACTTTTTTTATTGGAATGAACAATGATATTTGTTCAATAGTTTTAGTATTTAATTGAACGATTAAATTTAATTCTAATGAATTATTAGCATATTTCCTCCCAGACTTTATGAAAAACTGATTTAAATTGGTTTTTTTAATTCATGAAGAAAAGTTGCCATAGCCATATTTCTCGAAGGTGCTCTAGCCTCCTTGGGTTTTTAGTCAATAGTTAAGTCAAAATATGTATTTTACGTTTTTTAGTCAATCTCGTCGGCATTAGACATATCACAACAAAGAGATTTACCGAGTGCAAAAGCACCAAAAATGTAAATGAATGTTGGTGCCGTACAAAACACAGCCCCAATGATGGCCAAATATCCAGTCAAAATGGCACATAACAGCAGGCAAATCATGTCCGCTATGGCGATGTAGAACATAAACTTTAAACAATTGAATTTTTGGTTAAAAGTGAAAAATTATTTAATAGGGAACGGATTTATATTAGGGTGGGTCCCGGTCGGTTTTTTGGATGATTTTCTTACCAATTATCGTTAAAATTTTTTCCCGGCAGGGACTCCTCCAATTCCTAAAAAACTTCAAAAAAAATTCAAACTGTTTGGAACCTAATAATATGGTAAGAAAGAATTTTAGTGATTCAGAATTAGCTAAAATGAAACAATGGTTTAATTTACGTTAATCCAAAATTTTCTGGTCCGCGATCGTACTATAATATGAGATAAATAAAATTCTAAAACTCTTATAAAAAAGGATAATATGTCGCAGGTTAGCTTTATCTTTTTTGTAATAATCATTTTTAAACAATTTTTAGCACGAGTGCAGTACTTTAAAGCAAGTGTTATCCATGTGCTTTCGAATGGCGATCATACATGGCACGTACAGGACCTTAAATTAGGTATTGCATTTATTCGACGCTAGGCCAAAATTTCAACCGGTCAAAATTAGTGTTCGGCACGGTAAAATTTACAGCAGTAAAACCTGGAAAAATCGCTAAATTTACCGCTTTACCGTACCAGTCCAAGTCATTTACCGCGCTAATTTACCGGTTTTCTGGTAAAAATTTTAAACTAATATTGATACTTACCATGCAACACAAAGAAATTTTGGGTCAAGTTTGACAAATATATATCAAATCCTAACTAAATTACATTAAACCAGGGTTGCCAACTGTCCTTATTTATAAGATTTGTCCTTATTTAAGGCCTCCGTCCTCATTTTTCGAATTTTGTGAAGATTTACATAATATTTTGATCCAATATTCTAGATGGCCTTTGACAGTTTTTGGTCTAGTTGGTATTTTGACCGTCTTTGGTCTGGTTGGCATTTTGACCGTCTTTGGTCTGGTTGGCATTTTGAACCATTTTTGGTCTGGTTGGCATTTTGAACCATTTTTGATCTGGTTGGCATTTTGAACCGTTTTTGGTCTGGTTGGCATTTTGAACCGTTTTTGGTCTGGTTGGCATTTTGAACCATTTTTGGTCTGGTTGGCATTTTGAACCATTTTTGATCTGGTTGGCATTTTGAACCGTTTTTGGTCTGGTTGGCATTTTGAACCGTTTTTGGTCTGGTTGGCATTTTGAACCATTTTTGGTCTGGTTGGCATTTTGAACCATTTTTGGTCTGGTTGGCATTTTGAACCGTTTTTGGTCTGGTTGGCATTTTGAACCGTTTTTGGTCTGGTTGGCATTTTGAACCATTTTTGGTCTGGTTGGCATTTTGAACCATTTTTGGTCTGGTTGGCATTTTGAACCATTTTTGGTCTGGTTGGCATTTTGAACCGTTTTTGGTCTGGTTGGCATTTTGAACCATTTTTGGTCTGGTTGGCATTTTGAACCATTTTTGGTCTGGTTGGCATTTTGAACCGTTTTTGGTCTGGTTGGCATTTTGAACCGTTTTTGGTCTGGTTGGCATTTTGAACCATTTTTGGTCTGGTTGGCATTTTGAACCATTTTTGGTCTGGTTGGCATTTTGAACCATTTTTGGTCTGGTTGGCATTTTGAACCATTTTTGGTCTGGTTGGCATTTTGAACCGTTTTTGGTCTGGTTGGCATTTTGAACCGTTTTTGGTCTGGTTGGCATTTTGAACCATTTTTGGTCTGGTTGGCATTTTGAACCATTTTTGGTCTGGTTGGCATTTTGAACCATTTTTGGTCTGGTTGGCATTTTGAACCGTTTTTGGTCTGGTTGGCATTTTGAACCATTTTTGGTCTGGTTGGCATTTTGAACCATTTTTGGTCTGGTTGGCATTTTGAACCATTTTTGGTCTGGTTGGCATTTTGAACCGTTTTTGGTCTGGTTGGCATTTTGAACCGTTTTTGGTCTGGTTGGCATTTTGAACCATTTTTGGTCTGGTTGGCATTTTGAACCGTTTTTGGTCTGGTTGGCATTTTGAACCGTTTTTGGTCTGGTTGGCATTTTGAACCGTTTTTGGTCTGGTTGGCATTTTGAACCATTTTTGGTCTGGTTGGCATTTTGAACTGTTTTTGGTCTGGTTGGCATTTTGAACCATTTTTGGTCTGGTTGGCATTTTGAACTGTTTTTGGTCTGGTTGGCATTTTGAACCGTTTTTGGTCTGGTTGGCATTTTGAACCATTTTTGGTCTGGTTGGCATTTTGAACCATTTTTGGTCTGGTTGGCATTTTGAACCGTTTTTGGTCTGGTTGGCATTTTGAACCATTTTTGGTCTGGTTGGCATTTTGAACCATTTTTGGTCTGGTTGGCATTTTGAACCGTTTTTGGTCTGGTTGGCATTTTGAACCATTTTTGGTCTGGTTGGCATTTTGAACCATTTTTGGTCTGGTTGGCATTTTGAACCGTTTTTGGTCTGGTTGGCATTTTGAACCATTTTTGGTCTGGTTGGCATTTTGAACTGTTTTTGGTCTGGTTGGCATTTTGAACCGTTTTTGGTCTGGTTGGCATTTTGAACCGTTTTTGGTCTGGTTGGCATTTTGAACCGTTTTTGGTCTGGTTGGCATTTTGAACTGTTTTTGGTCTGGTTGGCATTTTGAACCATTTTTGGTCTGGTTGGCATTTTGAACCGTTTTTGGTCTGGTTGGCATTTTGAACCGTTTTTGGTCTGGTTGGCATTTTGAACCGTTTTTGGTCTGGTTGGCATTTTGAACCATTTTTGGTCTGGTTGGCATTTTGAACCGTTTTTGGTCTGGTTGGCATTTTGAACCGTTTTTGGTCTGGTTGGCATTTTGAACCATTTTGGGTCTGGTTGGCATTTTGAACCATTTTTGGTCTGGTTGGCATTTTGAACCATTTTTGGTCTGGTTGGCATTTTGAACCATTTTTGGTCTGGTTGGCATTTTGAACCATTTTTGGTCTGGTTGGCATTTTGAACCATTTTTGGTCTGGTTGGCATTTTGAACCGTTTTTGGTCTGGTTGGCATTTTGAACCGTTTTTGGTCTGGTTGGCATTTTGAACCGTTTTTGGTCTGGTTGGCATTTTGAACCGTTTTTGGTCTGGTTGGCATTTTGAACCATTTTTGGTCTGGTTGGCATTTTGAACCATTTTTGGTCTGGTTGGCATTTTGAACCATTTTGGGTCTGGTTGGCATTTTGAACCATTTTTGGTCTGGTTGGCATTTTGAACCATTTTTGGTCTGGTTGGCATTTTGAACCATTTTTGGTCTGGTTGGCATTTTGAACCATTTTTGGTCTGGTTGGCATTTTGAACCATTTTTGGTCTGGTTGGCATTTTGAACCGTTTTTGGTCTGGTTGGCATTTTGAACCGTTTTTGGTCTGGTTGGCATTTTGAACCGTTTTTGGTCTGGTTGGCATTTTGAACCGTTTTTGGTCTGGTTGGCATTTTGAACTGTTTTTGGTCTGGTTGGCATTTTGAACCATTTTTGGTCTGGTTGGCATTTTGAACCATTTTTGGTCTGGTTGGCATTTTGAACCGTTTTTGGTCTGGTTGGCATTTTGAACCATTTTTGGTTTGGTTGGCATTTTGAACCATTTTTGGTCTGGTTGGCATTTTGAACCATTTTTGGTCTGGTTGGCATTTTGAACCGTTTTTGGTCTGGTTGGCATTTTGAACCGTTTTTGGTCTGGTTGGCATTTTGAACCATTTTTGGTCTGGTTGGCATTTTGAACCATTTTTGGTCTGGTTGGCATTTTGAACCATTTTTGGTCTGGTTGGCATTTTGAACCGTTTTTGGTCTGGTTGGCATTTTGAACCATTTTTGGTCTGGTTGGCATTTTGAACCATTTTTGGTCTGGTTGGCATTTTGAACCATTTTTGGTCTGGTTGGCATTTTGAACCGTTTTTGGTCTGGTTGGCATTTTGAACCGTTTTTGGTCTGGTTGGCATTTTGAACCATTTTTGGTCTGGTTGGCATTTTGAACCATTTTTGGTCTGGTTGGCATTTTGAACCATTTTTGGTCTGGTTGGCATTTTGAACCGTTTTTGGTCTGGTTGGCATTTTGAACCATTTTTGGTCTGGTTGGCATTTTGAACCATTTTTGGTCTGGTTGGCATTTTGAACCATTTTTGGTCTGGTTGGCATTTTGAACCGTTTTTGGTCTGGTTGGCATTTTGAACCATTTTTGGTCTGGTTGGCATTTTGAACCATTTTTGGTCTGGTTGGCATTTTGAACCATTTTTGGTCTGGTTGGCATTTTGAACCGTTTTTGGTCTGGTTGGCATTTTACTGATGGAATTTTTTTTGTCCTAGCACGCATTTAATCCACATTTATTAGTTATTATTTAGCTATTTATATTACATAAATAAAAATTAATTTTATTTCAATTTTTAAAAAATTTAAATTTTCACCTCACAAATGATCCCGATTGAAAGGAAAATGACTCCAAGTGGAATATGTTGTCGTTTTGACAATGGAACCTGGTCGATCGCGTACACGCTGCAATTGTACAAACGCTCGTACTCGTCCGGGTTGAAGAAGAGCAATTCCATTTAATTTTGTTTTGTTTTTTGTGAATTCTTTTCATAAATTGAATTAGATAAAATATTTAAAAAAATGGATTTCGTAAAAAAGATTCATCAATTCTTTGTAATGCTTTAATTTGAAGAAAATGGAGCCCTTCTCCCACGTTTAACATCGAAAATATTTTTGAAAAAGACGATTTGTGGAGTTTTCTGAAATTGTGCAATAAACAAAAAAAAATTTGTCCGAAATTTTAGCATTTTAGGAACCGATATCGCCAACGAAACTGTCCAATTCCCGCCGCATTACCCATTCTCGTATGCCCTTGGAATAAAATAAGGACAGATTTAAATAAGGACAAACGAGCAGAAGGTGTGTTTGGAGTTTAATTGACCATTAAAAGGTCATAACACTTTGTTGACAGGATACGATACAATGGAAAAAATAAAATTATTAATTAATTATTAGGACAAAATTAGAAAAAAGTGTTGTTATGTGGGAAGATTTTTCTAATCAAATTTAATTTAAAAAAACAAGAGAACTTTTCGGCTAAACCTCAAAGTACGCTGAAATAGCGCTTTTTCTGAGTATGAGATTGGACGACGAAAGAGGCGTTGTCGGGGCCAAGGAATGGGGTCAAATTTCCGTCGGCAAAATGCCTTCATGGAACTGTCTTGAAGTCGACAGTGTTCGACGCCTTTCTACGATCATCATAAACGGATAAGTCATTCTGTAAAGTGTCCCAAGTTCATTTTTCCTTGTTTTTTAATAAATTTGATTAGAAAAAAGTTCCCACATAACAACACTTTTTTCTAATTTTGTCCTTATATATTAATTTCATTTTCCCATTGTATCGTATCTTGCCAACAAAGTGTCATGACCTTTTAATGGTTTTATTTAATTGGTCTAAACTAAACCACGTTTTTCGTTTAGAAAATTAAAATATTAATTTCCATAAATGAAAATTGGTATTTTGTTGTAGAAGTAGCATCATACAATTTAATCGTGTTCGACTTTTACAAATATTGGATTTAGTCCAAATAAATTATTAATAGTCTTTCAGAATTACCTAAACTAACGACTAAGGCTGTCGGTTAACCGAAATCTTTCGGTTAACCGAACCGAAACCGGTAACCAAACCGAAGCATTTCGGTTAACCGAACCGAAACCGATAACCGAACCGAAAAAATACCGGTTTTCGGTCTTGGTTCGGTTCGGTTTGAAACCGACAGCCTTACTAACGACTAATAATAAATAATTAAAGCTTTAACTTTTGGTGATGTTGATGATGAAAATTGTGGAGGAATCGCTGATTGGATTCCGATCATCCACAATGAATTTGAGCAATGGAAGGTTAACATTGATGTAGGTTAATTTTTTTTTATTAAAAAATTATTCTAACAAAAAATTATTCTAAACTATACAATTATGTTTTTTAAAGAATATCACATTGGACGATGGTGGGACCAGCATTTTCGGGGTCAACACTGACATTGTGACTTGGGCACATCACTTATTTATGGCCCATCAGATGAGGTTGACAAACTGTACAGTCACTATGGCGTTAACCCAACCGACGAATCAATTCCATGTGATCAGAAAGTTGACCCGATCGCTTGTGCATGAATACCAATTAACCAACGTGAGGGTTGTTTTTTAATATTTTTTATGCATATTCTAAATTTCCGAAAAATAATTTTAGCCTTTAAGCACAAATTAAGATGGAAAGGCAAGTAATGGTGGTGGCTTTCTGAATAATTTTGAGGTCAAAATTGATTTGGAAAATAATCTTTCTTACGGGGCAAAAAAAGAGAACAAAAAGCATAAGAATTTTCTCCATATGTCTCAAAGCTTCGGGAAAACAAGACAAGATTCATATTGAAAAGAAAAAAGCAACAATTTAAATGGTCCATTTTCTCCGTTTGAATATTTCCCTCCAAATTCCGTTCGTCCTCAGTTCTTTCTCTTTTTGGGCTACTCGGCCTTCTTTTGCTTCAAGCAGTCTGGAAATTAGAAAAAAATCATTTTTTATAAGAAAAATTTGTTTGGAAATTGAAAAAAGCGTATTATCAAAATGGCAAAATAGGCATTTGTTAGGCACTAAAAAGTCGCTCTACAACAAAAATTGTGCGGAATAATGCTATTTTTGAGCTTCTTTCAAGGCCTATGCGAGGTTTTTGCCTAAAACTGACACCCTATTTGCAACTAAAAACTTCAAATTGCAGCAATGTTTGGGGTGCATTTTCTTGAATTTTTGGTCAAAAATGCCAAAATATGCTCGAAATATGAAAAATATGCAATTTTAAACTGGACCAAAAAAACTCAAACCAACGCGAAACTCGTCGCGCTCAGTTGGACAACGAACGAACAGTCATTTGTATTACACAAAGCATCGCGACACGAATAACTCTCCCGTCAAATTATTTTCCAGTTCAAATGGCACAATGTCAACAGAATACCAATTCCAAAAACTGACGATGAAATTGACCGGATTAGTCGAATTGACAAATTCCTTAAGGGGAATAAAGATAAATAAAACAAATTAAAAAAAAAATCACAAATTCAACAAAGAGACTAGTACCAAAAATTATTACCATTTTTAGCCACTCAATTTCAATTCCTTCCTCATCAAAGGTGCATCGCAACATCTTTGGAAGTCCATCCCCGCGGGGCGTGTGCAACCATTTGGCCAAAGCTTGGCCAGAAGAAGCGCCGGCACTGTCATCGGCCGGGAACATCGGGAAACAAAAAGCGGAATAGATCACTCGGAGCATTGCACAATCGCCAAGAACGGTTGGGGAGAAACGGCGCAAATTGTCGAGACTGAAGTAGAGCGTCAAAGAAATTCCGGACATGTTGTCATTGATCAAAGGCCAAATCCGGTGCCAAGTGATTTCAGAGCTACGGTGTTGGCCATATGCTTTGATGGAAAGAACGGTCCCTTTGGAGTCGAAAAGTCGGCGGATGCATTGAAGAAAATCGATGGCACTTTGGTTGATGTACTTAAAAGCTTATGAAAATTCCAAAAATTTACTATAAATGCTAAAAAAGAAGACCTTATTCGAAGCCTTTGGAAGGCGATCACTTTGTCTGGAAGAGGATTTTGTGGAATTGACAGCCGACGCTCCACTTCATTGCCAATGCATTTGAAAATTCCAGCGCCATTTCCTTTGACTGCGCGACGCACGTACAAATCGCCCAACGACCATTTCTTCGTTTTGAAATGCGCGTCCACCAAACGGTCAAGACGATCGCTGATCAGCGCCACTTTCAGTCCCAGCATAAAAGGGCCACAGAATTCGAAGACTTCTCGTAAAAAGATGGCATTTTAATACATACATTTGTATAAAATTAGAAAGCATATTTTTATTATTTTAAATTATTTTAAAAAAAATCGAATTATGGGCCAAAAATCCCATTTCTTCAAAAAACGAATTTTAAAAAATCACAAAATTGGTTGCAAATAGGTACAAAAAATCTTTAATCAAATGAATTACACAATGCCAAGTATGATTTCCCCAAAGTTACAAATATTTAAACTTCCAGCCAAATCTTCATTTTTCCAAGGACATTCTTGGAAATAAGGACATTTTCAATTTTCCAAGACCGAGGGTCCATTTCCAAGGACTGTCCTTGGCATTCAAGGACGAATGGAAACCCTGGTGTAAATAAACTTAAAAGAATATTTATTGTTAAACTTTGCGCGTAAAAAATAAAATAAAAACAAATAAAAAGCATGCATAACTCGCCAAAACAAAACTGCAGAAAAAATAGGTTAAATACTAAAAGGGTCTTTTCGGTGGCAGCATGTGGTTCCGATTTCGACAGTGGACTTCGACAGTGCCACTGTTAAAAATTCTGTAATTTCCCAAGAAGTCTAAAATTCGTATTTTTAGGCATTTCAACCCACGTAATAATATAAAATACCTGAAAAGTAAAAATTCGAACAATTCAAAAAATCTGTAATTTTTGAGTCAAGCCTAAAAATGCATTTTTTTTAGCAAAACGGATAACGTACAGGTCTGAAAAGCATTTAGAAGTTGAAAATTCGAAATTTCTAACAAGTTCGCAACATTTATTTGGAATTCACTGTCGAAATCACTCACTGTCGAAATCAACTACTGTCGGAACCACCTAATGCGCCATCTTTTCGTCGTTAGGTGCCAGGAAAATTCGACAGTGACTGATTTCGACAGTGACTGAATTCGACAATGGATTTCGACAGTGACAGATTTCGACACTGGACGATTTCGACAGTTAACTATTTCACCACCTCATTTCGAACGCACTATTTTTTTCTCGAACGAGTTCATAGTGCAAGAAAATAATTGAAGAAGACGAAGTGTGGGAACAAGAGACAGGCGGAGGCGGGACTCGACTCCCGTGGGAAATAACGGATTCTCGCCCTCGGTGAATGTCGAACTCCCGTTTTCCGCTCCCGGAATTTTTACCAGGCTTCTTGTAGCAACCAGGATTCGAGCACCTGCTGCCGCATTAAAGGACAATGAAACTTGAAAAAATACATAGTGCGTTCTAAATGAAGTGGTGAAATAGTTAACTGTCGAAATCTGTCACTGTCGAAAAAGTCTGAAAAAGATCAAAAGGAGGTGAAATAGTTCACTGTCGAAATCAGCCCGCAACGTTCGAGAAGAAGAGAAGGAAAAACTGATGGATAAGAACTTGTACAACCACACGGATAATGTAAAGAAATTCAAAGTTAAACAAATATGAATGGAAGGAGCAACAGTCAGTTCAAAAACAAGAATGGGCAGGTAAAAAAAGATTTTGTGTGCGCGGAAGGACGATGGAGGGGGGGGGGGCAAAACGAGGCGGGCAAAAAACACGCAAACGTTGGGACGGGTGCAAAAAAAGGGCATTCCTATCAGAGAACAGGACAAAAAAATGGGTATTCAACGGACGGCGCGTAAGCGGAGACCCATTAAAAAGAACCGCCTCGATCTTATCAAACAATTCGTTGCATAAATGAGGCATATTTTTGCTTTTTCTCACATTCTTGCATGCGTCAAATTCGGACAAACTTTTAATGATTTGCGGATTTTTTCCCCCAATTCTTGAGGACCGAAATCAAGCATCCTCTTTCTATTATCTCAATCCATTGAGGCCAACAAAACTTATTGAGCTTTTTACCCATTTGCTTCCAACTTTCGAGTTAAATTGAGTCTACTTTGAACAAATCCATTCACATCCTTGGCGATTTTCGCTTTCCCGACCAAACTCTTGAACCTCCCCTACCCTTGCACGTTTTTGGGTTTACTTTAAACAAATCTTTCAGCAATGAATTTGCCAGATATTCTGGAAATTGAGAACCCCTTGCCGTATGAGGCAGAGAGCCTAATCCCGGTGGTAGGGCGGAAGGAGCAGTGCTGGTGGAGGAAGGGGAAGAGTCCGATAGCGACTACGAGGTCGAGCGAATGTAAGAAGCTTCCCCACCTAAGACTAGCAGTGCTCCTTCTTCCCTTTTAAGCTGCGGACAAAGGATAAAAGATGGGTGCGCGAATTTTGCGTGCGTTGGGTCGGGTATCCAACCTTTCTTCAGGCTTGGCACGCTTCTAGCTTTTTAAAAATAAAATTCAACAGTTATCAATGACCATTTTATTATTAATAAATTTTTGAAGTTACAGTCTATATTTAAATACTGTAGATTTTATTTTATGCATTTAGAAGCTCGATTTCACGATTTTAGACTTTACTTCGTTAGACTGCAAGGCTCTAATAAAATGGTTGATCGTGCAACCGAAAAGTCGCGAGTTTATCATGTGCTGTCAGATCCTTGCAAAATGTTATGTCGAAGATTTTCCAATTTGTACTTTTAGGACAACTTGGACAACATTTACCAGCGCAAGAAGCAGTATGAGCAGGGAGAAAGAGACATGGAAAAAAGATTGCTTAAGCTCACTATGCCAGAAAGGTATATAAATATTGTACAAGATTAAAAAGCCAAAATTAAAAATTTTAGTTTTTGAAAAATTGTTCGAGTTCGGGGGTCAAAATGAACAACTGATTGGTCGGTAGAAATGAGGTTAGTACCTAAGCACCGATCCGCAAAATTCGAGCTCGGATTCGTAAAATTTTCGTCGGAACCCCGGGAATTGTCTTTATTCGAATATAAAAACGTTTTAACTAAATAACTCTCCACAATCGCATCGGATCAACCATTCCGGCCCAGCCCACTATGTTCCTTTTTTGCGTGCCTCCAAAACTATTCCAATGTACTGCACGGTGGAAGAAAAGCTGCGCATGTACGCCTCGCACTTCCTCTTCTTAATCTCCAGCACAGCGAAATGGCGTTGTCTAAAAATAGAAAAGCAGGTATTCCCCACCCCATTTTTCAGCTTTTAAATGGCAAGAGAAGGACACAAGCAGTCCTCCCTCATTTGTCAGTTGCTTTGAACTTTAGAACAAAACATTTACATGTTGTCCGCCAACGCAAATTGAGTGTCCGTTCAGTGTGGTGCTGCAACTGTTGGTGCCGGCACTGCTTCCAAAGCGACAGTTGCTACAGCAGCAATGATGGCGACCAACGGAGCAGCAGCGTATCCAGTCACGTTTGCGAGGAGCTTACTGCGTTTCATCGGCGGCTAAAACTTTTTCTTTTTCCAATTTTAAGACCATTTTTTATTTAGAGATAAATTATCTACCTCTTCGTCCTTAGATTTTAGTGTGAGCTGACTCATTCTTTTTAATGATGGGTCTGTCTTGGCAACGTCAATGATGTCGTCTATTGGGACAGTTTAATGACTGCTTTTTATCAGTGTGTTGTGTAGGCGATCGAGATTTGTTGGGCCATCTTTATGGTACCATCCCTCGAGGGGGGGGGGGGAGAAAATGGGACACATTTATTTAAACATAATCTTTGTTAAAAACTGACTAAATAAGTAATAAAAGATAAAAATTGAAAAGATTAATTTCTCCGACTACATATTTTTGGGAGCTTCGTTTCATAAAATAAATTTAACTTTTTTCGTTTCGTTTTCGTTTCGTAAATTAGGAAAAATAATTTTTTTGTTTTGGTTTGTCAGAAAAAAATGTTGAGCATCGCCAGCTTCACTGGCAAGATTTTCTATTTTGTTTGCATCACCACCCTCTCCAAGCAATTTCCTTTACAAAATAACTTTTCTGCGTATTCGCCGCCGTACGAAACGGCGATATGGGCCTTCAATTGCCTAACTGTGTAGCCCGACGAAAGACGACGCCAATTTGTGACGGCAAGTACGGCGGGAGGGCAGCTAGTTGGATGAATTGTGCTCTGAAAAGGTTTATTTTGTCATTAAATACATGCTTAAATAATAATAAATTTAAATTTAATATTCCCAAATTACATTCATACATAAAGCTTTTTTTCATTAAAGTAGGAACTCACATATAAAAGCGTGTTCGGAAAATGCGGATGCATCCATCCCACTAAGACATGTCCGCATTCATGTACGGCCTGCCGCAAAGTAAAGCGCGGGTACCCCTTTAATTTAAACATTATCTGATAAAGAGTGCAGGTAAATAATTCTTAAACGGCCTTTCTGTTTAAATTCTCCCACTACAGGCAAACTCATAAGACGTAATTCCATTGGAGGAGCGCATAAACTTTTTTTTTGTTTTTTTCTGTAGATGTATTTTTATTTATTAGAAAAGCAATTTTGAAATAAATAACTTTGATTCCATAGCCTAATGACGCGGCAGACTGAGTGATATTAGACACTATATCTAAAAGTCTATTTCATTTTGTGTCTGAGTTTAATTTAAAAATTTTTTGATTTAATAATTTACCGTTTTTATTCAAGTGGTTCCACCATTCGGTGCGCAATTGCACGAAAATATTCAATGCAATTTAACTTGAAAAAATACTGAACCGTATGTGTTTTCCGACTTTGAATTCAGTAAACCATAGACGCAATGGATTGCGACATTGTCGACATTTGCCCTTGGTGTCGCATTTTTCGGCCATCATTTTAGCCGTCACCGATGTCCCAGTCGTTGAAGTCAATGGATACTCCATTCCACTGACGTCTTTTAAACCAGGCAAATGACCCAGCTTCTAACTCGTCCCATTTCCTTTCGTTTCGCTCAATTAAACAACGAACCAACAACCAAAAAGTCCAGAACTCTTTGTTGAAGCGTCGCAAGGCCAAACGCTCCCCGTCAAATTATTCATTAGATCAAAGGGTCTGACCGGCACCCAATGGCGATGTCGAAAACAAATTATGTAGTTGACCGAATTGGTAAATGCCTAACATTAAATGTTTCCAGCAACAACCCACAATGAAAATTACCATTTTGAGTTCTTCTATTCCTTCCGCCCAAACGCATTTCAACACCTTCGGAAGGCCATTCCCGCGGGGTGTGTGCAACCATTTGGCCAAAGATTATCCCAAAGATGCGCTGGCACTATCATCGGGCGGGAATTTAATGCAATGCTCCGAATTGGTTAATCGCAGTCCTGCACAAGTGCGGAGAACCGTCCTGGAACAAATGGTAGAACGCTATGGGAGGCAAGTCAACCCAGCAAATTCGATACAAAATAGCTTTTCTGCGTATTCGCCGCCGTACGAAACGGCGATATGGCCTTCAATTGCCGAACTGTGTAGCCCGCCGAAAGACGACGCTAATTTGTGACGACAAGTACGCCGTGAGGGCAGCTAGTTGGATGAATTGTGCTCTGAAAAGGTTTATTTTGTCATTAAATACATGCTTAAATAATTTTAAATTTAATATTCCCAAATTACATTTATACATAAAGCTTTTTTTCATTAAAGTAGGAACTCACTTATAAAAGCGAGTTCGGAAAATGCGGATGCATCCATCCCACTAAGACATGTCCGCATTCATGTACGGCCATCCTCGCATGTCCTGGCGAACTCCGTTGGCTTGCTTAAAAGCTTGAACCGCACAAGTGTCGTAGTTCACGCCCTCCATCTTTAGATTCAGCTTAAGAACTATGTTGTCCAGGATTCCTGGTGCGAGGTGGCTTTGCCCACTATTTTGGGCGTACTTAATAAATGGATTGGCTAACCCTCTTGAAACACAAAAAAAAAATGAATTGAATATTTATTAAGAGGTGCCACTTGCCGTGTTCGATCCCCTGCAATTTGAACAGGTTGTGGACATCTGCAGAAACCTTTCCAACGGCAATGAAGAGCACAAATTTGCAGCGATTCTTTGAGTAGAAAGAAAATAGTTGGCGGACGTTCTCACTGAAATGAGAATTTTATGTTCAAAGCAAAGATAACAACAATTAGCTTACATCGAAGTGTCCTCAAACTGATTGACCCTCGGCGGCATTTCCATCTTAGGCATTCTTCCTTGCTCGTAGTCGTTTCGGAAGCTGTAGTACAAATGCGTTGATAATTCTGTTTTTTTGACCATAAGGCATTTAAATGACCTTATCGTGTTTCGAAGCCGATCACTTTTCTTGGAAGCGGTCCTTGAGGAATTGGCAGCAGTTCACTAGAGCTGTTGTTTCCAATTTGTGCGCCATCTCCGTCAGTTGACGACGAAGACGACGCCAATTTGCAACGGCAAGTAGACCGGGAGGGCTGTCGTGTGGACCCACTTTTGTGTTGTTTTTCAGGATAATTCGAATTTTTGGACCAATTTTCCCTCCATTCTCTGTCCGTCCATTCACATCAGTCGCCGATGTCGCTGTCATTAAAGGCAATGGCAATGCAATTCCATTGATCGTACCAATTCCACTCAATTGCCTCCTTCTCCCACTTGGTCCAGTTGTCTTCTTCTCGCCCATTTGGACAACGCACCAGCAGCCAAAGTTCTTCGTCAATTTGCCTCAACGTTAATTGCTCCCCAGTAAAATTGTTCTTCAGTTCAAATGGTTTTGGGCCAAAAGTTAGACGGATGATGAAATTGACCGGCTCTGAAGCATTGACAAATGACTAAAACGAAGGGAATATTTAATCTCAAACTCTAATAAGAATGAGAAAATAAATTACCCTTTTCAGTCCTTTTATTTCTTCCGAATAAAAGGAAGAACTAAGTATGTTCGGGAGACCAACCTAAAATCGAATTTTTGTAATTAAAAAAATTTCTGGGTACGCCCTTGACCGTCGCCTGTTCCAGACGAAGAAGAGTTATTGACAAATGAAATTGACCATCCAATTGTTTTAAATTTAGTCCTTTTCGGTAAATTGCTATTGCACAATATGTTGAGAAGGCACTCAAAATGTTGAAACTGTTCAATTGTAATAACAAAAATTACAGTTATTAAACATTTACCATTTGTATCATTTCGCAAAAATTCCACATATTTATTTCTTCCGAATAAAAGGAAGAACTAAGCATCTTTGGGAGACCATCCCCGCGGGGAGTGATCAACCATTCGGCAACGGCGGAAGCACGCGCGTCATCTGGGGTCGGTAATATAATTTCAGGTCCATAGGACCGGTCCAATTTGGAGGTTTGCGCAATTGGGAAAAATGCCGGAGAGAATTGTCGCAAATGGTCCAATTGGATGCCGGGTTGGTCGATGTAACTAATTTAAAATCAGTAACTAATGTGTGAGGTACACCGTGTTTCGGACGGGAGGGGGGGGGAGGGGATTCAGACCGGAGTCGCTCTCAAAGCACACTATTCACCCAACCAAATAAAATTTCAAAAATAGTCATCAAAAATATTTTTGATAAATAAAAATATTTATTTTAATCTTAAGATACTTCCCCACATCATTAATATTAAAATGAACTAAAATATTTTCTATTATTAATGACCTTATCGAAATTGTTTCGAAGCCGGTCACTTTTCTTGAAAGCGGTCTTTGGGGAATTGGCAGCAGTTCACCAGAGCTGTTGTTTCCCATTCGTGCGCCATTTCCGTCAGTTGCACGACGAATTTGCAAACAACCCAACGACCATTTTCTTGATTTGAAATGGACGTCCACCAAAACGTCCAATCGATCACTGATCAGCGCCATTTTCAGTCCAAGCTCAAGGGGTCAAGAAAACCGAAGACTTCGTACCAAACGTCGGCACAAATGAAACTGAAATTTGAAGTTATGAGCCCGGGACTGAAGTGTCTTTTGACTGGGACTCAGTTGTCCACTGATTAAAAAAGGGGGCAAATCACTCATATAGGCTTTCAAAATTAAGAATTAGTTGATAGAAAATCAAAACTGAAAATTTAAAGCGGTACATTTTTGGGCAAGAAGGAAAATAAATAAATAAGGACAAATTTGATAACAGTTTCGTCCGATGAGTCGAGAGCGACTCGTAATTTTCAGATTCGTAATCAGCTCGATTTTACACAAATCAACAAATTATTTGAAATTTATAAATTACTCAATAAAAAAAGATAAAAAATTTACATTTCGTTGGTAATTTAATTTTATATAAATATTTGCCTTTACAATTTTTAAAAAATTATAATTAAAATATGATTTTTATCATATAAAATATAAAGTTGTAAATTAAACTTGAGTTCTCAAATATATCTTTCTAAAACCCTAAAAATCTGATATTTTGGTTCCAAGGTACTGATTTTGAAGTTCGATACGCCCCTGATCTAAACTCTAAACGGCAAAAATGTTTTTGGAAAAGCATATTATGGACGAATGTCATTAATTTACGTTGTGGAACAAGAGATGAGCGAAATTCCCGGAGTCGGGAATTTACAAATTATTGAAAACTAGTGAGCGGCGGGAACGAACTCCCGCGGGAAAATAAGTTTATAATTATCCGGAAAATTTAACATTATTCTTTTTTCATCTTTGCTTCAGGCAATGCAAGACGGTTACCACAGCACCTTCGATCGCTTTCCGACTGATTTGTTTGCCCAATGGTTTTTTTGTCCTGATTTTTGGCCCTAAAATCTGTTATTTTGGTTCCAAGGTATTGATTTTGAAAAATTTTAGATACGGCCTCTGATCTAAACCCTAAACGGCAAAAATGTTTTTGGAAAGCATATTAATAGGGCTGGGATTTATATGCTCCAAAAATGGCCAAATATGCGCATATATATGCTCTAAAAAAGGCCAAAATATGCACCAAAATATGCCAAAAATGCCCAAATATGCACCAAATATGCCGAAATATGCACCGAAAAATGGCACTTTAGTACACTCATTTGTTTAATTCTTAATTTTTTTTTCTTCTTTAAACGCCTAATAATAGATTTAAAGCCTTTTTGTGTATTATTTTAGCATTTTTGAAAAATTGAATAAATTTGAAAAAAGTTCTGGTATTTTAATCGTCAGGCCAACTCATCGCCATTTTTGCCATTTCAGCTCCAGTCAGCCATTTCAGTGCACCTTTTTTCACTTATTTTTTATGCGAAAGTTCAAATTTTCTGGCGTTTTTTTGAAAATGGCTAAAAGTCGATCGTTAAAGATTAATTATTTTTCAAAAACAGCCAGAAATCAATGATTTTGGGTGTATTTTTTCAAATTTGTTGTCAAAAATGCCAAAATATGCTCGAAATATGCAAAATATGCCAAAATATGCAAAATATGTAAAAAATATGCAGGAAGCCTAAAATATGCAAAATATGTTTTTTTAACTTGGCCAAAAAAGCTCAAACCAACGCAAAAAGGCTATTTTTGGGCCGTATACCTCAGAACATATAAGCATACAAAATATGCAAAAAACATATAATCCCAGCCCTACATATTATGGGCAATGTCATGGCCCTTTAAACATAATATTTATTAAAATTAAAAAACAACCCTCACTTTGATTAATTGGTATTCATGTCCATTGATCAGGAAAGTGATCGGGTCAACTTTCTGATCACATGGAATTGATTGGTCGGTTGGGTTAACGCCATAGTGACTGTACAGTTTGTCAACCTCATCTGATGGGCCATAAATAAATGATGTGCCCAAGTCAACAATGTCAGTGTTGACCCCGAAAATGCTGGTCCCACCATCGTCCAATGTGATATTCTTTAAAAAACATAATTATATTAATTTTTTTAATAAAAAAAAATTAACCTACATCAATATTAACCTTCCATTGCTCAAATTCATTGTGGATGATCGGAACCCAATCAGCCACTCCTCCACAATTTTCATCATCAACATTATCAAGAGTGAAAGCTTTAATTATTTATTATTAGTCGTTAGTTTAGTTAATTCTGAAAGACTATTAATAATAAATAATGATATTTGGACATAAATCCAATATTTGTAAAAGTCGAACACGATTAAATTGTATGATGCTGCTTCTACAACAAAATACTAATTTTCAGACACAAGATATTTTACTAGAATATAATTGCTTAAAACTAAACTCAAAAATGCATTGATTCAGATTAACTTATAAAATAATTTAATAACTCAATATTAAAATGCGAGATTTGGAATTAAAATAATATAAACCATTAATTTTTTAAAGGTTGCCTTTGTGCCAACGATGTGTTTTTTTCTGTTTTACCATATAGAAACATCTGTATCTTTACACTCGGGTATGAAAACCTGCATTATATGTCTTTTTTGGTTATTTTTATTTCATGCTAAATGTAGAGCCCGGACAGGACAGGAGTCCTGCCAGGATTTACCAGGACTCCTGATCCGGAATCTTGGTATTTTCGACGAAGCACCAAGATCAGGATATCCTGAAAACAGGATTTTTAATCCTGGTAAATCCTGATCCTGGTTATTTCCAAATCCTGATCCGGGAACTCAGACCAGGATCCTGATCCTGTCCTGAATCCTGGTAATCGGACCAGAATTTTCCGTTATGTATTGGATTTAAGACCTACACTTCCAATTCTGTGCTGTTGCTGTGGTGGTGAGTGGTGGCGACTGGACAATTTGGTTGGAGTTCGAACCCCTGCTATTTGAATTACTTATTAGGACTTTCGGTAGAGTATCTACAGTATCTATCTATTTATAGTGGAGTATTTAAATGTTTTAGCTTTAAATGATTTTTCGGCGGCATTTTCAGCTTTTTTAAATTTTCATTTTTTGATTGGACAAAATCACCGACATTTAAAAAATTCATAACTTTGTCAAATGTTCAGGGGGGACCCTTTTTGTTTTGTAAGATTGGATTAATTTATCGCCAAATATTTTTTCAAAATTTTGAAAAATCCCCAAGGTTTAGTCTATTTTAGAAAAAATTTCAACTGATCCTGGTCAACATCAAGCACAAGGATCAGGATATCCTGAAAACAGGATTTTTTAATCCTGGTAAATCCTGATTCGGGTCATTTCCAAATCCTAAATAAATGAATAAAATGAGGAGTAAAAAGCAAACATCGTCCATCGCACACATCTAATAAAATTAGCTTATCTAAATAGCGTAAAATAAAGAAATGTGAAAAGAACATTTATAAATAATAATGAAAAAAAAATGAAAATGGTTTAAAATGTATGGTTATATGTGAAGATTAAATACCGACTATTACCTTAATAATTCTATAATTAACAAGGCGTTTCTAGGCCCCACTCCTTTATAAGCAAAATTAGGATTGAAAAAAGTGTGTAAAAATAACAATAATATTGTTTAAGAAATTTTTCGAAAAAAGCTTGAAATAGGCACAAAAGTTCAAAAAAGTTGCCAAAAAAGGCTCAAAACCTCTTCAAATACCCCAAAATAGGATCGGTCCTATTTTAGGATCGAAAACCCCAAAATGCTCAATTAGGTCTAGACTCCAAGCGCGCGAAGCGCGTGGCGAGCGAAGCGAGCCGTAATAAGCTATCATCATTTGGGATTTGAATCTGAAACCAGATTTCGCATTCATCCACCCTACCGCAAAATCCCTTAAAAATATCCTTAACACCTTCAAATCCCCAGTTTTTGATTTCCCCAAAATTTTGAACTCCTTTTTTCTATTCAATAAATGATTTTGATGGCCCAGATTTGTCTGACATCATTTATTTATGTGCAAAAATGTTTGGGAACGAAACGGCCCAGAAACGAAACGGCGGGAACGAAACGGCCGGGAACGAACTGGTCGGGAATAAAACGGCGGGAACGAAACGTACCTCACTCTGTGCAAAAGGCCCAGAAATATGGCACAAGAAATCAGAAAGCATGCTTTATCTATTCATGTTAGAAAGCGAGCATAATTTTAGCAAAAAGTTGGAATATTTGTCATTATTTTCACTTTCCTCCTCAGATTCCCGAAAGATGCCTAGAAATATAAAAGTAGCAAAAAAGTTATTTACAATAATTTATAACAAACATTTAATTAAATAGTTTGGTAAAAGTTATTTGGACAATAGGCGTTTTAATTAAAATAAGTGCTAATTATTAAACTTCATTTCCAAAACAAATTTATTTAAAAAATGCATCTTGCGTTCCCTGACTCGATTTCCACAAAACAATTTGTGCCAACGGCTCCGACGGTTGAGAAACTCCGCTAATGTCTTTAATCATGATGAATAATAGCCCCCATAAAATTCACTAAAAATAGTAATAAATGCTGTTGTTTTTCTTATCGAGAGCGACGCAAATGTAGTCAAATCACGGAATTTTGCGGAAGCAGGAAGATCGATGTCAGTCATCGTTTTTTTCGTCAACAATAATGTAATTGTCGAAAATTTGCATTTGTTATTGAATTAGAACAAGCTGCTCGTCGGATTTTTAATTCGGGTTTTGGACGTGCTACATAAAAAAAAACAAAAATTAGTTGGGATCTCCGGATTTTTAGTTTTATTGATGAGAAAAGTCAAAAACTAAAAAATTGCGTAAAAATAACAATAATGGCCATCACTGAGGAGTACCTATTTGGGGGTTGGCTGAGATAATTTTAAAATTGGTGTTTGGGTCATTTTCCCGGCATAAAAATGAATTAATTTTTATTTGCTCTTTCGCTCACTTCCCACACGGCGATTCGATTTTAGGCGCCTCTAGTTCAGAAAAGATTTAAATTTTGTCATAGTGGGCTGTGAGCTTTTCAACAAAAAAGGGGCAAGGGTTCGAATCCCCTCCATGCAATTTCCAATTTTATCTGAATTGATTCATCAGTTCCCCAGAAAGGTAATAAAAAGTTCTATGGGTTGCAGACTACTGCAGGGATGCACGCATACTTTGCTGAATTTCTTTTGTGTACATAAATGAATGAATGGCCTATGTGCATCAGGGATGTCTTCTGCGTCAAAAATAGTATATACGGAACACGGAGTACGGAAATTATCACTAAAATTGCTTGAATCACAAATAAAGGACGGAAAAGGATGCGTACCCCAAATAGGGAGAATCATTAAAAAAGGGGCATTCAAATTGTAAAGATTGGGGTAGCCCAAAAAAAGGACAAATCATTAAAAACAAGGACATACCGAATCACTGCTGTACTAATGAGAGTGTCTGAAAGGAATAAATTAATAAAAACTGTGCTAGTTGGCCTTCAGCAAGCTAATTAAATTACTTCTTTCGCTTTGCTTCAAATCTTTTAGACAATTTTCGACCTCATGGACAATATACAGTCATGGTCATATGTTTACAACCACTTACTGTAAAAATATGAAAACGACTGTAATTTGTGAGTGCGAATTCAGATAAGCAGGATGTTATTACATTTTTGTAGCATTTTTTCTGGGCTTTCCAACGATACCATCCATTCTCCATTTGGAACAGTTCTTCTCCCACTCAACTTCCATGACTGCCACCTACCCAGTTATTTGGTGGTCATATGTTTACAACCACTTTTTAATTCACCCATCAGAAGAAGCAATAAAAATTTGAAAAAAAAGAAATGCAACCGACTCTATCAAAATGTTTAGACATTTTTGTCTTATTTGTCTTACTAAAAGATATTAAAAGGGCGTTTTATTAAAAAATAGGTATTTTTGGTTTTCATTTATACATTTTTCAGTAATTTTAAATGATTTTCTGATTTTTGTTTTTTAGCTAATAATTCTATACAATTATTTTCATATTAATTAGTGAATCTTTTTTCATTTTATTTAAAACATAAACGTATAATAATATTACATTTAATGGCTTTTACGATTTTGAATTGTCAGATAAATAATTCAGGTGCATGAATAAGCGCACATTTTCTTTGTTTCCATTTTTATTTCTGTCATATGTGGACATGTGCTATAGGGCAGAAATATTCTCAATTAAAGGCTAAAATTGGCAAATATTTTCACATTAAAACAATTCAATTGAATTCCTCTATTAATTAAATCATATACCGCCATTCTTTGTGAATATATTCATTCATTAGTTTAAATATCGTTTTCCTTTTAAATAATTTATTAAATTAATTCGAAAAAGTCGAAACCCCCAAAAATTGACAATATTTTAAGAAGAAAAAAATGCAATTTTCTATCCAACTCTTTGTTCTTCTCATTTTGGCTGTGGCTTTGTGTTCCGGCGGTGGTTGTGTTGGGAAAGAGTCAAGCGAGTCAACTAAAAAAGAAACGTCGGTTTTGTTTAAATTTAAATATAAATAACCATTTAATAATGATAAAAATACATAGCTAACGGCTTTATAAGCTAATTAATTTGCATTTAAGCGAAAGGTGGTGATGGAAAGAAAGAAAAGCCGCCTGGTGGTGGTTGGTTGCTTTTTTAAGTTTTGGCAAATTTATATAAATAATTATAATTAAAGAACCCATACAAAAAAAACAGCGTCCTCAACACCAAATAGCTGTGTCGAAACCGGAAATTATACCCCTAAGAGTAAAGTAAGTCTGTTATGTTTATATATAAATTAACAAGTTATAAAATGATGACAAACAGCATCATAGCTGTTTTATGAGCTAAATTATTTGTGTTTATTTTGTTTTAAAAAAGATATATTACTTTATAGATAAATTGTTGCTTTTTATTACTCGTTTTTGTGGCAAATTTTTATATAATAAAAAATTAAATAATTTGATGCAATTGTAATTAAAGGATAGTGGGTACCCGAAGACCTGAGATGACGTCATTCTGTTGAATTTCAGGGTTCTAATTTCAATTCTTTTTATATTTTTAAAAAGTTTTGTCTGTTTGTCGGGTCCTTTGTTTTTCACATGAATTATTCTGTTGCATAAATTTGTTCTGTTTTCTTATAAAGTGTATTATCTTATAAGCAAATTCTTGATTTTATGATTTAAAAATTATAGAAAAAAGGAATAATTCCTTTGAAATACAATAAAAGCCGAAAAATGCACCCCTAAAAAATTATTTTACACCTAAAGATGACGTCATTTTGCTGAAGGCATTGTGTTCTATTTCATTTTTAAAAGGTTTTTTCTATGTTCGGCACCTTTGTTCACATTTATTATACATTACGGTACAAAAGAGGGGCTAATTGTAATTTTACAAATTTATATTTTGCATAAGGCGAGCTGGAGAATGCCAAACTGATAGCTGGGACTGAAGTGAAAGTGAGGTGCAGTCCCCGAGAGCGCTGCGTCAAAAAATAGAACAACTGATTGAGCATATAATTCGTTAATTTATCACGTCATTTTTGTATATCAAATTAACCATCAATCATTCAAATAATTTTTTCCTAACTTTATTTTATTTCTTTTTGGCTTTTTCGCTCTTTTTCCTTTTTCACCTTCTTATCTTTTTTTCCTTCCTTTCTTTCTTTTTTCTCCTTTTTCTTTTCTTTTTCCTTTTTCCTTCTTTTTTCTTTTTCTTTTTCTTTTTCTTATTCCTTTTTTGTTTTGTCTTTAACGGAATTTCGCCAGGCTTTTTAAATAACGGGCGCATTTTGATCCGGTTAAATGGTATGTATTTTCGAATAAATCTTTTGAGCTTTTAAAAAAGTCGCGCAGGTGCGCAAGATGGTCAAACGTCATTTTACCCGAAACTTCGGGTATATTTACCCGAAGCACAAAGTTTGAAGCTCAAAATAACCGATAACATTTTTTTAAAAATATTATTTTTATTTTTTTATTATATATTAAAATTTTGCCTAGCGCTAATATCAATGCTTGCAATACCGCTTAGGAGGGTTCTATTTCAGGGGAGGGGGGTCTATTTTAGGGGGAGGTTCTATTTTTCAATTTTTTCAGAAAATATTAACAAAATTTGCAATTTTTGCACAAATTTGGACAATTTTGACCATTTTTCTGGCAAAATTAATGACAGAATAGAAATTTTTTATTGAATAACAAAATTTTTCGACATCTATGAGTACTTAACCATTTTTCTGGGAAACCCTTGGTAAGAAATAGAAATTTATTGAAGTCTTCAACAATTTTTTGGAAATTTCCAATTTTTTGCCAGTAAAATCGGAAGAATTTAAAAAAATGCAGAACTCAGCTTAAAGTTTGAGAGTTTAAATGAAATAAAGTTTAAATGCAGAAAATTAGTTCTCGAGATGTTTTCTCCATTTAAAAAAATTTAAAAGTTAATATCAACTTTTGTCAAATTGATTTTCATTCATAACTATTTTTAAAATGAACATTTTCAAACCTATAAAGATATGTCCCGCCGGGACCGGGACCAACCGGGACTAAATTTACACCCCACCCCTAATGATGGCATCATTGATCGACAATTTCAATCTTTTTTACTTATGTTTCCTTAGTAAGTCGATGGCCTAGTGGTTTGTCTTTTTGGTGAGTCTGGACAATCCGACAGTGATAATTGCAATGTGATAAGAAAAATGATTGCTGCTGGTCACCGGGATGAATAAAATTATTATTGCTCATAACGCATAAAATGGTAAATATTCTAATAAAGATTAACGATCAGAAAATTGTGTGTGCTGGGAACGGGTAATTTTTGCTGATAAGATGCCAGTTTGTGAAAGAATAAATTACTCTCATTCCAAATAAATACCCTTCCGTTCTCGAGTTTTTTTTCTAAATGTTTCCTCAATTTTATTCATCCCGGTGACCAGCAAGCATTTTTCTTATTACATTGCATTCTCACTGTCGAATTGTCCACTTCTGTCGGATTGTCCACTGTCCAAATTGTCCGGGCGCCCTACTCAAATACGCTTCCCCTCATTAATATGATATTTTAAATAAATATTCTAATATTTTTTAATTAAAAGCGATAGATACAAGAATTTTTGAAAATAAATTCATCACGTCTTTCTGAATTTTTGCTTCAATTTCCTTAACAAAGATTGCCAATTTTTGTAAAAATTTCTCCCGCAGCGCCTGTCGGCACCGCCGGACATCCTCCACTCTTATGCAAACCAGTTTTTTCCCCTAAATTCCGAAGCAGAATTCATAATTTTGTTAAAATTTTGATGAAATTTCTTAACAAAAATTCAAAAATTTTTCTCGGCGGAACATATCAGCACCGCCGACCCCCACCCTCCCCTACCAAAAGTAAAGCAGAATCTCAAAAAAAAAAGAATGATGATGATAAATTCAAGTAAAGACAATAAGGAAGATACTTTTGAATAACAAAAAAAAAAATTTCTCCCTTAAAAAGTCCCGGTTGGTCCCCGGTCCCGGTACCGGTCCCGGTTGAAAATCTTGGTCCCGGTTTTTCTGGTCTCGGCAAATCCAAAAAGCGTCAACATTTTTGCTAAAAGCAAATAAAGCACTCAAATGTATCTTAAAATGAGATTAATTCCCAAAAGGCAAATTCTGATAACGACGCCGGACAGTGAAAACAATTTTTTGTTGTAGAAGGATATGGTCAATAAAGATTGGGAATTTGGTGTATTTTACCTCAGTTTTAGCTCATTGGAATCATAAAAATCATTTGAATAAAATTCGCCCCCCTCTTTTCATTTTGTAAATTCCACAAATTGTGCATTTCCCATCCCCTACATTATTAAACACAAAACGATTCGAATCAGAAATGTGTTTATTTACATAAAGTTGTTTGTTTTTGTTTTACGCATCGCTTTACGAACATTTTTGTATTCTTTTTTCTCTGCCCTCAGCGGAAAAATTAGTTTTGGTGAACATTTTTTAAGCGCCCTTGGATTTGGCCAAATTTTTCTGTTATGCCCTTGAAAATAACATTTTTGTCCTTGGAATTTGTCTTTGTCCTTGCCCTGTCTTACACCGTATCGATACCGTTCCATCGCCCATAAATTGTTTTTTTTCCAACAGTTGTCTTTGGTTTGGTACAGGATTGCCACTTTTTTTTTAAAGATTTCCCAATCTTTAAAAGGTGAAATGTCCTTTTTTTAAAGATTTGTCTAAAGATTTGCTCTTTATTTAGGCTACACGTCCTTTTTTGTCCTTTATTTGAGTTTTCTGGAGCTTTTTGTGGATGGGGTCATTCGTAGTTTTTAAAGAAATTTCTGTCTTCAGCTCGATGTCTGGGACTTACAAATTAGAGGATTTTTCATCCCAAATTAATACTCCAAATTAATATTTAATGAAGTGGATTCCTTGATTTTATACTTAAAAGCCAAACACCTCCCGCCCACTCTTTCCCCCCCCCCATTTTTTATTAACAACAAATTTATTAATATTACTCATTCCCTCTAAAAAAATTGTTAAAAATTAGTCTGCGCATATTCGGATTCTATGGCCCCGAAAACCCCTGCAAAAGACATCGGCAACCCTTTTTTTCTCCTCGTCGATCTTTCGCCACATTTTTTTTCCCCCAAATTCTCGCAGATTTGATAAATTCATATCCAGAGCCCGACGCTAGAAATTTTTGAGATTCTCGATCGAAATTTCGATCAATGAAAACAAAATATTTTAAAGTGAATTTTTTTTTAATTCACTAAAAAATTCCGTGTTTCCGTTGGTTTTGGCTGTTTTTCCGCCTGTGTGGTCGGTCATTCGTATCCGGTACCGGTATCCGGGGGACCCGAATAATATCCGGTTTTGTTCAACCCTAGTTGTGTAATATTTATTGTTAATATACCTATTTCTTTTTTCATTACCCATTATTATTTCTTCATTATTATTTTGTCCTAATTTTTCGAATTTTGATTTATGATGGTGATTTCTTTATTGATAACAAAGGAATTCTAAGATCACCTCCCCCCCCCCCCCCGAATGAAAAAATGAGAAATATTTTAGTGTTTTTTATATGTATTTTCAAGGCTAATAGAAATATGGAAAATCTCGACCCGTGCTCTAAATAAGCTGCGCGACCCCTCATCTACATAAGTGCCCTAATTTTTATATTTTTTCAGTTTTTAGCTAATTGAAATCATTAAAATTATTTAATTTGCAACAACAAAAAATGTCGGACAATCCGAAGACAGTTGAGAAACGAATGAAAGAAATGTGAGTTTTGCCTTATTTCTACGGGTTTCGGGGAATCCCCCCGCCTTATCGGATAAAAATCTTACAAAAACTATACAAATGGAACGAGTCGTAGGTGGGGAACGAGTTGGCGGGGAACGGGTCGATATTTTACATTTTCAGCACCCATTCATCTCATTTAAACGCCCGAATTTTCAGTTTTGTTTGTGACGACGTTCTGTTTGACGTGTTCAAATTATGTGGGCCTTTGGTGCTGGGACTGAAAGTGGCACTGATCAGCGATCGATTTGACCGTTTGGTGGACGCGCATTTCAAAACGAAGGAATGGTCGTTGGGCAATTTGACATCTCGGCGCGCAGCTGACGGAAATGGCGCGCAATTTGTCAAACTTGACGCCAACGGTGTCGTGCGTCGGCTGTCGATCCCGCATGAGACGCTACCCAAGAATGTTGGCTTCGAATGGGTAACAATAAGGTCAGTTTAAATATCTGAATGAGAACATTTTTATAAGCCGCTTAGAAAGCAACCAAAATGTGCTTTTAAATTTTTTCAGTTACATCGACCGAAGTGTGATCGAATTTCTTCAACGGATCCGCCGACTTTTCGACTCCAAAGGCATCACTCTTTGCATGGGAACAGCCAACGACCAAACCCGCAGTTGGCAAATCATTTGGCACCGGATTTGGCCGTTGATCAATGACAACATTTGCATTCTTTCGTTCGATTCCTCCGAACTCGGCCGTTTGCGCCAATTCTCTCCGACCGTTCTCCGCGATTGTGCAAAGCTCCGAGAGCTCAAAGTCTTTGGTCATTTTCCCGCGTTCCCGGCCGACGACAGTGCCGGCGCTTCTTCTGGCCAAGCTTTGGCCAAATGGTTGCACACGCCCCGCGGGGATGGACTTCCAAAGATGTTGCGATGCTTCTTTGATAAGGATGGAAATGAAGAGGGGCTGAAAATGGTAATAATTTTTGGGGGGTAAGCCCAACACTTCCATGGAGTATAACTTGCTTCAACCGTAACCGATTTAGATTAATGCCACTCGAAAAATCTCGAAGAGTTGAAGCTAACGTTAAGTTAAAGTTTTACGATTGGACAAGTTTCAAAAAAGTTATGGCCAGAAAACTCATAAAAATCGGAATTTTTAAACTTTCGCAAGTGCTAAGGCCATAACTTTTTTACTATTCGTCCATTACTAAGCTTTAACTTAATGTTAGCTTCAATTCTTCGAGATCTATCGAATGGCGTTAAGAATTACTTAATCGGTTAAGGTTGAAGCAAGTTATGCTCCATGGATGAGTTGGATAAGTATGGATGAGTTGGGTAGGAGGACCCAATTTTTGGTGCTAGTCTGTCTATCTGTATTCGCTAATACTCGAATGGGTGATTTTTTTTTAATTTGTTCCCTTTAAGGAATTTGTCCATTCGACGGATCCGGTCAATTTTATCATCAGTCTTTGGGTGCGTTATGGTCTACACATTGTGCCATTTGAACTGAAAAACAATTTGACGGGGGAGCGATTCGTGTGCCGCCCACGTCGTAAATACCAAAGTGGTTATTGGCTGTTGGTTCGTTGTCCGATTGAGCGCGACGAAAAGCAATGGGCCGAGTGGGAGCAGGAGGCGGGTGAATGGGATTGCTATGGGCGCTGGAGTTGCATTCGCATTGACTTCAACGACAGTGCCATTGACGACGGGTAATAATGGCACAAGATTCGGGGATCTGCCGCATTTTCTGGTACTTATCCAGGGGTCGTAACTAAAATTTTTTTTAAATAAGGACATCAAGGGTAAAAAATAAGATTTTGGGATCAGAAATAAGGATATTTTACATATTGTTGACATGAGTCGCTCGCGGGCACGTATTTAGAATTTTGCTTTTGGACGGAGGGCGGGGGATACTGAAAAAGTCCCTCAAATAAGGCAAATCTTATAAATGAGGACAGTTACGACCTCTGAAGTTACTTATCCCCCGCTTTTTGGGGTCGCAAATTGCAAATTTTAAAAAATGTTAACAAAACAGCGCGCTTTCTTGAGGGAAAAGCACGCGGAAGCTATTTTAGGGAGGCATAAACGCCACAATTTGGTGTTAATTTATGCGTGTGAGAAATGAAAAAAGCTCTCTATGCGCCCAATTTGTTAATATTGTTTTAAATTTCACGTCCATTTCCATTTTTTATATTTCTATTTTCAGACTTCTTGAAGTTGAAGCAAAAGAAGGTCCGAGTGAGCCCAAAAAGGGAAAGAACTGAGAAACGATGGAATTTGGAGGGAAATATTCAAACTGAGAACACAGACTAAACATTGATTAAACAATTGCTTTTTTCTTTTCAATATGAATCTTGTCTTGTTTTCCCGAAGCTTTGATGAGAAATTCTTATGCTTTTTGTTCTCTTTTTTTGCCCGGGTATAAAAAAGAGTATTTTTCAAAAATCAAAACTTTTTGAAAAAAAACTAAAAAAAAAATAGCCTCAAAATTATTCAGAAAACACTACCATTACTTGTCCTTCCATTGTAATTTTGTGCTTTTTCAAGATATTGAGGCCAAAATAGATTTTTGGGAAATTTAGAATATTCAAAAATAAATGGTTGGGGGGGGGGGGCTGTGGGTCGGCCGGTAACAAAAAAAAAATAAGTAAAAATTCGGGTGGCATCAACAAGCGCCGCCGGAGAAATTTCCGGCAAAATACGCGTTTTTGAGAAACTTGGGCCCCATCCCAGAACATTAAGTGAAGAAAGTTTTTGGAAATGTGTAATGTCGGGGTTATATTTATTTCTACATCTTGGCCATTATTTGTTTTGGATCAAGATTCTCGACCGAGATTTTTTGAGATTCTCGATCGAAAAGTTTCGAGATTTCGATCGAGAATCTCGATCAAAAAAATACCAAAATTCACGATCGGTTCATTTACTTGAATTTGAAAAAACGGACAAAAAGTCCTGAAAAGCGGGAAAAAAGTCCCCTTGCTCATGTATATTAATATGTGTTGTGTAATCTCAACTAGAGACCGGCAAAATCGCATTTGCGGGATCCCGCTGAGGTTTTGGACGGTCGTGCGGGAGCGGAGTTGCGAGATATTACCAATTGGGAACCTTTGAATATTTTTATGGTTGGATAGTTTTGTAAGCCTCGGCTCATGGTGTACGGCCGTTCAACAACAAAACGTTAATTATTTTATTTGAAAACCATATAAATCCAATCCTAGTGATAAAAAAAAGAGCTCAAACAATAAATTGCACAAAGTTGCTTCGTACTTCAAATAAAAAATATATTTTTTTAGTAGAATGATAATGGTTGTTTGTGAGCGCTCGAAACTCGCGCATACAGTAACCAACTCCAAAACCTGAAAGAAAAATTAAAAAGTAAATTAAATTGATTTGTTTTTAAATTTTGCTATTTCAAGTTTTTATAATGAATCAAAAAATTGTGCATAAATTAATTACGAGCCAGAATTTAGCCACTGAGCCATACGACATAACTGCAAAATTTTTGCAAAAGACACATCATTAAAGATTTTTTTTAATTGATTTGTCTTATGCATTTTTTAAAAACCGAGACTCTCGAGCATCCCTAGCAAATGGTAGTGACCTGAAAAGGAAAAAGGACGCTGTCGTTGTTGGGAATTAATCTCTCCATTTTACCATATGAATGTTTTATTTGCTCCTAGCAAAATGTCGACGGAGAGAATTGTGAGAAAGGAAATTCAAAAGTTACGATGTAATAAAACACCTCCAACTGTTTTTCCACGCTTAGGTAAAACATTTTTTATTTATTGCCAAAAATAGGGGGTAAATCCGAATTATAGGGCACTCACTGCTCTATACTTGCAGAAACCAGAGGTGCCTCCGAATATGAGTTAGTGAAAAAAAAGAATTACGAAAAGACAATGTTTATAATCAAT
>JAIXHY010000076.1:0-174485 GCA_020449905.1 Globodera pallida
TTGATAATTTAAATTTAATAGGTAATTCCATAAACCTTTTTGTATTGTTTTCTTTTCATTTAGTAAAAAATAATAAAACATGAATTTACTCAAAACGTTGATCGACTGATATGAAGCTAACCAACCAGGTATCGAAGTCCATGCTAAAATTTCGTTAATCATTAATATTTTATTTTAAAAAAATAATTTTACCTCATACTCTCAATTACTAGCGTCCCAGCAAGGCGTAAATTTACCAAATATTGAATATCGTCCTAAACTGCTTTAATATCATTTAAGGCCAAACATTAAAAAGAATTCATATTAAATTTTATTTTAATTACAAAAATTTAAATGAATTTAAATAAATAAAAATTGTTGACCAGCACTGTTGTGTTCGCTACGTAAATGTCCGGTTTGTGGTAAATTTCAGTCACAGATAACACCGTCCGCTCGACTGGATGAAAAATTACACCTTGAAATTAAAATATTCAAAAATTTTTCATTTAAATTCACCTCCAATTTGTGCCTTTTGAGCAGTGTAAAGCACTTCATTACGTTCGGGTCGTCCAAAATCATGCACAGCCAATTGGCCGAGGTCCTGATCAGGGATGGGATTTATTAAAAAAAACGGAAAACGCAAAGATTTTTTTAACGGAAAACGGAAGGGCCAAAAACAACGAAAATTTTTCAAATAAAATAAAAAATTATTTAAAAAAAAAAAAATAATAATTTATTTTAATAAATATTTGAAATATTAACAGTAATTATTTTTAAAAATTTTGAAGGATGTCTTTTTTTCAGCTCTAAATCTATTTTAAGCTTTTAGGGGGGGGGGGGGGGGGTCGACGGTGCCGACAGGCGCCACCTTACACCACCGTAAATGTTCAGAGAAAGTCAGAAAAAATAATTTACATAGTCGGGAATCTGAACTAGAGCCCGGACGAGACGAGATCTCGAGAAATCTCGTCTCGAATAAAACTGAGTTTTCAAGATTTTTCGAGATACGAGATTTTTTCGAGTCTCGAGTCTCGCTCGAAGCTCAAGTCCGGGGCCCGGACTCCGGGCTCTAATCTGAACCCCAACCCACACTTAAACTGTCCCCACCACTCACCACTACACCACAACCAAATCAAATCTTTCAGCTCAAAAATCCATTCTTAGCATATTTTTTCCGTTAAAAAGGACATTTTAACGAAAAACGAAATTCCGCCCATCCCTGGTCCTGATTATATTATCATTTAAATTAATTAGGGACTTCAACTATTTCTGGCCTACAGGGTTCTTCCTAGCACTAACCCTAACCCGGATTTTTGAAAGTTCCAAAACTACAGCTCCCGAATTAATTAAAATTTTAGAGATTGAGAAACGTTAAAACCCTTGTTCTTTAAATTTTGTTGGTCTTAAACTGTTTAAAAAAACGTAAATTAAAAATATATTGTACAACATTCTATTTTACGCAGTTTTAAAAGCAATTGACAACAATTTGGCCATTTCGTTAAGAAATTAACCGAAAATCCTGACGAGGTCCTTTGCAGACCAGGAATGGGTACATTTTTTTCGTACTGAAAATTTTTTTGATGGATTTCTAGTTTGATCTGTAATAAAAGCCTGTTTTCCACACTATTTTAAAAAACAAACCCAATATTTCACTTGACCCACCAGTCTGCATTCCATTTCATCGATGTCGGCATCGCTGTCGTGGTTACCTTCGTGCCCTTCTATTTCCTCTCCATTATCGTTCAATCCGGCCTGCCCCCCGCCCATCAAGCTGAAAACGTGCACATTACATCCCTTTCTACAATCCTTTTCTCCAATCGTTTCAAATTTTGATTTGTGATACATTTTGCCAAACTGAAATATATAACTTTTTTCGGGCGGAGGTCAGTCCCGTCCTGGCCAGTCCCGTTACTGCGACTTTGAGACCTTATTTATTCACACTGCACTAATCAGTTAAGCCTTAAATCATTGGATAGCTCTATATGCATAGAAGCTATTTGCAAACTAAACAAAGCAGTAGATAAAAGTTTAAAAAAAGTTACGATTAGAAAACCACGAAAAAGCCCGATTTTTGGAAAATTTCTATTAAAAATTTTTTGAAACTTATCAAAACACTTCGACTTTGCTGTAATGCTTTTTCTACTCATTTAGAGCTTTCCAATGGTATAAGGCATTATACTCTTAATTTCGAAAAAGCTCGTACTCCAATTTCACACCCGTTATTTATGTATTAAAAATTCATTACCGCCGCATCATCCGACCATGAATGGTCTTCTTATGCAGCAACTCGATGGCAACCTATAATTCCACTTTATAATTTTTTTATTTTTATATTTAAGTGAAAACTACAAAACGAGTACTATGGTCTACTGGGATTTTTCGATACTCTTAATGTAACCTTGTTTTTTTTATTTTTCCAAAATCCGAAGCAAAAATGCTTAATTTTGCCAGTGAAATTCCCCTCCCCACGGGACCAACCCGATTAAAATGTTAGTACCGACAATAGAATTCCCCAATTAATTCACTTTTGGAAATAGACTTCAAATTCGATATTACCAATTAAAAAATATTTTTGATATTTTTAAAAATCAAAACATGTGAAAATAAGCGGATCCGCTCGTTTTGGCGCCGCTCGTTTTGGCGCGATCAGTCATAACCTAGTTATTAGGAAAGCAAATCAAACAAAATTGATATCATACAAAGGCTCTCAGTATGCTGACCTTTGATCAAGCGAGAGCTAATTTATTCGTTTTTTCTCAAAAAGGTTATAGCTTAAAACGTGTGAAAATCGCCATTTTCGTGCCAGTCTGGCGCGGTGAGTATAACTCTTTGGCTTAAGTCGAATCGGCTAGCTCTTTTCTATTATAGCATCTACAGACATGGAGCTTTTGAATGATACTAAGATTGTTTGATTTGGTCAGATAAACAAAAAGTTATAACGGTTCAAACACGTCGGCGCCAAACTGAGCCCGACCGAAAATAAGACATTCACCATTGTGAGTGGAAAAAAACTGTTAGAGATTGGCAAACCAAAGGGGTCCCCCCCCAGGGTGGCCATAGTACCTGTTTGTCAAGTTTTTCCTGATTTTTGGATGTTTTCCTGATTTTCCATTGTTCCTGATTTACGGCCCCGGTCTTGGGTAACCCAAAAATTTGCCATTAAATCCGTATGTTTACACGCTAAAAAACATTCCTGTGATTTTTGCATAGACTGATCCTGATTTTTGGGAGTTTGCCGATGGCCACCCTGGCCCCTCCTGTAGTTTTTTTCCTCAAATTTCATTTTGCAATAGACATATAGGTGAAATCCCGAATCCGGATATCCGTGATCAGGGTTGCGTCGAAACCTTTCGATTTAGATTAGGGTTGGGCCCCCGACCCCGACCCCGTCCCCGACCCCGCAAATTTAGGCCATTTTTCGGGGTTTTCCCCGACCCCGTCCCCGACACCTCCAACCCCGCAAACCCCGATCCCCGAACCCTAACCCCGAGTCGGGGTCGGGGTTAACATACACCCCTAAAGATGGCATCATTGAGTGACAAAATTCATTTCTTCCGAGGGCTTGGCTGTGGTCTTGCGGACTTTTTGACAAAAAATTTATTGACCTTTACAAAAGTCCATGATATAAAATTGGTGGTTTGGTGGTATGTCGTCTGTCTGGCGAGTAAACTATTCGTTTGGGTTCGAACCCGCTTGAATGCAACCACTTATTTACGTCTATTTGGACTTATTCACCCCCAATAATGGAACTTTTTTAATAAATTTCCAAATATTTTTAATTAAAATGCAAGATGAACTTTTGAATAATTCATCACTAGGGATGGGATTTTTAGGTTTTTGCCTATTTTTTCTGCAGCTTTGTTTTTTACATAGAATAAAGGAAAATATTTTTTGATAAAATGCGCGCAAAAAATGAAATTGAATACATCTTTCTGAATTTTTGCTTCAATTTTCAAAAAAACTTCTCGACGGCGCCTATCGGCGCCGTCGGGCTCCTCCCATTCCTAAAAAGCCTCAAAAATTCCCATATTTTTTAAAATTTTGGTTGTAAATCTCTTAACAAATTGCCATCAAAAATTCAAATTTTTCTCGGCGGCGCCTACCGGCACCGCCGACCCCACCCCAGAAGTAAAAAAAAATTGCTTCGGCGCCGTTGGATCCTCAAAGAGGTTTAAGAAACTTACTGCAAGCTTTAAAAATTAATAGATTATTCAGTTAGGTAGGTACCCATTATTTTCAATGTAAAAAAAATGACACCTAAAATTTTGAAGAAAATTTTTAAAAAACCCCGCAACCCCGACCCCGACCCCGACCGATTTGGGTAACCCCGACCCCGACCCCGACAGTCCTGCCCCCGCAAAACCCCGACCCCGCAATTCCCAACCCCGCACGCGGGGGCCCAACCCTAATTTAGATAATTTCGAGGATTTTCTTTTGTTTTGATTTCGAAAGACGAATTCTTCGAAATTTTTATCGAAAGAGAAATTGTATCAAAGTTGGAGATTCGAATCCTCTCCACGTCATCGACAATTTCTTGAAGGTTTACATAATTTTGACCTCGGAACAAATTAAGCCATAATTTAAAATATTTCCGACGGCACCGTCAAACCAAAAGCCACAAACAAAGACCGCACCCACCAAACCAAAAATTTGACTAACCTCTTCAGATTTACTAATTTTTTAACAAATTTGGTCAACTAAAATTTGATTTTGATAAAATTTTTCTTTCGACGCAACCCTGTCCGTCCGTGACCATCCCCGGAATCAACTATGAAAAAAATTATGAGTCCTAGACTGAAGTGTCCTTTTCAATGGAAAATTAATTATTCACAGTAGGGTTGAGCGGGACCGGGACCAGTACTGAAATGTCTTTTCTGGGACTGAAATTTAGTCCCGGTTTTTTTCAAGCTCCAGTATAAATTGGTCCCGGTTTTTTTCAAGCTCCAGTATAAATTGGTCCCGGTTTTTTTCAAGCTCCAGTATAAATGGTCCCGGTTTTTTCAAAAACGTTTTTTTTGTCCAGTAGTCCCGGTTTTTTGACCGGGACTATTAGTCCCGGTCCCGGTTTTTCCCAAAAGTCCCGGTTCCGCTCAACCCTAATTCACAGGCTTATGCGCTCTGAGCCAATTAAAGATGATTTACGTTTATCTGCTTACTTTCGTCACCAACCCCCTCTCATTTTCCAAAAAGGCCCGAGACCTTTCCAATTCTCTTCAATCACTTCATTTTTGCGCAGCGCTAATTGCAAATGCGTCCTCCTCTGGTCTCCCCACCCTGCGCTTCCACACACCAGCTGGATAAATACATTCAAATATGAATACATATAAAATTTTAAATTCAGCTGGGAAACTCGAGAATTTAATCCTTTTTTTGAACAATTTTTGATTTTTGGGAAATTTATATTTCGGCTTCTAGTCCCTTAAACCCTTGAAACCAAGGCTGTCGAATGAAAATTTTCAGAAACATCATTTGGCTAGCATTATTTAACCGACAAATGTGAAATGAGTCTTTTTATTAAGAAAATTTCCAATTATTTTAAAAACGAACAAGCTTTTTCATTAATAGAGCTGAGATTTTTATTTTTTTAAATGTTTTTTTAGAATAGCGGATCATAAGAGAAGCCCAAAAATAGCATTGATTTCAAAAAATTTTAGAATTAGAGCGACTTTTTTTAGTCAATATAAATCAATATTTTGGCTTTTTTAAGAATAAATCAATATTTCGCCATTTTATTTTAAGCTTTTTTTCAAAAAATGATGATCTGAAGAGTGATCAGTGACCTCGATAATCTTTGAGTTAACTTTTTTCAACTTTTAAATTTTAGCCCAGCATTTTCGTCAGAATATTTAAAAAAAGGACCATCTCTGCGATGTCCTCCGCGTCATCGACGTCACCGCCCACGTGGCCGATGCTTACGCCACAATAGAGCTCGTCGGCTGCCCATCCTGCGAGGACCATCATCAATTTGGCCTTTAGTTGGGGTCGCGTGTACACCACACGTCTTTCCCAAAAGCGCGTGACCCCATCATATTCGCCAGGGCGTGGCACTATCGTTGTCTAGAAGCCAAATTGCCCGATCATCCACACGCAAAAACATTCTTACGTGGCGGAACACATCCACGTTGCGGGGATGGCGCCACAAAAGCACCGTGTGCGCAGTATCATGGATTGCGACACGCGCCGGCACCTGCTCTTCGGTGCGAATCGTTTCGGCAATTCCGCGCCGAAATTTGTCCATTTTTTTTGCTCTTAACCTCGCCCCCTTTTGCCGCTTGGTGATCTGCACACGTGGCATCTACAATAATTATTTGTAAATTTTTAAACAAAAAATTTAGAGCCGGACGAGCGATAATCTCGTCGAGATTTCGGATCGAGAACGGGATTCCATTGTTTAGTTTTTTGTGTTGAAAAGTATTTTTTATAAATCATTTTTTCCGCTAAAACAGTACGCCAAAGATTTTTTTTAAATTCACCTCCAATTTGTGCCTTTTGAGCAGTGTAAAGCACTTCATTACGTTCGGGTCGTCCAAAATCATGCACAGCCAATTGGCCGAGGTCCTGATCAGGGATGGGATTTATTTAAAAAAACGGAAAACGGAAAGATTTTTTTAACGGAAAACGGAAGGGCCAAAAACAACGGAAAATTTTTCAAATAAAATAAAAAAATTATTTAAAAAAAAAAAAATAATAATTTATTTTAATAAATATTTGAAATATTAACAGTAATTATTTTTAAAAATTTTGAAGGATGTCTTTTTTTCAGCTCTAAATCTATTTTAAGCTTTTAGGGGGGGGGGGGGGGTCGACGGTGCCGACAGGCGCCACCTTACACCACCGTAAATGTTCAGAGAAAGTCAGAAAAAATAATTTACATAGTCGGGAATCTGAACTAGAGCCCGGACGAGACGAGATCTCGAGAAATCTCGTCTCGAATAAAACTGAGTTTTCAAGATTTTTCGAGATACGAGATTTTTTCGAGTCTCGAGTCTCGCTCGAAGCTCAAGTCCGGGGCCCGGACACCGGGCTCTAATCTGAACCCCAACCCACACTTAAACTGTCCCCACCACTCACCACTACACCACAACCAAATCAAATCTTTCAGCTCAAAAATCCATTCTTAGCATATTTTTTCCGTTAAAAAGGAAATTTTAACGAAAAACGAAATTCCGCCCATCCCTGGTCCTGATTATATTATCATTTAAATTAATTAGGGACTTCAACTATTTCTGGCCTACAGGGTTCTTCCTAGCACTAACCCTAACCCGGATTTTTGAAAGTTCCAAAACTACAGCTCCCGAATTAATTAAAATTTTAGAGATTGAGAAACGTTAAAACTAGAGACCGGAAATGGACCAAACAAAATCTGGTCAAAACTTTTGGGTTTATTTTGGTTTTGGGTTTATTTTGGGTTGTGCTCCAATTTGACCCAAACAAAATTTGGTCAAAACTTTTGGGTTTATTTTGGTTTTGGTTTTTTTTGGTCTGGCTAAACCCAAAATTTGTACAAAACCCAAAAGTTTTTTAGTAAAACTAACAAAAAGCCTAAATTTACGATTTTTTAAATAAAATTGTATTCAAAGCATTGTTTGACCAGTGTCACGTCAATCACGCCAACTACAAACCGTCCCCCCACCCCATCCATACATGACAAACCCCAAAAACTTGGCAAATTTTCAAAACGGTAATTTTTTGAAGCTTTTTCTTTTTAGGAATGAAAGATGTTCGGCAATTTTACAAAAAAAATTGGCAATCTTTGTTAAGAAATTTGAAGCAGAAATTCAGAAAAATGTGATAAATTTTTTTTCAAAAATTCCTTTTTTTGCGTGAAATTTTAATTAAAAAATATTTAAAAAGATATTAAGAAATTTTTATTAATGGGGGGAAGCGTATGTGAGCAGAGGAAAAATGATAAATAAGTGCTCGCACTAAAGGAGGTTCGAACCCAACAGATAACGTAAGAGTTAGCGAAAATGACAAACCACTAAGCCATCAATTATTTAATGGATTCTTGTAAAAAAAGATTGAAAAATATTCGATGATGCCATCTTTAGGGGTGTAAATTCAACTAGAAGACACCCAAAAATTTTGTACAAAAATGGGCTTGGACCAAACAAAATTTGGTCAAAAGTTTTGGGTTTATTTTGGTTTTGGTTTGGTTTGGTTTTGGTTTTTTCCCAATTTGGACCAAACAAAATTTGGTCAAAACTTTTGGTCAAAAATTTTGTACAAAACAACCCAAAAATGTTTTGGTTTTGGGTTTTGGTCCGGACTCTAGTTAAAACCCTTGTTCTTTAAATTTTGTTGGTCTTAAACTTTTTAAAAAAACGTAAATTAAAAATATATTGTACAACATTCTATTTTACGTAGTTTTAAAAGAAATTGACAACAATTTGGCCATTTCGTTAAGAAATTAACCGAAAATCCTGACGAGGTCCTTTGCAGACCAGGAATGGGTACATTTTTTTCGTACTGAAAATCCGAACCCGTTATTTATGTATTAAAAATTCATTACCGCCGCATCATCCAACCATGAATGGTCTTCTTATGCAGCAACTCGATGGCAACCTATAATTCCACTTTATAATTTTTTTATATTTAGGTGAAAACTACAAAAAAACGGAATTCAAAATTAGGGTTGGTCCCGGGCGGGGAGGGGCGGGGACGGGAAAAACCTTTGCCGATCCCAAAAACGGGGACCCCCGGTCTCATCCCCGCCGGGGACGGGGATGAAAATGCTCCTCTAAAGATGGCACGTTCCGGTGAAAAATTAATTTTTTGGTATGAGATTTTAAAAAAATTTAATTTTGTGGTCAAATATTTCCATAAGTCATCGAGTACTATGGTCTACTGGGATTTTTCGATACTCTTAATGTAACCTTGTTTTTTTAATATTTCCAAAATCCGAAGCAAAAATGCTTAATTTTGCCAGTGAAATTCCCCTCCCCACGGGACCAACCCGATTAAAATGTTAGTACCAACAATAGGATTCCCCAATTAATTCACTTTTGGAAATAGACTTCAAAATCGATATTACCAATTAAAACATATTTTTGATATTTTAAAAAATCAAAACATGTGAAAATAAGCGGATCCGCTCGTTTTGGCGCCGCTCGTTTTGGCGCGATCAGTCATAACCTAGTTATTAGGAAAGCAAATCAAACAAAATTGATATCATACAAAGGCTCTCAGTATGCTGAACCTTTGATCAAGCGAGAGCTAATTTATTCGTTTTTTCTCAAAAAGGTTATAGCTTAAAACGTGTGAAAATCGCTATTTTCGTGCCAGTCTGGCGCGGTGAGTATAACTCTTTGGCTTAAGTCGAATCGGCTAGCTCTTTTCTATTATAGCATCAACAGACATGGAGCTTTTGAATGATACTAAGATTGTTTGATTTGGTCAGATAAACAAAAAGTTATAACGGTTCAAACACGTCGGCGCCAAACTGAGCCCGACCGAAAATAAGACATTCACCATTGTGAGTGGAAAAAAACTGTTAGAGATTGGCAAACCAAAGGGGTCCCCCCCCAGGGTGGCCATAGTACCTGTTTGTCAAGTTTTTTCCTGATTTTTGGATGTTTTCCTGATTTTCCATTGTTCCTGATTTACGGCCCCGGTCTTGGGTAACCCAAAAATTTGCCATTAAATCCGTATGTTTACACGCTAAAAAACATTCCTGTGATTTTTGCATAGACTGATCCTGATTTTTGGGAGTTTGCCGATGGCCACCCTGGCCCCTCCTGTAGTTTTTTTCCTCAAATTTCATTTTGCAATAGACATATAGGTGAAATCCCGAATCCGGATATCCGTGATCAGGGTTGCGTCGAAACCTTTCGATTTAGATAATTTCGAGGATTTTCTTTTGTTTTGATTTTGAAAGACGAATTCTTCGAAATTTTTATCGAAAGAGAAATTGTATCAAAGTTGGAGATTCGAATCCTCTCCACGTCATCGACAATTTCTTGAAGGTTTACATAATTTTGACCTCGGAACAAATTAAGCCATAATTTAAAATATTTCCGACGGCACCGTCAAACCAAAAGCCACAAACAAAGACCGCACCCACCAAACCAAAAATTTGACTAACCTCTTCAGATTTACTAATTTTTTAACAAATTTGGTCAACTAAAATTTGATTTTGATAAAATTTTTCTTTCGACGCAACCCTGTCCGTCCGTGACCATCCCCGGAATCAACTATGAAAAAAATTATGAGTCCTAGACTGAAGTGTCCTTTTCAATGGAAAATTAATTATTCACAGTAGGGTTGAGCGGGACCGGGACCAGTACTGAAATGTCTTTTCTGGGACTGAAATTTAGTCCCGGTTTTTTTCAAGCTCCAGTATAAATTGGTCCCGGTTTTTTTCAAGCTCCAGTATAAATTGGTCCCGGTTTTTTTCAAGCTCCAGTATAAATGGTCCCGGTTTTTTCAAAAACGTTTTTTTTGTCCAGTAGTCCCGGTTTTTTGACCGGGACTATTAGTCCCGGTCCCGGTTTTTCCCAAAAGTCCCGGTTCCGCTCAACCCTAATTCACAGGCTTATGCGCTCTGAGCCAATTAAAGATGATTTACGTTTATCTGCTTACTTTCGTCACCAACCCCCTCTCATTTTCCAAAAAGGCCCGAGACCTTTCCAAGCCGAAATTTGTCCATTTTTTTTGCTCTTAACCTCGCCCCCTTTTGCCGCTTGGTGATCTGCACACGTGGCATCTACAATAATTAATTGTTTAGTTTTTTGTGTTGAAAAGTATTTTTTATAAATCATTTTTCCGCTAAAACAGTACGCCAAAGATTTTTTTAAAATTCACCTCCAATTTGTGCCTTTTGAGCAGTGTAAAGCACTTCATTACGTTCGGGTCGTCCAAAATCATGCACAGCCAATTGGCCGAGGTCCTGATCAGGGATGGGATTTATTTAAAAAAACGGAAAACGGAAAGATTTTTTTAACGGAAAACGGAAGGGCCAAAAACAACGGAAAATTTTTCAAATAAAATAAAAAAATTATTTAAAAAAAAAATAATAATAATTTATTTTAATAAATATTTGAAATATTAACAGTAATTATTTTTAAAAATTTTGAAGGATGTCTTTTTTTCAGCTCTAAATCTATTTTAAGCTTTTAGGGGGGGGGGGGGGGGGGGGGGGGGTCGACGGTGCCGACAGGCGCCACCTTACACCACCGTAAATGTTCAGAGAAAGTCAGAAAAAATAATTTACATAGTCGGGAATCTGAACTAGAGCCCGGACGAGACGAGATCTCGAGAAATCTCGTCTCGAATAAAACTGAGTTTTCAAGATTTTTCGAGATACGAGATTTTTTCGAGTCTCGAGTCTCGCTCGAAGCTCAAGTCCGGGGCCCGGACTCCGGGCTCTAATCTGAACCCCAACCCACACTTAAACTGTCCCCACCACTCACCACTACACCACAACCAAATCAAATCTTTCAGCTCAAAAATCCATTCTTAGCATATTTTTTCCGTTAAAAAGGACATTTTAACGAAAAACGAAATTCCGCCCATCCCTGGTCCTGATTATATTATCATTTAAATTAATTAGGGACTTCAACTATTTCTGGCCTACAGGGTTCTTCCTAGCACTAACCCTAACCCGGATTTTTGAAAGTTCCAAAACTACAGCTCCCGAATTAATTAAAATTTTAGAGATTGAGAAACGTTAAAACCCTTGTTCTTTAAATTTTGTTGGTCTTAAACTGTTTAAAAAAACGTAAATAGTAGTTACCCTCTTCCATTTGTCCGGGTACGGTAGCCAGCCCATACCTATAGGGGGTGTGGCTGCCAATTGAGCGCCCCAGCCAGCCAAGTGAGCGCGGGCCATCTGAGGCCCAGCCAAGTGAGTCCCCAAGCCAAAACCTATTGGCAGGGTCCTGCGCGACTTTATGCAAATTTGGGCCTGCGCGACCCTCTCGCGCACCCTGCGCGACTTTATTCAAATTTTGGACTGCGCGACCCTCTCGCGCACCCTGCGCGACCTTATTTATTATTTATATTTAATCATTTTAATATTTTATTTTTTTCCCTGCGCGACCCACTCGCGCACCCTGCGCGACTTTTTTTAATTATTTAAATTTAAATTTTTGAATTTTTCACTGCGCGAGATTTTAAATATTCTTAAAATTATTTTTTAATCAAATAAAATTATTTTCATTGCGCGGGATTTTAACTTTCGCACATCGTCGTCGAACCTCGCACACTAACCACTTGGCCACAGCTTCATTGCGAGAAAGAGAATATATTTCTGCTATAAGCCAAAAATTTCCCCCAAAATTCCTTTTATCGCTTTTTTCTCATTTATTTCTTTTGAATAAATATTTTAAAAATAATAATAATAATTTTAAAAGCCCCAGATTAAATAATAAAATTTATAAACGTAAAAATAAATCTCTCAAAAATAAAAAAAGAAACTTTTGCAAGTTTTAATGACAAAATTAATTGTTTTGTCCAAATTTTTGAAAAGAATTTGTATAGTGCACTTATAAAAAATTGCGCGCCAATTTTGTTTTGAATCTTTTGCAATGGATTTCTCGATTTGATTGATGAGTTTCTATTTTTAGCCCTTAAATTCAAATAAAAAGGGGCCGCTTGGGAGAATTGTACCAATTTTTACTCATTGCAGCCCCCGGCATTTTTTACTTTACGATTTGGGTTTTAGGTTACACCTTAAATAATGGCATTTTTGGCCGATGACGACCTGCCACCAATTTTGGAGGGGCCGTTCAGCCCTGCCATGGGTGCCGACGCTTTGCTGGAAGAAGCGCCGCCGCTGGAAACTGTACTTAAGCGTCTTCAGCATGAGGAGATTGTGGGGGCTCTTTTAATATATTAAGAAAACATTTTCTAACGGTTCGGGATTTTTTTCAGGGGGCTGCGCAGTCAAAAGCTGCAGCGCGCGCACAACGGAAAGAGCCGGCAGTGAACAAGGAATTGGACGTCGAGCAGTTCAATGGGGAGCATTGGATGTGCCTGGCAGCGGCACAGGCTTGCAGTGGGCGGTTTAAAGGTGTGGAGAAAAAATAATACATAATAATCAACTTTACCGCCTGGATAAGGGGGGGTTTCGCCCTTCCATAAGCACTCAGAGGGCCTCGCGCACATGGGCCCTTTTTGGGGGGCCTGCGCGACTTTATGCAAATTTTTTTTGCGCGGCCCACTTGCGCACCCTGCGCGAAATTATGCAAATTTTTTTGTCTTGCGCGTACCGCCTTCCCCTGGGCAGCTTTATTGATATTAATATTTTAATTATTTATTCACTGCGCAAGTTACTTGCGCACCCTGCGCGACTTTTTTATTAAATTATTTAAATTTAAATTTTGACTGCGCGAGATTTCAAATATTCTTAAAATTATTTTTTAATCAAATAAAATCATTTACGTTGCTCGGGGTCTGAACCTTGCCTAATCGTCAGTCGAAACTCGCACACTAACCACTTGGCCACAGTACCATTGAGAGAAAGGGAATATAATTCACCTATAATCCAAAAATTTCTCCAAAAATTCTCTGAACGTTTCTTTTTCATTTATTTCTTTTAATTAAATATTTTTAAAGTAAAACTTATTTTTAAAATTACATTTTGTTCAAGCATTTCGTTTTCTCGGCCGTTTTATGCTCAACTTTATTTGGGGTTCTGCATACCCGGAGGACGTTTTGAAGTCGCTTTTCTCCATGGCTTTGGCTTACGCGGTGCAGGGGGCTGAAGCAATGAATATTGTCGCTGATCACTTCATCTTTCTACTTTCTGCGCGGCACCTGGACTACGAAATTGCTCTGCACCTCAAAAAAATTGATAACAACACCGCTGAGACAATTTTGACGCGCTTTGAGATGGTGGACCAAAGCAACAAATCAAAAGAAAGACCTTCAATCTGCGAGGAATCCTTCATCATTGACATTACGGCAATCGACAGCGGAGGGAAGCGGAAAAAACTGGCTGGAAAAGGACGACCCAGAGAGTTCAACATCAACTACACCCTCCATCAGGGGGCAACGTACGAACTGACAAACAACGGCAATCTTTGCCTCTTCCGCGCTTTTGAGTACCTGCGCATGAAATTTATTCTTCCTCGCCAACGGTTTTGCGAATATAAGCGCGTGGAGTCATGGCAACTCAACGATGTGCACATTTTGTGCAGAGCGTGCAACATTGATTTGGACCAGCCCTTTTATTCTGTTGAAGAATACGGGGAAAGAATTCAGGTGCATTAAGCTAAAAATAAACATTTAGGTAATAATATTTAATTTAAGGGCTTTAATGACCAGCTTCATCCCGGGATGTTCCGGCTTTTCTGCTTCGAAACATCTGGCAAAATGAAGCCCTCTTGGAAAGCCGCCGTTGAAGACTACCAGCACGAGCTTTGTGTGCTGTTCACGGAGGGCGATGATGGGGCTGCAGGGCACTATGATGCAATCAAGGGCATTGGGAAATTGTTCAACAAAAAGGGCAATTACTGCTTTGGGGTAAGCAAACGCGCAAAAATCCAGATAATAATTTTAATTTTAGTGCGAGATGCCATTTCATCAACAAACGCGCCATAACGCGAGCTGCAAATGGAAGTGCCACAATTGCCAACGGGTCGGCAACTTGTTCAGAGGCAACTGTGTCAACAGAAATGACACCTTTTTTGAGACATGCTTGGCATGCAATAAGGTTAACAAACCGCAGGAACTAATTCTAATTTTACTTTTCAGACTTTCAAATGCGCAGAATGTTATGAGCACCACGCCAAAATTGTCACGCGAAATGTTAAGCGCGGCAAAGAGACGAAGACCACCGAAAATGCCATTTGCAAAAGCTCAAAGAAGTGCATAGATTGTGGAATCATATATCAAATTGCGGTTAGTTGTTCTTTTGTTTATTTGTTTGCATTTTTGGTTTTTAAGGACCAGGACAAGCAAAAAGGGCACATTTGCGGGCGGAAATTTTGCCGAATTTGCCTCGGGTTTCACGCACCGCGCGAATGCTACATCCCGTATCGGCCAAAAGTGAAAAAGGACAAGCGCCTCATCTTCTTCGATTTCGAGTGCACAACGGGCTTCAAGCCGGATCCAGCCCTTGCGCAATTTAAACATCAGGTCGTTAGAGATACTTAGGCAATATTTTTAAAATTACTTTTGCAGGTCAACTTCTGCTATGCCCACGTCACCTGCACTCGATGTATTGAGAAGGACGTCTGGGACAAGGAGCTAGAAAAAGCGTGCGCGATTTGCGGGCCCCTTCGCTTCTATTCATGGGCGCCCTTTTATTACGACGACACCGACGTGGACAGGGCCTTTCGCGTGGACGACCCGCTGGCGGCATTCACCAAATGGCTGCTGCACTTTGAAGCGAAAACGCTGGGACTTGAGCCAAATGATTGCCGGAAGCGGAAGCGCGTCTCGGCCAAAAACAACATACTGGACGAGGAGGCCGCTGACACTGAAAGTGACGACGATGACGACAACAACTTCATGATTTTTGGCGAGAAAGGCGAAAAACCCGTCTCGGTAACGACTTACGCCTACGCACACGCCGGTGAGATTAAAAAATAAAATAAATAACAAAATAAAATAAACTGCCAAGTTAAGGCTCACGCTACGATCACGTTCTGGTCTACGGCGAAATGCTGAGAATGGGGGTGCGCCCGAATCTTGTGCGCCAGGGCAACCATCTGCTGGAGATGCGCGCTCCAAAAAGGGCGGTATTACGGCGACTGTGTTTAGGGATAGGTAAAATAAATCAATTAAAATTCAAATTTAATTAAAATTTCAGCTATAAATTGATCCCGGTGAAATTGGCAGCGTTTGTCAAGACGTTCGGCCTTGAAATTAATGGAGTGGAGGACAAAAAATACTTCCCGCACAAGTTCAACAAGGTAAGCCTGAAATAAATTGAATAAAATTTATTAAATTGTCCTTTAGGAAGAAAATTACGACAACGCGCTCGACAGCCTGCCGCCGCTGGAGATGTACTACCCAGGAGGCCATTTCCCCGAGGAGCGCAAGAAGCTTGAGCGATGGCACAGGGAAAACTTCAACACGCGCTTCCTCCTGCGCGAAGTAATCGCCGATTACTGCAAAACCGGTAAATTTAAAACAAAGAAATTTGACAAGTTTTTAAAATTTAAGACGTTCAAATTCTTGCGCACGGCGTGATCAAGATGCGCAAGTTGTTCTTCAATGAAACGTTTGATGACATCACCGATTCGGTGACGATTCCGGTGGGCTTTCATTAAGTTTAAAAAATAAATAAATAAAGTATTCTAAATAATTTTAGTCCGCCTATGCCCACGTCACCTGCACTCGATGTATTGAGAAGGACGTCTGGGACAAGGAGCTAGAAAAAGCGTGCGCGATTTGCGGGCCCCTTCGCTTCTATTCATGGGCGCCCTTTTATTACGACGACACCGACGTGGACAGGGCCTTTCGCGTGGACGACCCGCTGGCGGCATTCACCAAATGGCTGCTGCACTTTGAAGCGAAAACGCTGGGACTTGAGCCAAATGATTGCCGGAAGCGGAAGCGCGTCTCGGCCAAAAACAACATACTGGACGAGGAGGCCGCTGACACTGAAAGTGACGACGATGACGACAACAACTTCATGATTTTTGGCGAGAAAGGCGAAAAACCCGTCTCGGTAACGACTTACGCCTACGCACACGCCGGTGAGATTAAAAAATAAAATAAATAACAAAATAAAATAAACTGCCAAGTTAAGGCTCACGCTACGATCACGTTCTGGTCTACGGCGAAATGCTGAGAATGGGGGTGCGCCCGAATCTTGTGCGCCAGGGCAACCATCTGCTGGAGATGCGCGCTCCCAAAAAGGGCGGTATTACGGCGACTGTGTTTAGGGATAGGTAAAATAAATCAATTAAAATTCAAATTTAATTAAAATTTCAGCTATAAATTGATCCCGGTGAAATTGGCAGCGTTTGTCAAGACGTTCGGCCTTGAAATTAATGGAGTGGAGGACAAAAAATACTTCCCGCACAAGTTCAACAAGGTAAGCCTGAAATAAATTGAATAAAATTTATTAAATTGTCCTTTAGGAAGAAAATTACGACAACGCGCTCGACAGCCTGCCGCCGCTGGAGATGTACTACCCAGGAGGCCATTTCCCCGAGGAGCGCAAGAAGCTTGAGCGATGGCACAGGGAAAACTTCAACACGCGCTTCCTCCTGCGCGAAGTAATCGCCGATTACTGCAAAACCGGTAAATTTAAAACAAAGAAATTTGACAAGTTTTTAAAATTTAAGACGTTCAAATTCTTGCGCACGGCGTGATCAAGATGCGCAAGTTGTTCTTCAATGAAACGTTTGATGACATCACCGATTCGGTGACGATTCCGGTGGGCTTTCATTAAGTTTAAAAAATAAATAAATAAAGTATTCTAAATAATTTTAGTCCGCCTGCATGAAGTGCTTTGTGTCAATGGCGCACTACGACAAGCAGAAGATCGCCATAATTCCGCACCTTGGCTACGAGAAGCGGGGGAAGCAAAGTTGCCTTGCGCGAAAATATCTAAAAGTTTGTTCAAATTTAAAAATAAAATAAGAAAAATAATTGCAGTGGCGCGCTGAAGAAGAGATGCGCGAGAACGCACAGACCCTTCGCCATGTCGAAAGCCCCGGCGGGGAGTACAAATTCGGCAACTTCAGCTTGGACGGGATGCTGGAGAGACCGGGAGGGGGCAATAACCTCGCAATCGAAGTGAACGGGTAAGTGAAAAAGCTTAGGCACCTGCAATTATTTTGCCCCAAACCAGTTGCTTCTGGCACGCCTGTCCGCACTGTTTCCCCGACGACGCGGCAATTGTCGCTGGAGGCCAGACAGCGCGTGCCATCCGCGCAAGGGACGCTAAGAGGATCGCCCAGATTGCGCGGGAGTTCGAGGTTGAGATCATTTGGGAGTGCCATCTCAACCGGCTGCTGGAGGACGACCCTGCGATGAAGGCGTTCTTCGACAACACGCCCGACTCGGGCCCCATTGACTTCCATGACGCCTTCTTTGGAGGTAATTTAAAAAAGTTTGAGAAAATTTAAAAATAAATTAAAGGACGAACGGGCCCGGAGTGGTTAGGGGCGTCAGCCATCAACGCCGAAACTGGTGAACGCCTTGGCAAGACGATCAAAATAAAGGACTTCAACAGCCTTTACCCATCTCGGTAAGTTCCTGCCAATATTTGCCCTTTAAATCTTAACAAATTCAGGAACATGTTCACCAATTACCCCGTCGGCCATCCAACCCTTGTCCACTTTGACAAGGACGTCCATTGGTGCAAGCCTGCAGACATGGTCGGGGAGGACGGGGACATACTCGAGGGCATCATCAAGTGCTTCGTCGTGCCCCCTCGTCACGTCCATTGTGGCATTCCGGTCTTGCCGCTGCGGATGAACAAGCGGACCCTCTTTCCTTTGTGCCGAAAGTGCTCGGAGATGTTTCCCAACGGCGCGGTGGACAGGGAGTACAGCTGCCCCCATTTTGAGGACGAAGAAAGAGGTAAAATATTTTTATAAAATAATTTGAATTTGAATTTTTAGGCTTTTCGGTCACGATCCCGCACATTGAGTTGGCGGAAGCCCTCAAGGCGGGGTACAGAGTGACGCGCGTCTACAGGGCGTACATCTGGCCGTTGGCGAGCGACTGGAGCCCTTTTTTGTTCCACACCTACTTGGAGAAGTTTTTACGAATCTCGCCATGTGAGCAGTGAATGTTTTCGACTGTGTTGAACTCGGAATTCGTAAATTTTCAACCCGTTCATCACAACATCAGGACGCCGTCGTGTTTCAGCGAGGTATTTCAGCACAAAGTGGCCATCAAATCTTGACGCGTTGTGGGCCCAAAGAAATGTTTTGAAGTGACGTGACCATGCCCGAAGAACCCATTCGACAAATTCGGAAACAGGATCCTGTCCTTCTGCCTCACTCCTATTTTATAAAACTTATTTGGAAATTCTCTCTAGTGTTATTACCAGTCTTTCATTCTTTCCACACAGCCTTCCGAAATCTTGCAAATTTCACAATCATCATTTTCGCCAGAATCGCAACATTCGGTGCAAGTAATGCGTGCCGATAAATAGTTTACGTAATGTACTTTTTGCCCGTCTATCCCGCCAGTTGTTCAAGACGGGTCTCCGTGTCCCAGCAAACAATCCGATAACGCGGCTTATCTTCCGGTACCGCGACCTTTTGGATGAAACATCCTGAGTCGTTTGAGTGATAAACCTGTAATATATGTATTTGCCAAAAATGCTGCAGCGGAACCTTGCAACGTCGGCAATATTTTGTAAAGCATTTATGCGGCAGTTTTTTGTCATATTGGTAGACCCTTTGACAAAATTTATTGCATCGCTTTATCAACTGGCAGGTTTGTGCCCGGTGTCCCTCGAAGCATGATTGTGAGAAGAAAAAACGGTTGCACTGTGTGCAATGAATTTTTACGCCATCTTCTTTAACACATGGGTGTAAGGGGCCAAGTGTCCGTTAGATAAAAACAATGCCACATCATTTTTCCTCCCAGCCGGACCTTTCCATATTGGCCTCGGCAGTACCTCAGGTGTGTCATCGAACAACACAATTCGATATAGGCCAGGCTTCACACGATCCTATTTGGTTACACAACATATTTGAGACTGGAATTTGAAAAAATACCCAAAGTTTTTGCACTTGATCAAGGTGTTCCATCCCATACGCGTCCAGGTCGTCGGGAATTTCAGCATCTTTAACCAGTTCTTCTGCTAGTTCACGAAGTCTTAACCGATCATTCAGCAATTGTTCAAGCGACCTTGACCAGTTTGGATTTTTTCGGAATTTTTGTTTTGTTGCTTGTTGAGCTGCTGACAATTCGTGTAGTTTCTGGCTAACAACTAGCGCATAAAAAAGGCACCAATTATCATCGGTGTTGCAAATTTTTATTCGGTGCCGGTCGCCATATCCCCAATTTTGGTACGGGTGAAATCTTGGTGCCGCACCGGTCGGCGGTGTCAGGCATGTGACAATGATTTGGATTGGTTCACTCAGCAACAGGGTCCTCTTATCCATTCCCCCATCACGCTCTTCGTCGGCATCGCTTTGGCCGAGCTTCTCAAGCTCGGCCATTAATACATCTGCATTGTTTTGATCGGGTGACCGTGCTGGTAGTAAAATCGGCTCGTTTAAACCTGGGGCACAAAGATAAACTTGCGTAAAATTACCCCCTACCTTTTCCCATAAGCCAGATGCCTAACTTGGCAACCTTTCTCCCTCCGCTCTCTGCGTTTTGAATTGCCCTGTTGATGAGCTGGTCAAATGCATTCCTCAGCGTTTCGTCTGGTTCCTCGCTGTTAGCATTTAGAGTACACTCGGTGACATATCGCGAAAGAGCAAAACGCTCAATTCGATGAACGTGGTGTGACGACTCTCGGAAAATAGGCTCTTTATCGTTTCCAACATCGGCTTCCTGCCGCTCCAGACCTTCAGGCCCTCCCCCAATTTGTTCTTCTCGTGGCCTCAAATCGTCGCCCGACGGCCATTCCTCAAAATATGTTGCGGATTTAAAATCCCAACGTTTTGTGTTGGACGATGTTGAACAAGAGGGCTGCTCTTCTGTTCTTCCTCTTTTCATTGCTCAAATAAAATAAATCTAAACATATTTATTGAAAGCAAAAAAAAGTTAATGGTTAAAAACCAAGCAAAAATAAATAACGGGTAACTTATTTATTAATCAAAATTGGCTGGCGATCAAAGCGGTTATGTGTGGTTAAATATTTCGATCGGCTCGGTTATTCTCAATCGATTCAGTTGATTTTCGGTTTTTTGGCCGGTGGCTCTTCTGATCCATCTCCTTCTTTTTCTTCATCCTTTTCATTGTTCAAAGCTTCGCCACCATGGACAACGGTAAAGCGGTTGACAATCCAGTCCATTTTGTCCTGCTTCTTCTGTATAATCAGCTAGTGGTTAAGGAAATTTTCCGTTTTATGTGACCTTGATGTTAATCTTAACGTTCAGCTCAAGGCCGAGTTTTTCTTCCAGCTGGTTGGTCAAAATCGTATCTAAACCGGCGGTGGAGTTGCCGCTTAATTGGGCCGCTTTTAATCCCCAAAAACGTTCGGCCGTTGCCGAAAACATCGTGGCCTGTTGGAGAATCTGCGGCTGCTCAATATCTTGTAAAACGAGACGGACAAGCAAATTTTGCAAGGGCTCTTTAGTCTTGACACCACAACCGCTGCATGTTTTGTCGTCTGACAACTTACGCCCGCACGGGCGACCCTTTGGGCGCAAAGGACACGCCTGCAAAAAAACCAAAATTTTAGAGCAAGCTGCCAAAGAAACAAACATAGTAAACGCTGTATTTGAAGTCTTCAACCTTGAACATCACATTAAACACGCCAGTGACGTTAAATGCTAGCACGACGCTTAGGTTTTTAGAATCGGCAACATCTGCCGCGTCGTTAGAAAGTTGGAATCGTGAGAGGCTCATTTTTATGAAGCTTTGTTTCCTAAAGGAGTATTTAGGGTAAACCAATGCCTAGATAATATAGCCGGAATGAACTGTTGGTGTCCAATTAAAGTGGTAGAATATGTGAATGTTTATCAAAATAATCGGACAGTCAAATTCTCATCACACAACATCTTCATCGAACAACTGTTCTTGTTTTTTTCACAAACTCGACAAACAACTGAGAAGTCAGCTCACGTGCCACAATGGCCCCAGCATGTCGCTCAATAAAGCGTAGCAAAAGGACCCCATCCGGACGAAGCACGCCGGTTGCAAAACGGTCAAAGTGCTCCGATTCGATCAGATTCTGGGTGTGTGTGATCAAACTTTATCACGCACAGCAGTATTCCTCACCTCTGAGGTGGCAGATTGATGTGGTAGCAACAAATTGCGCAACTGCTTTTTACGAGCCGGTAAGGGAAAGAGGGAGCAGAGTGTGCAAATAAAATTGACCAAGGTGCAGAGAGCGAGGGTGAAGAACCAATACCAAATTAGAAGGTAAATTTTCTCATTAAACATGTTGATCATTAGCACACACTGCACCGTGTATCTATGCGTATTACCGGGATGGCGGATTTCGAAATCGCAAAATGACACTCGGGGGAACACGGGAGAGTCGTGCCACTCTGTTCCTGACCACAACGATTCCAATGCGGTCCATCCCCAGACGCCGTAACCACGCCCAATAAACGCATTCAGTATCAAAAATTGCCCAATCACATTCATCTTCATTAAAAAACACGCAATGTTGGCATCCGATTGAGAAAAACAGACCACGTAAAGCAGCTTGACTAGAAGGTATAGAGTGCTGACAGAAATCCCGGAAAGCATTTTGCAACGATCAAAGTGCTGTGCTCGTTGCAACCCTAGAGTCTCGATCATGTACTGAACCAGTTTGCACATTTCTATTTTTCGTTTTTCTCCACGCATCTGGCGAAGCGAACAAGCTTCCGTAATTGCTGTTTCAAGGTCGACATGACCTCAATTTGGAGAGCGCATCGATTTTTTCAATCATATTTTTAGATAAAAACTCGCACCTCTATTTTTCCAACCGATCGCCGTCTTCCAAATAAAGTTAGGAAGATAGAAAAACACCGCCTGGAGCGCAAGAACCACGGGAACCCACTGGTAGTATCCGAATTGCCTCTGGTTTCGTTCGGTAATTGACATTGGAATCGCCTCATCGTCGCCAACAAAATACGTGTTTTGGATGAAGCAATAGTCCTCAGCATACTCCTTCCACGCTTTCTTGAACTCAAACGGCATCCAGCATTGAATTGGCGTTCCTACATACTGTTTAGCAGAAACAGTCAATGCGAAAAAGACAAGCAGAGTGGGCGTTATCAGATAGTTGATGCGGTCCACCGCATCGTCAGCGGTATGCGGCAAAAAAAGTTTTGTGATAGCGTCGTGCAGAAACGGAATGCCGAACAGCATTATTTAGCAATTAGGAATAATTCTAAAAAAACAAAACAATAAGACAATAGCAAGCGGTGCAATTGAACCGGTCTCGAGAGAGACTCAGTTAACACTTTGGAGCATTTGCTCATTTTATTAGGTCACAGCGGACCGCTCGCCACCTATGCATCACCGGCAGCAAGTGAATGCACGGGCAGCTTGCCGTGGGACAGCCTAAATTTGGGGGCTTATGTCACACGGTTCCTGTGCCTTGGGGGTGCAAGTTGGGGTTTTCATCTCCCTTCTGGCAGCACAGTATACGACTGGGAAAGGGGGGTCCGGTCCCAGGCGGTTTACCAAATCGATTTTAAAAATTAAAAACCTTTTGTTTTCACGACCACCCGTCCCATCCTCCAGCACTTCTCACTAGTCCACCGGCCTTGGTAAAGAGCGGGGCCGGCTTCGCCCCGGTTGTTGTCCAGTGCTGGTTGGGAATGAACGGGTGGTCATGGTAAACCACCTCCAAAAAGAAATCAAAAAAATACAATCAGACGACAAAAATGAAATGCATACGATCAAAACAAAATCAATTTAAAACAGAATAAAATATTTTGATCAATTTTTTATTGGTTTTCCAACTTTCAAATTGTCTATATTTGACGTTTTTTATTTTTGGAAAATTGTTCGAATTCGGGTTCGGGGTTCGACATTGGTCGAAATGTAGGTCAGATTCGGGCTCCAAGCCCTCAAATGCGTTTGAAAAATTATTTTTATAATTATTTAAAATTGTTCGAATTCGGGTTCGGGGTTCGACATTGGTCGAAATAAAGGTCAGATTCGGGCTCCAAGCCCTCAAATGCGTTTGAAAGCCATTTTTATTTATTTTTATAAATATTTTAAAATTGTTCGAATTCGGGTTCGGGGTTCGACATTGGTCGAGATGAAGGTCAGATTCGGACTCTAGGCGCTCAAATGCGCTTCAAGCGGCCGACTAAACATTTTTAGACAGATTCAAAAAAATTAAAATATTAAAGTTGTGTTAAATATTCGGAAAACAAAGTTATAAATTTTCGTAACAGCAGTTTTTGACTCTGATAAAGATAATAATGGCCTGATTGGGTTGGGATTCAAAAATCCCTAAACTTCTAGGACTGATCGGGATGGGACCATGTTCAAAGATTCCATACATTTAGAACTTTCGGGATCAGACCATTTCAAAAATCCTTAAACTTCTAGGACTGATCGGGATAAGACCATGTTCAAAGATTCCATACATTTAGAACTTTCGGGATCGGACCATTTCAAAAATCCTTAAACTTCTAGGACTGATCGGGATAAAACCATGTTCAAAGATTCCATACATTTAGAACTTTCGGGATCGGACCATTTCAAAAATCCTTAAACTTTTAGTACTGATTGGGATTGGGCCATTTTCAATGATCTAACTCTTAGGGACTGATCGGGATCGTGCCATATTGGCATAACCCAATCTTTTGAGGCTGATCAAAAAATACATAAATTTGATTTGAAAAATGAAAATTTTCTATGTTTTTCAGCTGATCGCTTGCTTCGTGGATCTGTTCTGCAATGACGACCAATTTACTCCCAAATCGGCGCATGCCGCCTCCGCAGTGCCCGCCTTTCTCACAATCATTTCGCTGTGCCTTGCCATAACGGCTGTTGTTTTGGCATTCAGGTAGTGTGGTTTTGGCATTTTGTTTTTTCGATATTCATTTTAAAAACGGACTCATTAACAAAATCTTTTTTCTATTATTATCCATTATATTATAAATATTAATTGAAAACGCGCAAATCCAAATATTTAATTTAGTTTTATACTTTTTATTAATGATTGTTTTAAAGATTTGCCTTTTCCGTATCGTCATCACCATTGGGGTTTGAGAATGTTGGTCTGTGGCGGGAATGGTGGAGGCTGGTGTTGAGAAGGTTTGCCATTTTTTGAATTTTTGTGCATTTATTCCATCTCCTGCGGGGTTATCGAACTTGTTTGGTTTTCTCCTCCATCTGTTGACCAATCCCCCCCCCCCCTTCCCTCCCCTCCCTCTCTTCCTCCCTCCTCTGGAACTCCCTGATCACCACAAATGCGTTTACCATAACAAACAAACATAAAATTTATAATAAATGAAAAAAACAAACAAAAACCAAAAAGTTTACAATAAATGAAAAATGAGTGTGTGTGTGTGTACCAGCCTTTTTGTTTGCTATCGTTCTTTAAATATACCCCATCTCTACAATATCCAGACTGAACTATAGAGTGCGAAGGCGACAAGCGTCCTTGCACTCTACAGCTCAGTCACAAAATATTCTCCTTAGCACAAACAAATCGGCTGGCACACACACCCACACGGGCGACCCCACCTCCCAAAAAATCTGGTGACAGTTGGTCCCTCCACTGGGTCGCCCAATCAACTTCACCCCACACAAAATGCCCCAACTTCATTATTCCACCCACTGCGCCAGCCGCTTGGCCACCCATCTGCGGTCTCTGGCTTCTTCCTCCACAGCGCTACCATCATTTCCATACACACTCCCATCGTCATCTACCTCCTCGCGCGCTTGCGAGCACCCAATTAGCCTTGAATAAATTAGGGGCGTATTTGTGTTTTATTGCATTTTTGTTAGTAATTTTTATTAAAACATTTCTGTTTTTTTGCGTTTTAGGTTTTTCTGACGGAGGACAATGGCTGGTGGATGGATAAGGTGGAGGAGCAGCAAAAAACTACGAGCCACGTGTGCAGTGCTCGTGTGCCAATATTCGCGTGGCACGAGGAAGCGGCGCCAATGCAATGTGGACAAAATGTTTGGTTTTTGGGTTTGTAATAGTTAACCAATTGAAAAGTTTTGACTGACTTGCGGAACTGGCTCTTATAGAGCGTTCGTCGGGCAAAAAGGGCGAACGCCATCTGTAGGATAAAAAGTTAGCAATTTTTTTTGTTCAAGATTCGGTTATAGCGCTACTATAATTGGTTCCCGGCTAACAATTAGTAGAATCTTTCAAACAAAAGCTAAGCAATTAGCCAAATCTCGAAAAAGTTATGGCCAATTGTGGCCAAAAAAATGTTTTCTGTCCATAACTTTTTTGAGATTTGGCCTATCGCTTACCTTTTACTTTTTTAAAGCTTCTACTAATTGTAAGCTTTCGAATGATATCGAAAAATTTTGATTTGGTCAGCTTGGAAGTTTTAATGAAAAAATCTTTTGAAAATAGAACGAATCGGGGGGGGGGGGGGGGGGGGGTAAAGAATCGTCTTTGACAATTTGGCATTAAATGTCCTTTCTTTAAAAATTTTATTTAGTTACCTTCTTCACCTGCCGCATTCGGCCATTAATGACGGCCGACGCAGCTGCGGAGGCTGCCGCAATCAGCGCATCCATGCGCTCCCGGAGCAGCGCCGGTGTTTGGTCGGCCGCCCCCAGCAAACGCCATTCAACGCTCGTCCGAACCAACTGATTTTGAGGTTAGAAATTTTATGGAAATTTTCGAATTTTTGGGAATTGTTGAGGAGGCCAAAATTGCGGTCTAAGGTCGAAACTCTATAAAGTAGGGGTTGTACGGGATCGGGACGGGGTTTCCCGGTTTTTTCAGATCCCGGCCGCGGGCGGCACGGGTTCTTGAATTTTTGCTTCAATTTTCTTAACAAAAATCATCTAATAACCGGTCACGGTTGAAAATTTTGGTCCCGGTTTTGCCTTGGTCTTACCCTTTCGGCGGCGTCAGCAGCATAAGACCCCTTTTTGCATCCGGCAACCGGATGCAAAACGATGTCTTTGATCTGCACTGACTAATTAAAACGGTGCCCTGGGCGATAACCTCCCACAGACCAAAGATCACTCCCCATCCCGTGGGGAATCAGACCGAATTTGGACCTTCTAAATATAGGAATAAATGGTACCCCGGGCATTATTAATGATATTCAAGAATCAAAGATCACCCCCCTGAAAAAATTAAAACAAATTTGGACCATCTTAAATAAAAGAACCCCTGGCATTTTTTTCATAGAGACCAAAAGAACACTCAACCCCCAGGGGAATATTATCGAATTTGTGCACAAAGACGCGGAAAAAAGGAAGCGGATTTCTTTAAAGGAAAAATGCAAAAGAAAAGAAAAATTATTAATGAAAATATTGAGACTAAAAATCAAGACATGAAATTTCATTTTACGATCAAAAAACAAACTCCACCCATCTGAATGCCTTAAACGCTCATATCATAACTCACATAATTCGTGGTGTACCCCGGGCATTATTAATGATATTCAAGAACCAAAGATCACCCCCCTGAAAAAATTAAAACAAATTTGGACCATCTTAAATAAAAGAACCCCGGGCATTTTTTTCATAGAGACCAAAAGAACACTCAACCCCCAGGGGAATAATATCGAATTTATGCACAAAGACGCGGAAAAAAGGAAGCGGATTTCTTTAAAGGAAAAATGCAAAAGAAAAGAAAAATTATTAATGGAAATATTGAGACTAAAAATCAAGACATGAAATTTCATTTTACGATCAAAAACCACTTTTCCCCAAACTCCATCCATCTGAATGCCTTAAAGGCTCATACCATAAGGCATATTTCACACGATTCGTGGTGTACCCCGGGCATTATTAATGATATTCAAGAACCAAAGATCATTAAAACGAATTTTGACCATCTTAAATAAAAGAACCTCGGGCATTTTTTTCATAGACCAAAAGAACACCCAACCCCCACGGGATTCATATTTTATGCAACAAAGACGCGAAAAAAGGGAAGCGGATTTATTTAAGCAAAAAGGCGAAAGAGAAGACATTTTTTTATTAAAATAGGTTTTCCTGAGACGAAAAACCAAAAGATGAAACTTCCTTTTTACGATCAAAAGTCACCTTCCCCAAACTCCTCCCCATCTAAATGCCTTAAAGGCTCATACCAAAAGGCATATTCACATCCATTCATGGTTTAGCAGAACTTGGTAAAGAGAAGTCGAGAAGAAGTGATCGGTCCAAATTCCTCAAGCCACCGGACCGTTTCAAACGGTTAGTTATAAAATTAATTTAAATTCAAAATATAAGTTTAAACTTTTAATTTTTTTTAAATATTTTCTTATTTTAATAAAATATTTTCTAATTTTAAGCGTGAAGCCGTCGTACAACCTATCAAGCCACCGGACCGGTTCAAACGGTTGGCTATAAATATAAAATTAAATTAAAAATATAATTTTAAACTTTTATTTTTTTTAAATATTTTCTTATTTTAATAAAATATTTTCTAATTTTAAGCGTGAAGACCGTCGTGCAATCTCCTCAAGCCACCGGACCGGTTTTCAACCCGGTTAGTTATAACATAAAATAAATTAAAAAATATAATTTTAAACTTTTAATCTGTTTATAATATTTTCTTATTTTTAATCAGAGCAAAGTTGCGAAGAGAAGAGTCGTCCCCGAAAAGAAGTGATCGGTCCAAACTCCTCAAGCCATCGGACCGGTTTTCAAACGGTTGGTTACCAAATTACGCGTAATTTATCTGGCCCATAAGAATTTTTCAAACGCTAGAAAATTTCTAATATTTTAAATAATATTCACCCGGACCCGAATTCGTACATTTTTTTGGAAATCCGCCAACGATTATTAATAGGAAAAAAGGGTTTAAGGGGTACCCAGAACCCGGACCCGACTTCCGCTTTGACCAAATTCGAACCCTGTATCCGAATAAAGGGTTTAAGGGGTATTTCTTGACCAGAACCTGGATCAGACCTCCGCTTTGACCAGTTTCGAACCCCATATCAGCATAAAAGGTTTAAGGGGCATTCACTAGCGCAAAACCCGAATCTGACCTTTATTTCGACCAATGTCGAACACCGAAACCGAATTCGAATAATTTTAAAATAATTATAAAATCAATAAAACTGATTTCCAAGCGCATTTGAGCGCCTAGAGTCCGAATCTGACCTTCATCTCGACCAATGTCGAACCTCGAACCCGAATTCGAACAATTTTCAAAAAATAAAAAAATAAATAAAAATGATTTCCAAGCGCATTTTTGAGCGCCTAGAGTCCGAATCTGACCTTCATTTCGACCGATGTCGAACACCGAATGCTCGTTTCCTTTTTACGCGATGGCTGCACAAATTCAAATATTATTATTTCTTTAAATATTAAAAATTCAAATTTTATTTATTTTTTGCTAAATATTAAAGCACACCACATTGTTTGTTATTCATACATAAGTATTTCCGTGTGTTTTATAAAAATATTTTATTTTAATTTTTATTATAAATATTACGTGCGCTGTTTTCGTCGAATGGGACTGATCAATGGGCAACGTCGCGGACGTCGATCGGCTGCTAATCAATGCTCGCCCGTTGATGTTGGCATTGTGCCCGATTTGTTCAAATGTTGTGGCAAATTGTTGTTGTTGTTCTGATTTTGTTGCTGTTGGTGTTGACGATGGGCAATTACGGGCGGCGCTGTTGGCATTGAACACTGAAAAATGTTTGGTAAAATTAATCCAATAAAAAGAGGTGTTTGAGTGAAATTGGGAAAAGTTGAGCAACTCTTGAAATAATTACTAATCCTTATGCTATTAATTTTAAAATGATAAAAAGATGAATCGATTTGGCACAGTGACGAGGAAGCTTCGCTCAGAGAGATGGCGGGCGGAGGAACGGATGGAATGGGAGGCGAGGCGAGCCACGGGGGGGGGGGGGGGCGTTGGAGGGAGGGGCCCCCTCTCGCACTCTCCGCTTTTTTCTATTGCCCTCTCCCATTTACCTCCACCCATTCATTCGCCCATATGTACACGCAAAAGGAGGGGGGGGGATTGATTGAATGGACGGACTGCTGCTGATGAGGGGTTGTGAATGGATGGTGGACGGTGTTGGTTCTCGTCAACAAGAATAGGTACATAGATGGGAAATAAAAATTGACTTTGAGAATATTGAACGGTTGTTTCAAACTCTGCATTCCCGTTGTAAATTTGTATTTTTTCAATTATTTTGAGGCCAAAATTTGTTTTTTTAATTTTTGAATATTCCAAAAACATTCCAACTCGGCTCCGGGGTTCGAAGTCGGCTAAAATGGAAGTCAGATTCGGTTCTCGCCCCGGAAATGTGAAGAAACCCGCTCGGGTCAACGGAAAATGTTCGAAAATTACGGGATAAAAAGGAAAGTTAGCCGGGCCTCCGACTGATCTGAAAAGTCGGTCTTGCCGGTTGAGTCTTAAGCTCGGCCAGACTCAAGCGACGATAAGTTCGGATTGGATGCAAAGAAGCAGCACAGCGAACTAACCCATTGAATATTTGCTTTGAAAGATTAATCGATTGGTTTAAGAGAAGGAAAAGCTTGGGGGGATACTGTATGTGAGTACGAGAAAGAATGAAATGAATGGTCATGAGGAGAAAATCAAAGCCCGGGGGGGGGGGGGGGGGAGGTGGACATTTTTACAAAAAAGGAAGATGAAAAGAAATAGAAACTTTGTCAGAAAATAAATAACGACTGGTGGAGGAGGAGGAAACGATGAGCACCCGTTAAAGAACAACTTTATGGCCCGATCCCGATCAGGCCATTATTATCTTTCTCAGAGTCAATAGGCCTAAGCCACCCTGGCTGAGAGTTCTTTAGGCTTAGGCTTAGGCCTAAGATTGAAATTCAAAGCAAAGATGCTGGAGGAGTATCAGAAAGAGCATCAACAGAACATTAATGAGTTGACAGAAAAAGTAAAATCGCTGAATTCGGTCCAAGAGATGGTCGTCACCAAATTGGAAAAGTAGAAACTGTCTTCTGGCATTGGAAATATTAGCGAAAGAAGGGTAGGTGGTAACTAGGGTTGGACAAAACTGGATGTTATCCGGGTCCCCCGGATACCGGATAGCTCAAAAACACCCGGATACCGGTCCCGGATCCAGCATAATTTAGCTGTCATCGTTCAAAACCGGATAATTTTTATCCAAAATTTTCCCATACCGGTTCCAGATTATCCGGTTTTGTCCAACCCTAGTGGTAACTTATGTATAATTTATTCTAAACAATTGCTGTGCTTTAAAATGCAATTTATTATCTGTATTTGTTAATTATTCTTTTGAATATATTAATATTTTGGTGTTTTTATAAAATTAATTATTTCCACAAGGCCCGTCCAAAAAATTGAATGTTTTGATCCAGAAATTGATTCGAATCAAAATTCTCATACTAATGCTTGAGACAAACCAAAATAAGTTGACGGGGATACTTTTAAGTTAAAATAGATAATTAATGACCTTCAATCATTTTTAAGTGTTAAAGAAAGAATTCACAAAGCATTTGCAACAATTAATGTCAACTTGTCCATTTTTACGTCAAATTTGTTACCATGTTGATTGCAGTATTAAGCACACTGAGACCACGGAGACCAGCTTTTATTTGCAATTTAATATTTTACTCAGCGTTTTTGTTGAATATGTTAATTTTGCTGAATTTATGCACTCCGGTTTCATTCTATATTAATTAATGTACATATAATTTTATTTTGAAAACATTTATTTAACTTCGATCCAGTTCTGACGGGTTACAATTTGCTAACATATAATGTCCAATAAACAAATTAATGCATTACACTGCACATAATAATAACATAAAACTAAACCCCTAGAATACAAATAAAAAAATTATAATGTTTAAAGGAGTATATTTAGTCAAATATACAAAATGGAGTTAAATCTAAAGAAATAATGAAAAAATCTAATTCATCAGGAGACGAAACAGCATCGAATTGTAAGCCCAAAAATTCTCTAATCTAGTTCTGCAGCGAACGGCTTCCAAACTCGAATCGTTTACAAATACGTGGTCCACCGCATTGAAATGAAAAGATTGTCGCTGTGTGAAAATTTGAAAATTTACTTAAGTATAATCAATTAATTAAAACAAAATATTTATTATTATTATTATAACCTAAACATTGTCATAATGCTTTTTATTAGCATTAAAATTTGTATGTAAAATCAACTTCATTAATTAAATAAATGTGTCATGAACAACGCCAGATTGATTTTAAAAATTAAAAACAAGACGAATCGCACCGTATTCGACAATTAAATTGAGAGACTAATGCCCAATAAAAATTCCTTTATGTTTGTCCAAAATTAAAAACAGCTAAATCAAATATAAAAAAGCCTACAACACCAAATAAATCAATACAATTATATATAAATGTAACAAATTAAAGAGCCCAGGGTGGATAACAAAATATTTAATAATTTAATCTTTGCTTTTTTGAAAAACTTTTGAATCGAAAAAATTACAGAATTATTTTAAAAAATTACTAATGAAATAACGAAATAAAATAATGGATAAACAAAACAATATAGAAACACAAGAAATTTGTAATTTTGCTTAAGTATCTTTAAAATAAAACAATTATTATACAGTACCTACACAACCACATACTTGCTTCTAAATCAAATCAATAAAATTAAAAATAAAAATAAATCCGCAAAATTAACGATAATCAATTCCCCGACACGCCTTAAGAAAATCGTGCCGGGCCGGAAACAGGACGTGGTAGCTAACAAAAATATTATCAAATTTTGTTTTCAAAGAAATATAAAAAGATTTTTCAATAAAGTAAAAAGTATATACTCTATGTAAAACTAGATTCAACTTATTAATAAACACTTATATATACAAATAAGACATTATAAATGATTTAAAATCCTTATAGAAGATATTGTCAAATTTGAAATGGTGCATAATTTATAACTTTAACTCAAGTACAAAATTTTTGCGAAGGAATATTTAAAATTTTCAAATTAAAAATTCAATTTCGTCAATTGCAAAAATTTGATTTAGCTCAATTACTTTAAAATTTTAATAGAGATACAAATATTCATTCATCAGTAAATTTGTACATATGTTTTGTTTTTATTTAAATTAAAGTTTAAAATAATTGACTAGAATTTTAATTTTTTTTTTTTTTTTGTCTTATACTTAACATTTTAAACTAGTTTCTTAATGTTAAAATTATATTGATACCGAATTAGATTTACAAACAAGTTGATAAATCCAAAAATTTTTAAACTGGTGTAAAAGTTAACAAATAAATTAAAAAAACATTTTACTGCCAAGTTACGTTACACTAACGGGAAAAATGCAATCCGAATGTTGTAAATGTTCTCGAAATAAGTAATAAAAGAAAAGTTTTAAATGATTTTGATTAATTAATTAAAAGGAAAATAATTAAACAATGTTAAGATTTTTGTAGAATATTTATTTGGCATTTTTCAAAAAATTCTTTAAGAAAAAAGTACGATGAAACCAAAAATATATTCTTAATCAAATTTTTACTACCAAAAATGTGTGTATCCTTAAAAAATGATTTTTTCCTCCCTAACACTATTTTTATTGAAGTTCGAAATAGACTTTTACTTTTAATCTTCTTAAAATTATACATGTTGATTAGAATGTAAATTTAAATATACAACGCCAATCAAAAAAGCATGAGTCCAGTTCTAAATTAAGCTATTATAAAAACCATTTTGAAAAAATTATAGATCGGCAGAAAAACAATGAGTCATTAATTGGTTTGGAATAATAAAAAAATAAATAATCAATCTAAAACTATCTCATAATAAATTTAAAAAACAGACGACAAAAATAAACAATCTTTAATATCGGTAAAATTTAAATGAATATACGGTGGCTAATGTAAAAAATAAAAAACTAAAACTTTAACTTTAACTTTAACAAAATTACTTGCTGTGCCAAAAAGAAGTTTGTCGAATTAATATTTATTAAGAACACTTTTAAATATTTCTTATTAATTTATATAAATGATATCTTGATTATAGTTCATATTTTAAATTAAATTACATCAAAAAAAGAAATTATAAATTAGAATTGAACCAAACAATTAATTTTTATTTAAACACCAAAAATATTTCCAAGTGAAATTTTATTGAAAATAATCAAATCAAGCCAATCAAGACCGCTTGAAAAGATATCGTCTGAAAATTGAGAAGTTATTAAAAATTATTTAATTCAAAAAATAAATGAAAAAACAATTGGTTATGTAAACTCGAAAAGTTAACATTATTAAATTGAAAAATAAATAAATCTTTATTTAAGCTAATAATAAAAAAACAATGAAAATTAGAAGTAATTAAAGCATTTAATAAATTTTCTAAACCCCTAAAATGTCAATTTATGCCCAAACATGTGCATCGTGCGCGACGCCTATACATTCTCAGCGCAGGTAACAAAAACCTTCAAAAAATATAAAACAAAGAAAATCACTCGATACAAAATGAAAACAAGTATTGTCTTGTTGCTATCATTTCTAAAGTCATAAATTTAGCATTTGATTTCAAAAAGTATTTATTCAGAAGCTAAATGACTTAATACAGTAATAAAAAAGATGATGAATTTTTTTAAATTTTTCCCGATTTTAAAAATAGGGCGCCATTACAACTTTTTAGAATTTTCATTTTTTGGTTGGACAAAATCACCGATTATTTCAAAATTCTTTTTTAAAATGCATTGGTAATTATTGGACCAGTTTTTTAGCAAGATTCATTAAAATCAAAAAATTTCCCCGACGGCGCTTATCGGCACCTCCGACATTTTCTGACTGCGCTTTTTGACAAATTTTCCTGGAACGGGAATAAACGGGATTCTCGTTCGGGATTCCGTCTCGTTAAATTCGAATTTTCCGTTTCCGTAATTTTTATTTTTCCGGGCTCTAGTAAAGATATAGAATTATTGTTAAATTTGTTGAAAATGTTTATTAATAAATTTTTTGAAGCAATTTACATTGTTTAATATTTTAGTAGGTATTTTATTCACAAAATAATTACCTAAATTTTAAAATGAGCATAAAAAATTTTTTCAAAAAGTACGTCGGTAACCCTTGCCCGTAGCCCTTGCCCGTGTCATTTGAAAATCTCGATCTCTAATATACACCACCCTTAAAAAATTTCCAATTTCTTTATAACATACAAATAATAGATATTTTTATTAATTGTCTAAAGGTTTATGATATAAATATTGGAATTTCAGAAAACTAAAATATAAAAGCTAAATAAAAAAACACCACCACTTAACCAATGAAACAACGAAAAACTATAAAATCAAAAATTGTGCAAATAAACAAAAAAATTTTCTCCACTAATTTTATTGAGACGTAGCTGCTGGCATCAAGGTCAAGAAGCAAATCGCCGAAATCATTGGACTCCCTGCACAAAATCATTGGGGCAAACTTGTTTGCCATAACAAAAAATGAAACAAATATCTAAAGCGAATTTTATTTTAATAATTAAAAATAAATTAAATGCCAGAGACGCAGATGAAAATTTAATTAATCGTTTAACTATTAAAAGAAAATAAATTAAAAAATTTTGTACTTGCAATTCATAAACAATCAATCAGCACATAATAAAAAATTTAATTATTCAGTTAATAAACTAATTTATTTTTTATATATATTTTAAAATGCATTTTGTTTCTCTTTGTAAAATTGTTTCTGAGTCAATGGCAAAAACATTTAAAAACCCTAAAATTTTCGAGGCGGGCGCAAGCAACGAGTTTAAATTCTTTAAAATTTAATTCAAATATCAGTAAAGGTCAAATATGAAAGTGCCAAAAGATTGCCATATATGTTTATACAACGCATTAAATAAAAACAAACTATGAATAAAATATTAAATACACTGAAATAAACCTTTTTTAAATAAATATTAAAGAAATTAAATAACACAATATTTCAAAAGCTTCTTTTTGTAAAACAAACTGCCAAATTAATAGAAAATGAAACTAAATATAATTTATAATTCACCGGCATCCTAACTGTGGCGATTTAAAAATCATGGCGCCGCGACTCGAGATGTATCGCTACCACCAGTTGTTTATCTAATACCAAGTTAATAAACATAACAAAAAGAAAAAATTATTAAACTGAATTAAACCTGCGATTTGCACAACAAACTATGATTTATTTTATAAAGGGAAATTTTGAATCTGAAAAGAGAGAGTAAACAAACAGTCAATTTTCAAATAAATGGACGAAAATATGCAAAAATAATATTAAATAATTTCAAAATTTATTTATTTATAATTGATCCAAAATATGAGCGAGCATCATATGAAAAGATAGATGAGAAGATTATAAAATAATCATTGGTTTTTTCAACCTGCTGTTCAATAATTTTAAATTAAATAACTAAATGAAGACGAATAAATTTGCGGAGGAATGATAAAACAGTGAAAGGAGAAAATGCGTGACGAGCTTATAAAATGCTCCGTTAAGATGACAAATAGTTACTATTCAATTAACAATTTAATGTATTTTAAAGATTTTTGTTGTAAAGCATTAATCTTTATACAAAAAAAAAATATTAAATTTTAGATCAAAAACAAGCAACAACAAACATTGGCATTTGTCCGAGTACCGAAAGTCCGAGTGCCGAACCCCGATGGGTCAGGAAGGTCAACATTGATTTTTGAAAATTTGTTCGATTCGGGTGCAGAAAAAATTCATTTGTACAAAAAGTAGGGTAAGAAATCTAAAAATTGATCCATACACTCAAAAAAATTAGAATATTTTTTGCACTATTCGACACTCGAACCATTCGACGCTCAGAATTTCGTCACTCGGACATTTTTTGCACTATTCGGTACTCGGACCATTCGGCACTCGGATTGGAAGCGCAACTCTTTGTACAATTATAATTTAATCAGTGCAACTAAAAAATAACGGAAAGAAAAAGAAACGACGAAATAAGGTAAAAACCCAGCCTCATCAAAGTAAAAAACAAACTAGAACAAATATAAATTTAGTAAACAGTTTTAAAAATTATTGTTTTAATAAAAAGAAAAAATAGCAAATTTCCAAATATGCATACATACGTTTGAGACGGAAGAGAAACACGGGAAATCAACAAACCATTAATAATCTTTTATGATGCTAAATATAAAATTTAAAATGATGATGTAAATAATCGGAACATTTATTTCAATAAAAATGTATTACAAAAGCAAAAAAAAAATTTTTTAAATCATAGAAAATGGATAAATAACTATGCAACTAAATTTTTGAAAAAATAAAATTTAAAGTCCAAGAAACAATTAAATTCCAAATTATTACTAAAAATCAAAATATTAATCGTTTTCAATAAACGGAAAAGCCTTACCAATAATGACTACCCTAAAAGATATTTATTCAACCAGAATTCATTATTTCGCACCTTTCTATATTGTTTAATTTTGGTTGCAGCTACATCGCAATAGCTAAAAAGTTTTAGAAAAAAATGCGAGTAAACAAGATTTTGAAAATCAAAATAGCTAATCTCATAAATATGAATGGATATTCTGTAATAATAATTGATTTATTTAATTAGAATATTGTATCTTGAATAATTCTTTAATAATTTTGAGCTATAAATTCGAGGAAAAAATGAAATCCATTTTATAATAAATCAAAAGTTTAGATTTTTCGACCTCATAAAAATTTTATGCTATTCCAAAATAATTTGTTCCCTTGAACATATCAACAATCGTCCATCGACCAACACCCGCGACTCTTTATATTTTGCTATAACGCCGACGACTTTGTTGTTGATAAATAATTAAATTTAAATAATTTTAACAATATTCATTTTTATGAGCAAAAAAATAGAGTTTAAAAAGAATGTATATATTTAAAATTATTAATTACTCATTCATTGTTAAATAATACGTTAAATGAAAAATTAATCTTCAAATTAAAATTATTAAATTCTTTTTACATTTTGCAGAAAATTAAATAAAACTCATGTGTTCGAGATAAATAGTTTAAAAATAGTAAATAATAATTAAAATTACTAACTAATTATTCTATACAAAATATAATTTAATCTTTTAATTAAATTGAATTATAATTGATAATAATTCTTTATTCAGTAAACTTTAAAGCGGCTAAATAACCAGAGTAAATTCAACAATTTTGTAAAAATTAAAATAATTTATTTACTACTACTTCTTATGCAATAAAAAATGTTTGATCACTTTTAGAATTCATTTAAGACAATTATTGCATTTTTAATTAAAATAATTGCAAATATTACAAGAATACAAACTCTGGCAATAAAAAAGTATGTGTTAACATATCACATAATTTCTCACCAATTTAAAAATGTTCGTCTCTAATTAGCAAATGAATTTAAATTAATAAATTTCTGTCTTTTTTTAAGAGTAAATTTAATTTATTCAACGCAAATTATGACGCAGAAGCAAAAGCTTGCGATGCGGCTGCATTACCAAAAGCGCGCATAATTCAAAGCCCAGATGGAGCGGGTCATATGAGGCATCTATAACACCGCCCGTATAGCTTGCCACGAGCTATGGCACGCGTATTTAAAAGCACAAGTCATGCAGTGTGTATAAAAATTTCCAACAATAATAAAACACAAATAAATGGGCTTAGCTTATAAAAACAAGAATACAATTACAATTTTGAGACTGCGCTAATCCATTGGCGGGCGGGAGGCTCATCATAAATTCGACATATTTTAAAGTAAAAATTTAAAAAACACAAATTTTGAAATTGCAAAATGATTACGTGTATATTTTTAAACAATAATGAATATTTATAAAATGATTCATCGATCAACAATAGACAACGTCTCATATGATCATTGTTAGCTAAAAATTACAAAATGAAAATTAAAAAAAAAACACAAAACTGCTAATGTTATAATAAATACTCGAATTAAAAATATTGACTTTCAAAAAAAAATTATAGATTTAAAAAAAAGTTGTTTTTTGTGTTATTGTTAATAAATTAATTTCTTTTTTTATAAGATTAAAAACTCTATAATATTAATGAATATTTATCTTCAAGACAAACATTTATGATTTTTAGTTTAATTTAAAAAGCTTGCATTAATTTTAAATCTCTTGATTAAAATTATCCGGAAAATAATATTTTGTTCAGATGTTAGCTGATATTTCCTTTTCTTTACATACTTTATTAATTTTAGTTGCCATATTGAAATAAATACCTTTTTATGCAAATTTTTTAATAACGTCAACAGTTAAATTATTTAACTTTATTTTATAAGCAAATTATTATAAAAATGATAAAAAAACATTGATTAAAAAAGATTAATATCTGCTTGAAATTTTTGTATACGATTAATTACCCTAATGTGAGGCCGATATTAATCAATCATCTATTCAAAACATTCATATTTCTGAAACAATAATCTGAAGGCACGTGATTTATTAATAAAGAAATGGGATGAGATTAAATAAAGACTAAAACATTACATTAAGATTTATATACAATTTTCACCGAAAATAGTGAATTCTTTATTATTATTTTAAACACATTTGAAGAAGGTTTTTGCATGATTTTGACAAATAAACAAAAAAATATTAACATATCAACCGAAATTTTGTGTCTCTTTATTGAAATTTTTATCTTTTAACCTTGCAAGATATTAATGCTATTACTATGCTTGAATAATTTTTTTCAAATACATAAATATCCTCAAAAATAAAAAATTACGATTCTATTAGTAAATTTAAACACCTTGAATAAAGAATTCTTTTTTAATAAACTTCAACAATAAATTGGGGTAAAATTCTAAAATTAAAAGATAATCTATTTACCACAAAGTTGAAATATACGTTATGTAAAAAATGTAGAACAAAATTTTAATAATATAAATAAAACCAGTGGTTGCGCTGAACTCCCAGTAATTCGTTGCACTGACATCCTATGAAAATAATGGAGTCACCAAATAAAATAATAAATCAATTTAAACAAAATATCGCAACAATTCCAAGTTAACTTTATTTTTAAAAAACATAAGAACTGAAAATTAAAAATTTTATAACAAATTAACCAAAAAAAATATTTTATAATTTTTTATTTTAATGCAATTTACCTCATTAAAGTTAGCAAAGCAAACGGACAAAAATGACTGCGGGCTGACATACTAATATGTAATGCAGAAAAATTAAAATATAAAAAGCAATTCTAATATATTTTTATTTAACACGGCGCAATAAAGCCATGACAAGATACAAAAAGGCGAGCAAAACAACCTCGCTCTCGCTTTTAAACCTCACAAGGTCAATTTCTATGTTTTGCAAAAATCGATGTAACGCATCAGATTAAATTTTTTTAAATTATACTAAAAAAAGAATATAATAAAAGTATCACCAAATTTACCAGCGAAGAAGCTAAAACCCCCAAAAAAATAATAGAGATGAATAATAAAAAAAATGGAGAGATAAAAATGTGAAAATTTCTTTTAAACTTGAAAATTTTATCTGCAAATTAATAACGAAAAACAGCTGTAGCAAATTAAATTATAATAAATAATGTATCAAAGCAAATTTTTACCTAATTAGCGGAATAGGCATTAAAGTTTGTAATGACATTTTTAGCCTTGCTTATTTCAAACAAATTTATTTAAGTTATGAAAAAAATATTAAAATACAATTAAAAATTTAAACGCCTTGGCAAAGTGTCGGCCGTATAGCGTAAAGAATTGTGCCATGAAATAAAATGGATGTAGAAGAAATGTTTGTTTTTGTGCTGTGAAGAGATTATAAAATTATTTATGAATTTGGTTCTGTCATCGGCATTCATATTTAATATAAACATTCCAAATTTAGTTAATGATATCTTTCATTACTTTAAATATTTATTCTCTCGATGTTTCATAAAATTTTTTTTATCTTTTTTAAAAAATTTAAATTACTTTAGCAAATATTTTTGTTCCTTTACGCAGAAGTGCTTTAATAATATTCAAACGTATAAAAGTTTTTTCGGCATATTTGATATAATCATTTGTAAATTAATCAGATAATTTTTTTGATTATATCCCTGTGCTTCTTTTTTAACTGTTTTGACTAAACATAGCTTATCTCAGTTGCGTGTTAATGCTAATTAATTCATTAAAATGGCTTTATATGTTGTAATTTAATATTTCCAAAGTAATAGTTAATGTTATGGGGGTTTATTTTTTATATAAAATTTAAGGTGAATGCTATAATGTTGAAAATTGATTATAGATGAGGTTTTGGTGACAACGAACAATAAATGTATCTCAACACGCATAATGTATAGCTTTATAATGAAGAAAAAAATGGAACTCATAAAAAATCCAACTTTATTTTGAAATGATCGATAATAAAATAAATACCGGGAGACTGTTACGGCGGCCTGACCGTTTATAAAAAACAGGAGGCGTACTACCACGCGGAGCTAAAGGCGTAATTAATTGATGTGTTAAATTTAAAAAACAATAAAAACTGCAATAAGTATTGATTATAAATTATAAATCTTTTTTAAATGATTTTATGTGATTCGGCAGGCTTAAAATTAAAGCAACAACCAGACTATTGATTGGTTGAATACGCGGATATATCTTCCAAAAATTATAAATACAAACCAGATTAGTAATATTAATAAAAGGCATAATTCACCAGTCAACAATAACAGCCACTCGTCAAATTGTTAAAATAAACAATTTAACTTTAAAAAAATTAATCATCGCTCCCTGCAGTTATATTAATTAACATTAAAAAATAAAGATACATTTAAATTTAAAAAATAACATTTTTATCTCAATCATTTTAACACCTAAAATATTACGCAAAATAACTAATTTAACTCAATCACGTATTGTGTTACTTTTGTTTGATAAGACATGCAAATACAAGCATTCGCGAACGGAAAATAATTCTGAAACATATTAACTTTTTGGATCATCTGTTGATATGTATAAAAGATTTTAAATTAGGCAACAAATAATTTATCAACACTTTGAATATTAGTCTCATCTTTATTATTATCTAATTTAGTTAATTAATATTTTTATTTTTTTGTTTAATTTTAAATTTATGGCGTGGATTTAAGTTCATAAAAGCATTCAGTGTTTTTTTAGTCTATTTGGATTTTATGTGTTTGTTAAATAAATTTTTTGATTTTCTTGAAATTAAGTGTTTTAAAATTTATGCAAATTAAAAGGCAAACATAAAAATTACTGTAATAGATAGAATAAATTCCAAAGAGTGTTAGAAGCCCTACTAACTGAAAACACGAAGATACTTCAGACTGAATAACCCAATTAAAACTGCTACTGCGAATGTAACACATTACTCATTTTTTTAAATATTTTGCATAAATTGAAATAAAGTTTCAAAAAAGTAATATAAATAAAAAGGATTAAAAAAAGTTTGTAGTTTTTTTATTTGTGGTTTTATATTTAACATGTCAATTCGTAAATGACGACTACACTTCAACCAATTGTTTGACAAATTTAACTAATGGAGGCAGTCAAAAAAGGTGTAATTTTTGACTAAATAAAATATTCATTCTCACTATTTAAAAATAAAAATTCTTTTAACAAGTTACAGCAGCCCAGCAGGCAAAAGCTTAATCTTCTATTATGCAAATAAATATTTTATCTTAAAATAAAACTTTAAGTAATTTTTTGTACTTTATTTTAAATTAATTTTTACACGTGATGCCGCCGCGTTGTCTTTAGATAGCATTTAAAAATTTGAAGATTAATTAAATCTCCGAGATTAGTATAGCTTTTTTATTATTCATTTCTTCGATAAATAGTTATGTATAAAAAAATAGTACCTTAATAAGGATTTCAAGTAAATTTGTGTTTAATTTTTTATTAATAAACGAATACTACGAAATTAAATATAATTAATCCTATGATAAAATACATTTTTCAAAAAATTCAATAAACAAAAATACAAAATTATTACTATAATTAAAGAAATATATATTTATTAAATCTACAGTACATATTAAAAAGTTTCACTCGAACCTTGGAACTTTGTCTGATTTCATTAGCTAACTCTATAATATTTATTATTTATTTTAGCCTTAAAAGGCAATACCCAATAAAATCAAAATAAAAACATTGAAATCATCATATAATAATTTAATTAACTTAGAACTTTTGTATAAAAATGTTGATAAAAAATTAATAAATATGTAACAATCGTATTATAAAGCCACATTTATGAAGAGGTCCAATGGAAAATTAATTTACAACCCCTAACTTTGAAGAGCACAAAATATTGATGGAGCAGGCTCATGAGTTTTTTTATTATTACAATTTGTAATTGAACTCATTTGAATGCTAAACTTAAAATAAAATTGAATTTACGAAATATTACAATTAAACTAGGAGCATAATCCTGTCGATATTAATGAGAAGTGGTCATTTATGTCTTAAATGTTTAACGATTACCTAATTAAGTCCACCAAATCCAAATCTTTCTCCCAGCAAAAATAAATACAATCAAAAAGTCTATTCTACAAACATCACAGTAAGCTATAAAAAATAAAAATGATCAAAAAGTCTATTTCTTTATACAAAAATTTTGAAATTATACAAAGAGTATACAAATCTTTAAAAAACAAGTACATTTAAAACGGATAGATTTTCTAAAAGCACTAAATTCATAAATTGTAATATATTATATGTATTATTAAATATTAAATAACATAATTATTGTAAAGAATATCAGTATTCAACATTTCAGCATAAAAATAACCAAACAATATTGCCAACCAATAAAATTTAAATATTCGATAACTTATTTTGGAATTCGTGTTCTTATAAACAAATACTAATCCTTACACTTAAAAAATGGAAACAAAAGGATGTTTATCAGGCACAGCGGAACAGGGGTGGACGAAAACAAAATTTTTCATTTTCGAAAACGAAACGAAAAAAATTTTTTAGGACGAAAACGAAATGGTGCGCACCATCAAAGCCCAGATGGAGCGGGTCATATGAGGCATCTATAACACCGCCCGTATAGCTTGCCACGAGCTATGGCACGCGTATTTAAAAGCACAAGTCATGCAGTGTGTATAAAAATTTCCAACAATAATAAAACACAAATAAATGGGCTTAGCTTATAAAAACAAGAATACAATTACAATTTTGAGACTGCGCTAATCCATTGGCGGGCGGGAGGCTCATCATAAATTCGACATATTTTAAAGTAAAAATTTAAAAAACACAAATTTTGAAATTGCAAAATGATTACGTGTATATTTTTAAACAATAATGAATATTTATAAAATGATTCATCGATCAACAATAGACAACGTCTCATATGATCATTGTTAGCTAAAAATTACAAAATGAAAATTTAAAAAAAAACACAAAACTGCTAATGTTATAATAAATACTCGAATTAAAAATATTGACTTTCAAAAAAAAATTATAGATTTAAAAAAAAGTTGTTTTTTGTGTTATTGTTAATAAATTAATTTCTTTTTTTATAAGATTAAAAACTCTATAATATTAATGAATATTTATCTTCAAGACAAACATTTATGATTTTTAGTTTAATTTAAAAAGCTTGCATTAATTTTAAATCTCTTGATTAAAATTATCCGGAAAATAATATTTTGTTCAGATGTTAGCTGATATTTCCTTTTCTTTACATACTTTATTAATTTTAGTTGCCATATTGAAATAAATACCTTTTTATGCAAATTTTTTAATAACGTCAACAGTTAAATTATTTAACTTTATTTTATAAGCAAATTATTATAAAAATGATAAAAAAACATTGATTAAAAAAGATTAATATCTGCTTGAAATTTTTGTATACGATTAATTACCCTAATGTGAGGCCGATATTAATCAATCATCTATTCAAAACATTCATATTTCTGAAACAATAATCTGAAGGCACGTGATTTATTAATAAAGAAATGGGATGAGATTAAATAAAGACTAAAACATTACATTAAGATTTATATACAATTTTCACCGAAAATAGTGAATTCTTTATTATTATTTTAAACACATTTGAAGAAGGTTTTTGCATGATTTTGACAAATAAACAAAAAAATATTAACATATCAACCGAAATTTTGTGTCTCTTTATTGAAATTTTTATCTTTTAACCTTGCAAGATATTAATGCTATTACTATGCTTGAATAATTTTTTTCAAATACATAAATATCCTCAAAAATAAAAAATTACGATTCTATTAGTAAATTTAAACACCTTGAATAAAGAATTCTTTTTTAATAAACTTCAACAATAAATTGGGGTAAAATTCTAAAATTAAAAGATAATCTATTTACCACAAAGTTGAAATATACGTTATGTAAAAAATGTAGAACAAAATTTTAATAATATAAATAAAACCAGTGGTTGCGCTGAACTCCCAGTAATTCGTTGCACTGACATCCTATGAAAATAATGGAGTCACCAAATAAAATAATAAATCAATTTAAACAAAATATCGCAACAATTCCAAGTTAACTTTATTTTTAAAAAACATAAGAACTGAAAATTAAAAATTTTATAACAAATTAACCAAAAAAAATATTTTATAATTTTTTATTTTAATGCAATTTACCTCATTAAAGTTAGCAAAGCAAACGGACAAAAATGACTGCGGGCTGACATACTAATATGTAATGCAGAAAAATTAAAATATAAAAAGCAATTCTAATATATTTTTATTTAACACGGCGCAATAAAGCCATGACAAGATACAAAAAGGCGAGCAAAACAACCTCGCTCTCGCTTTTAAACCTCACAAGGTCAATTTCTATGTTTTGCAAAAATCGATGTAACGCATCAGATTAAATTTTTTTAAATTATACTAAAAAAAGAATATAATAAAAGTATCACCAAATTTACCAGCGAAGAAGCTAAAACCCCCAAAAAAATAATAGAGATGAATAATAAAAAAAATGGAGAGATAAAAATGTGAAAATTTCTTTTAAACTTGAAAATTTTATCTGCAAATTAATAACGAAAAACAGCTGTAGCAAATTAAATTATAATAAATAATGTATCAAAGCAAATTTTTACCTAATTAGCGGAATAGGCATTAAAGTTTGTAATGACATTTTTAGCCTTGCTTATTTCAAACAAATTTATTTAAGTTATGAAAAAAATATTAAAATACAATTAAAAATTTAAACGCCTTGGCAAAGTGTCGGCCGTATAGCGTAAAGAATTGTGCCATGAAATAAAATGGATGTAGAAGAAATGTTTGTTTTTGTGCTGTGAAGAGATTATAAAATTATTTATGAATTTGGTTCTGTCATCGGCATTCATATTTAATATAAACATTCCAAATTTAGTTAATGATATCTTTCATTACTTTAAATATTTATTCTCTCGATGTTTCATAAAATTTTTTTTATCTTTTTTAAAAAATTTAAATTACTTTAGCAAATATTTTTGTTCCTTTACGCAGAAGTGCTTTAATAATATTCAAACGTATAAAAGTTTTTTCGGCATATTTGATATAATCATTTGTAAATTAATCAGATAATTTTTTTGATTATATCCCTGTGCTTCTTTTTTAACTGTTTTGACTAAACATAGCTTATCTCAGTTGCGTGTTAATGCTAATTAATTCATTAAAATGGCTTTATATGTTGTAATTTAATATTTCCAAAGTAATAGTTAATGTTATGGGGGTTTATTTTTTATATAAAATTTAAGGTGAATGCTATAATGTTGAAAATTGATTATAGATGAGGTTTTGGTGACAACGAACAATAAATGTATCTCAACACGCATAATGTATAGCTTTATAATGAAGAAAAAAATGGAACTCATAAAAAATCCAACTTTATTTTGAAATGATCGATAATAAAATAAATACCGGGAGACTGTTACGGCGGCCTGACCGTTTATAAAAAACAGGAGGCGTACTACCACGCGGAGCTAAAGGCGTAATTAATTGATGTGTTAAATTTAAAAAACAATAAAAACTGCAATAAGTATTGATTATAAATTATAAATCTTTTTTAAATGATTTTATGTGATTCGGCAGGCTTAAAATTAAAGCAACAACCAGACTATTGATTGGTTGAATACGCGGATATATCTTCCAAAAATTATAAATACAAACCAGATTAGTAATATTAATAAAAGGCATAATTCACCAGTCAACAATAACAGCCACTCGTCAAATTGTTAAAATAAACAATTTAACTTTAAAAAAATTAATCATCGCTCCCTGCAGTTATATTAATTAACATTAAAAAATAAAGATACATTTAAATTTAAAAAATAACATTTTTATCTCAATCATTTTAACACCTAAAATATTACGCAAAATAACTAATTTAACTCAATCACGTATTGTGTTACTTTTGTTTGATAAGACATGCAAATACAAGCATTCGCGAACGGAAAATAATTCTGAAACATATTAACTTTTTGGATCATCTGTTGATATGTATAAAAGATTTTAAATTAGGCAACAAATAATTTATCAACACTTTGAATATTAGTCTCATCTTTATTATTATCTAATTTAGTTAATTAATATTTTTATTTTTTTGTTTAATTTTAAATTTATGGCGTGGATTTAAGTTCATAAAAGCATTCAGTGTTTTTTTAGTCTATTTGGATTTTATGTGTTTGTTAAATAAATTTTTTGATTTTCTTGAAATTAAGTGTTTTAAAATTTATGCAAATTAAAAGGCAAACATAAAAATTACTGTAATAGATAGAATAAATTCCAAAGAGTGTTAGAAGCCCTACTAACTGAAAACACGAAGATACTTCAGACTGAATAACCCAATTAAAACTGCTACTGCGAATGTAACACATTACTCATTTTTTTAAATATTTTGCATAAATTGAAATAAAGTTTCAAAAAAGTAATATAAATAAAAAGGATTAAAAAAAGTTTGTAGTTTTTTTATTTGTGGTTTTATATTTAACATGTCAATTCGTAAATGACGACTACACTTCAACCAATTGTTTGACAAATTTAACTAATGGAGGCAGTCAAAAAAGGTGTAATTTTTGACTAAATAAAATATTCATTCTCACTATTTAAAAATAAAAATTCTTTTAACAAGTTACAGCAGCCCAGCAGGCAAAAGCTTAATCTTCTATTATGCAAATAAATATTTTATCTTAAAATAAAACTTTAAGTAATTTTTTGTACTTTATTTTAAATTAATTTTTACACGTGATGCCGCCGCGTTGTCTTTAGATAGCATTTAAAAATTTGAAGATTAATTAAATCTCCGAGATTAGTATAGCTTTTTTATTATTCATTTCTTCGATAAATAGTTATGTATAAAAAAATAGTACCTTAATAAGGATTTCAAGTAAATTTGTGTTTAATTTTTTATTAATAAACGAATACTACGAAATTAAATATAATTAATCCTATGATAAAATACATTTTTCAAAAAATTCAATAAACAAAAATACAAAATTATTACTATAATTAAAGAAATATATATTTATTAAATCTACAGTACATATTAAAAAGTTTCACTCGAACCTTGGAACTTTGTCTGATTTCATTAGCTAACTCTATAATATTTATTATTTATTTTAGCCTTAAAAGGCAATACCCAATAAAATCAAAATAAAAACATTGAAATCATCATATAATAATTTAATTAACTTAGAACTTTTGTATAAAAATGTTGATAAAAAATTAATAAATATGTAACAATCGTATTATAAAGCCACATTTATGAAGAGGTCCAATGGAAAATTAATTTACAACCCCTAACTTTGAAGAGCACAAAATATTGATGGAGCAGGCTCATGAGTTTTTTTATTATTACAATTTGTAATTGAACTCATTTGAATGCTAAACTTAAAATAAAATTGAATTTACGAAATATTACAATTAAACTAGGAGCATAATCCTGTCGATATTAATGAGAAGTGGTCATTTATGTCTTAAATGTTTAACGATTACCTAATTAAGTCCACCAAATCCAAATCTTTCTCCCAGCAAAAATAAATACAATCAAAAAGTCTATTCTACAAACATCACAGTAAGCTATAAAAAATAAAAATGATCAAAAGTCTATTTCTTTATACAAAAATTTTGAAATTATACAAAGAGTATACAAATCTTTAAAAAACAAGTACATTTAAAACGGATAGATTTTCTAAAAGCACTAAATTCATAAATTGTAATATATTATATGTATTATTAAATATTAAATAACATAATTATTGTAAAGAATATCAGTATTCAACATTTCAGCATAAAAATAACCAAACAATATTGCCAACCAATAAAATTTAAATATTCGATAACTTATTTTGGAATTCGTGTTCTTATAAACAAATACTAATCCTTACACTTAAAAAATGGAAACAAAAGGATGTTTATCAGGCACAGCGGAACAGGGGTGGACGAAAAACAAAATTTTTCATTTTCGAAAACGAAACGAAAAAAATTTTTTAGGACGAAAACGAAATGGTGCGCACCATCAAAGCCCAGATGGAGCGGGTCATATGAGGCATCTATAACACCGCCCGTATAGCTTGCCACGAGCTATGGCACGCGTATTTAAAAGCACAAGTCATGCAGTGTGTATAAAAATTTCCAACAATAATAAAACACAAATAAATGGGCTTAGCTTATAAAAACAAGAATACAATTACAATTTTGAGACTGCGCTAATCCATTGGCGGGCGGGAGGCTCATCATAAATTCGACATATTTTAAAGTAAAAATTTAAAAAACACAAATTTTGAAATTGCAAAATGATTACGTGTATATTTTTAAACAATAATGAATATTTATAAAATGATTCATCGATCAACAATAGACAACGTCTCATATGATCATTGTTAGCTAAAAATTACAAAATGAAAATTTAAAAAAAAACACAAAACTGCTAATGTTATAATAAATACTCGAATTAAAAATATTGACTTTCAAAAAAAAATTATAGATTTAAAAAAAAGTTGTTTTTTGTGTTATTGTTAATAAATTAATTTCTTTTTTTATAAGATTAAAAACTCTATAATATTAATGAATATTTATCTTCAAGACAAACATTTATGATTTTTAGTTTAATTTAAAAAGCTTGCATTAATTTTAAATCTCTTGATTAAAATTATCCGGAAAATAATATTTTGTTCAGATGTTAGCTGATATTTCCTTTTCTTTACATACTTTATTAATTTTAGTTGCCATATTGAAATAAATACCTTTTTATGCAAATTTTTTAATAACGTCAACAGTTAAATTATTTAACTTTATTTTATAAGCAAATTATTATAAAAATGATAAAAAAACATTGATTAAAAAAGATTAATATCTGCTTGAAATTTTTGTATACGATTAATTACCCTAATGTGAGGCCGATATTAATCAATCATCTATTCAAAACATTCATATTTCTGAAACAATAATCTGAAGGCACGTGATTTATTAATAAAGAAATGGGATGAGATTAAATAAAGACTAAAACATTACATTAAGATTTATATACAATTTTCACCGAAAATAGTGAATTCTTTATTATTATTTTAAACACATTTGAAGAAGGTTTTTGCATGATTTTGACAAATAAACAAAAAAATATTAACATATCAACCGAAATTTTGTGTCTCTTTATTGAAATTTTTATCTTTTAACCTTGCAAGATATTAATGCTATTACTATGCTTGAATAATTTTTTTCAAATACATAAATATCCTCAAAAATAAAAAATTACGATTCTATTAGTAAATTTAAACACCTTGAATAAAGAATTCTTTTTTAATAAACTTCAACAATAAATTGGGGTAAAATTCTAAAATTAAAAGATAATCTATTTACCACAAAGTTGAAATATACGTTATGTAAAAAATGTAGAACAAAATTTTAATAATATAAATAAAACCAGTGGTTGCGCTGAACTCCCAGTAATTCGTTGCACTGACATCCTATGAAAATAATGGAGTCACCAAATAAAATAATAAATCAATTTAAACAAAATATCGCAACAATTCCAAGTTAACTTTATTTTTAAAAAACATAAGAACTGAAAATTAAAAATTTTATAACAAATTAACCAAAAAAAATATTTTATAATTTTTTATTTTAATGCAATTTACCTCATTAAAGTTAGCAAAGCAAACGGACAAAAATGACTGCGGGCTGACATACTAATATGTAATGCAGAAAAATTAAAATATAAAAAGCAATTCTAATATATTTTTATTTAACACGGCGCAATAAAGCCATGACAAGATACAAAAAGGCGAGCAAAACAACCTCGCTCTCGCTTTTAAACCTCACAAGGTCAATTTCTATGTTTTGCAAAAATCGATGTAACGCATCAGATTAAATTTTTTTAAATTATACTAAAAAAAGAATATAATAAAAGTATCACCAAATTTACCAGCGAAGAAGCTAAAACCCCCAAAAAAATAATAGAGATGAATAATAAAAAAAATGGAGAGATAAAAATGTGAAAATTTCTTTTAAACTTGAAAATTTTATCTGCAAATTAATAACGAAAAACAGCTGTAGCAAATTAAATTATAATAAATAATGTATCAAAGCAAATTTTTACCTAATTAGCGGAATAGGCATTAAAGTTTGTAATGACATTTTTAGCCTTGCTTATTTCAAACAAATTTATTTAAGTTATGAAAAAAATATTAAAATACAATTAAAAATTTAAACGCCTTGGCAAAGTGTCGGCCGTATAGCGTAAAGAATTGTGCCATGAAATAAAATGGATGTAGAAGAAATGTTTGTTTTTGTGCTGTGAAGAGATTATAAAATTATTTATGAATTTGGTTCTGTCATCGGCATTCATATTTAATATAAACATTCCAAATTTAGTTAATGATATCTTTCATTACTTTAAATATTTATTCTCTCGATGTTTCATAAAATTTTTTTTATCTTTTTTAAAAAATTTAAATTACTTTAGCAAATATTTTTGTTCCTTTACGCAGAAGTGCTTTAATAATATTCAAACGTATAAAAGTTTTTTCGGCATATTTGATATAATCATTTGTAAATTAATCAGATAATTTTTTTGATTATATCCCTGTGCTTCTTTTTTAACTGTTTTGACTAAACATAGCTTATCTCAGTTGCGTGTTAATGCTAATTAATTCATTAAAATGGCTTTATATGTTGTAATTTAATATTTCCAAAGTAATAGTTAATGTTATGGGGGTTTATTTTTTATATAAAATTTAAGGTGAATGCTATAATGTTGAAAATTGATTATAGATGAGGTTTTGGTGACAACGAACAATAAATGTATCTCAACACGCATAATGTATAGCTTTATAATGAAGAAAAAAATGGAACTCATAAAAAATCCAACTTTATTTTGAAATGATCGATAATAAAATAAATACCGGGAGACTGTTACGGCGGCCTGACCGTTTATAAAAAACAGGAGGCGTACTACCACGCGGAGCTAAAGGCGTAATTAATTGATGTGTTAAATTTAAAAAACAATAAAAACTGCAATAAGTATTGATTATAAATTATAAATCTTTTTTAAATGATTTTATGTGATTCGGCAGGCTTAAAATTAAAGCAACAACCAGACTATTGATTGGTTGAATACGCGGATATATCTTCCAAAAATTATAAATACAAACCAGATTAGTAATATTAATAAAAGGCATAATTCACCAGTCAACAATAACAGCCACTCGTCAAATTGTTAAAATAAACAATTTAACTTTAAAAAAATTAATCATCGCTCCCTGCAGTTATATTAATTAACATTAAAAAATAAAGATACATTTAAATTTAAAAAATAACATTTTTATCTCAATCATTTTAACACCTAAAATATTACGCAAAATAACTAATTTAACTCAATCACGTATTGTGTTACTTTTGTTTGATAAGACATGCAAATACAAGCATTCGCGAACGGAAAATAATTCTGAAACATATTAACTTTTTGGATCATCTGTTGATATGTATAAAAGATTTTAAATTAGGCAACAAATAATTTATCAACACTTTGAATATTAGTCTCATCTTTATTATTATCTAATTTAGTTAATTAATATTTTTATTTTTTTGTTTAATTTTAAATTTATGGCGTGGATTTAAGTTCATAAAAGCATTCAGTGTTTTTTTAGTCTATTTGGATTTTATGTGTTTGTTAAATAAATTTTTTGATTTTCTTGAAATTAAGTGTTTTAAAATTTATGCAAATTAAAAGGCAAACATAAAAATTACTGTAATAGATAGAATAAATTCCAAAGAGTGTTAGAAGCCCTACTAACTGAAAACACGAAGATACTTCAGACTGAATAACCCAATTAAAACTGCTACTGCGAATGTAACACATTACTCATTTTTTTAAATATTTTGCATAAATTGAAATAAAGTTTCAAAAAAGTAATATAAATAAAAAGGATTAAAAAAAGTTTGTAGTTTTTTTATTTGTGGTTTTATATTTAACATGTCAATTCGTAAATGACGACTACACTTCAACCAATTGTTTGACAAATTTAACTAATGGAGGCAGTCAAAAAAGGTGTAATTTTTGACTAAATAAAATATTCATTCTCACTATTTAAAAATAAAAATTCTTTTAACAAGTTACAGCAGCCCAGCAGGCAAAAGCTTAATCTTCTATTATGCAAATAAATATTTTATCTTAAAATAAAACTTTAAGTAATTTTTTGTACTTTATTTTAAATTAATTTTTACACGTGATGCCGCCGCGTTGTCTTTAGATAGCATTTAAAAATTTGAAGATTAATTAAATCTCCGAGATTAGTATAGCTTTTTTATTATTCATTTCTTCGATAAATAGTTATGTATAAAAAAATAGTACCTTAATAAGGATTTCAAGTAAATTTGTGTTTAATTTTTTATTAATAAACGAATACTACGAAATTAAATATAATTAATCCTATGATAAAATACATTTTTCAAAAAATTCAATAAACAAAAATACAAAATTATTACTATAATTAAAGAAATATATATTTATTAAATCTACAGTACATATTAAAAAGTTTCTCTCGAACCTTGGAACTTTGTCTGATTTCATTAGCTAACTCTATAATATTTATTATTTATTTTAGCCTTAAAAGGCAATACCCAATAAAATCAAAATAAAAACATTGAAATCATCATATAATAATTTAATTAACTTAGAACTTTTGTATAAAAACGACGTATGACGACGACCCGATACGATTTTTAATACGACGGATGCATATGATGAGCCCGTGGGCTAAACTCTTTAAAGTAAATTGGCTTAAGGGTTTGTGGGATTTAACCGGCTCCTCAAAAAATGTCCGCAAACCGGCATTCCGTACCAAAAAATCTGGAAATCCTGCAACCGGTTACTTCCCCCTAATGTGTACATTAAAATGGTCAAATGGTTTTTTAGTTTAAAATTTCTGTAAATCAGGGGTCGCAATTGTACTTATTTCACAGATCCGGACAACAACCAACCAGGGTCCGATTTGCCGTACGTAATCACTGGAGGTAGTGGAAGAGTTGACAAAACGATTGCCCGAAGTCTGACTTTTGGACTGCTTCTCGTGTCGATCATGCTGAATGGCGTTGGAGCAACTGCAGCAGCAGGAAACACCAATGTTGTTGGCCACCAACAAGCGCTTGCCGCAAAGCCTAGTTCTGCTGGAGGGTGGAAGCCGCCGCCGGCGTTACTACCAAAGTTCGATCATGGCCATTTGAACGCCTCGCACGTGCTGCAAAACATGAACAGCAATAAAGGGACGGGCAATGCCAACAACGACAGAAGAGGAAATTTACGATCTGTGAAAAAGGCCAAGAAACCAGCAGTAGTTCATAAAATTAATGCCAAAACAGTTGATGCTCCGATCAGTCGTCGGCAAGTCAGTTTTATTGGTTGTAGATTTATTAAGACTTTACTAATTAAAATTAATTAATTAAAACGTTACTAATTTAATTTAATGAATTAAGACTTTACTAATTTAAAATTGAATTAATTAAACTTTACTAATTTCATTTTAATGAATTAAACATTACTAATTTCAATTTAATTTAAGACTTTACTAATTTAAAATTTAATTAATTAAGACTCTACTAATTTAATTAAGACTTTACTAATTTCATTGAATGAATTAAGACTTTTTACTAATTTAAATTTAATTAATTTAAGACTAAGAATGTATTTGGTGCAAAGGCGCGTATTGTGCCACCTGAAACAGACTGCATTTATATCTCATTATACAATTATCCTTAGGATTTTCGCTTTATCAATTAAATATTATTGTTTTCACTTTGTATTTTGTCTCTACTTGAGTTTTTTATGATAAATTTTGCGTTTTGATGCTTACTATGCTTTTGGTTTATAGCGGAAAATTGGGCATCGTTAAACTAGAGTTGGCTGGATCGGGATTTTTGATAAAAACCGGGACAGGGATCGTGAAAGCCGGGATCGGGATCAGGGCTGGACGTCACCGGCCCCTAAGTCCCCGTCACGCGTCAGCGTAATTCTTTTTAAAAATGCCAGTGACGGCGTCAGCGTAATACGTCATGACGCCGCTCAAAAACGGCGTAATTTGCGTAACCGTCAGCGTCATGACGTCCAGCCCTTATCGGGATCAGCATCTCAAACCGGGATTTTGATTTTTCAAAAACCGGGATCGGGATTGACAATAAGGGAACATTTTTTTTGTAATGGTCAATGGTGAAATAAAAAAAATTAATTTGTTGACAGATTTGCATCCAAAAATTTAAAAATAGGGTAATTTTTTGTAGCTTTTTAGGAAAGGGAGAGGTCCCCGCCGGGAAAATTTGTTTGAAGTTTAACATTAAAATCTTGTAAATTGCCATATAAAATATTTTTAAAATACTCGGTAGAATTGTTCGCACCACCGTAAATATTCAGAGAAAGAAGGAAAGAATCATTTACACGGTCGGGACTGAACCATCCAATCCACAATTCAACTCCCCCATTACTCACCACTAAGGCTGTCGGTTTCAAACCGAACCGAACCGAACCGAGACCGAAAACCGGTATTTTTTCGGTTCGGTTATCGGTTTCGGTTCGGTTAACCGAAATGCTTCGGTTCGGTTATCGGTTTCGGTTCGGTTAACCGAAATGCTTCGGTTCGGTTATCGGTTTCGGTTCGGTTAACCGAAATGCTTCGGTTCGGTTATCGGTTCGGTTCGGTTAACCGAAAAATTTCGGTTCGGTTATCGGTTTCGGTTCGGTTAACCGAAATGCTTCGGTTCGGTTACCGGTTTCGGTTCGGTTAACCGAAAGCTTCGGTTCGGTTATCGGTTTCGGTTCGGTTAACCGAAATGCTTCGGTTCGGTTATCGGTTTCGGTTCGGTTAACCGAAATGCTTCGGTTCGGTTCGGTTAACCGAAAAATTTCGGTTCGGTTACCGGTTTCGGTTCGGTTAACCGAAATGCTTCGGTTCGGTTATCGGTTTCGGTTCGGTTAACCGAAATGCTTCGGTTCGGTTCGGTTAACCGAAAAATTTCGGTTCGGTTATCGGTTTCGGTTCGGTTAACCGAAATGCTTCGGTTCGGTTACCGGTTTCGGTTCGGTTAACCGAAATGCTTCGGTTCGGTTATCGGTTCGGTTCGGTTAACCGAAATGCTTCGGTTCGGTTATCGGTTTCGGTTCGGTTAACCGAAATGCTTCGGTTCGGTTATCGGTTCGGTTCGGTTAACCGAAAAATTTCGGTTCGGTTATCGGTTTCGGTTCGGTTAACCGAAATGCTTCGGTTCGGTTATCGGTTTCGGTTCGGTTAACCGAAAAATTTCGGTTCGGTTACCGGTTTCGGTTCGGTTAACCGAAATGCTTCGGTTCGGTTATCGGTTTCGGTTCGGTTAACCGAAATGCTTCGGTTCGGTTCGGTTAACCGAAAAATTTCGGTTCGGTTATCGGTTTCGGTTCGGTTAACCGAAATGCTTCGGTTCGGTTACCGGTTTCGGTTCGGTTAACCGAAAGCTTCGGTTCGGTTCTAATAAACGACTATAAATATGGCTTTCTGTTTTACAAATTTGAATTTTTGACTAAATACATTTTAAATTGTGGTATTATTTACCCTTTCTAATGTTTTTTTTGGCATAGTTAGGTCATCTGAGATGGTGGTGTAGTGGCGAGTTGTGGGGGCGTGATTATTTTGTCTGCTGGTGGTTCGAACCCCGACTAAGTAAATAATTTCTTGTGACTTTCAGTGAGTCTCTATGTGGAATAGTATCAATTTCTAAACAATTTTAATTTATTTCTGATTTTTTAAAAATTTTTTTGGGCAGAATTAACTTTGAAATTAATTATTTTTTTGGTAGGAGAACTCACCTATTATTTAAATTCTAGCTTTGTCAAATGTTGAGGGAAGAAGACCCTTTTGTTTTGTCATTGATACTTATTGGACCAATTTTCATAACAAAATTCACAGCATTTTTAAAATGTTGTTGCAAATCTCGTAACAAAATTAAGTCAAAAATTCAAAATTTTCTCGGCGGCGCCTATCGGCACCGCCGACCCCCCCCCCCCTCCCCTTCCCCTTCAAACTGATCCAAAAAACTATTAAAAATCCTGCCACAAAAACCGGCGACCGAACCTTCTGGTCGGTCGCTAGTCTGGAAAATAGAGTTTTCGAACATTAGGTCCGAAAAACCGAAATTTCGGTTCGGTTATCGGTTCGGTTTGGTTAACCAAAAAATTTCGGTTCGGTTACCGGTTTCGGTTCGGTTAACCGAAATGCTTCGGTTCGGTTATCGGTTCGGTTCGGTTAACCGAAAAATTTCGGTTCGGTTACCGGTTTCGGTTCGGTTAACCGAACTGCTTCGGTTCGGTTACCGGTTTCGGTTCGGTTAACCGAAATGCTTCGGTTCGGTTACCGGGTTCGCGGTTAACCGAAAGATTTCGGTTAACCGACAGCCTTACTCACCACTAAGGCTTTCGGTTTCAAACCGAACCGGTGCCTCGGAGCCAAGTTTAAGTCTCGCCAAGTTTTGGTCTCGAGCCTCGGAACCAAGTTTCGGTCTTGTGCCTCGGAGCCAAGTTTAAGTCTCGCCAAGTTTTGGTCTTGAGCCTCGGAACCAAGTTTCGGTCTTGTGCCTCGGAGCCAAGTTTCGGTCTTGTGCCTCGGAGCCAAGTTTAAGTCTCGCCAAGTTTTGGTCTCGAGCCTCGGAACCAAGTTTCGGTCTTGTGCCTCGGAGCCAAGTTTAAGTCTCGCCAAGTTTCGGTCTTGTGCCTCGGAGTCAAGTTTCGGTCTCGAGCCTCGGCCCCAAGTTTCGGTCTCGAGCCTGGAGCCAAGTTTGGGTCTCGAGCCTCTGAGTCAAGTTTCGGTCTCGAACCTCGGAGCCAAGTTTCGGTCACGACCCTCGGTTCCAAGTTTTTTCCCTTTATTTGTTGACTTGTAAGCATTTAAAAAAGGGTAGTTTTTTCAAATTTTTAGGATTGGAAAGAGTCCCTGGCGGGAAGAAATTTTAAAAATTGTTAAAATGTAAAAAACTGGCGCGCGGTCCGGAAAAATGTCGCGTATCGTGGGTCTTTAAAAACATTTTAAACAAATAAAATTTTCTTTCTCCGAAAATTGGCGCCGAGGCTCAAGACCGAAACTTGGCTCCAGGCTCGAGACCGAAACTTGGGGCCGAGGCTCGAGACCGAAACTTGACTCCGAGGCACAAGACCGAAACTTGGCGAGACTTAAACTTGGCTCCGAGGCACAAGACCGAAACTTGGTTCCGAGGCTCGAGACCAAAACTTGGCGAGACTTAAACTTGGCTCCGAGGCACAAGACCGAAACTTGGTTCCGAGGCTCGAGACCAAAACTTGGCGAGACTTAAACTTGGCTCCGAGGCACAAGACCGAAACTTGGTTCCGAGGCTCGAGACCAAAACTTGGCGAGACTTAAACTTGGCTCCGAGGCACAAGACCGAAACTTGGTTCCGAGGCTCGAGACCAAAACTTGGCGAGACTTAAACTTGGCTCCGAGGCACAAGACCGAAAGGCTCTCAGGGTCGAGACCAAAAATTGGCGCCGAGGCTCGAGACCGTAACTTGGCTCCGAGGCTCGCGACCAAAACGAAACCCGAAAATCTAACATTGTAAAAACTCACCACTAATCTTAACAAATTGAGTCAAAAATCCAAAATTTTCCGGCGGCGCCTATCAGTGACCAATCCACGCTTCCAAAGAAGCAGTATTCGCAACAAAAAAAATTGCATTTTTGAAAAATGCTTAAATAAATGCAATAAACAGGTAAAAACACACCGCTAAATCGACTATTTCCCCCAACTGTTCCCACCCATAAAAAAAATTTCTGGCTACAGGTCTGGCATAATTAATTCCTTTCTCAACAAAATGGTTACAAAAGTGGTGTCATCACTTTTGCTTTTCTCATCGTTTTTCCAATGATTCATACGCATAAATTTTGGTTCATTGAAAATATGTTATCGTTATTTGGTATTCATTTTTATTTTGATCATTCTCCAAATAATTTTATATTTATAATAAAATTTAATCCTCTTTATTATATTTGTGCAACCATTTTTCAACATGAAAGGAGGTGTAGCTGTACTTAGTCTCCTGTTCTTCGTCTTCGTCCGCCTTGATGATTGTGATGGTAATACAATTTTTAAAAATGTGGTTCTTAGCTTTTTTAATTTTCAAGGGTTGCTGCAATGCAAACACGGAGATTCCAAACGTTTCTCGTTTGGGGGTGGGTTCTACGACAACAGTGTCTTTTTCAACAAAACATGCCGTGAAGAACTCAACCCAACCGTTTGCGTGGCTGTAATTTGTACAAAACGTGAGTGGTGCAACAATTATTTAGTGATATGGTCCGAACGCCCCAAAGAAGTTGGATTTCTTTGGTTGTTTCCGCTCTCTGACACCCAAAAAATGGGTTCGCACTTAGTTACAGTTTTATTTTTTAGAACTTTTGAATATTTTTTTAAATATTTTATGGCCATATTTGATTATCTAAATTAATTCAAACCACAAATACATAATAAGAACACATTCAAATGCATTTATTGCAGCTGCCGGGTTTTCCGAAATTCATTGGGGGTGTCTCCCTGATCAGCGTGGTGACATCTACGCTGAACAAGCGAAAAAAGATTGGTTCAAAAATGAAACGGAGTTGGCGAGCATTGAATGCCGAATTGTGTTCGGGGAAGAGGGGAAAAATTTGTCCAACGTGAACATCACGCTGCCGGCAGTGCCAAAAGGTGCACAAATGGCTGTGTCCGTTAAATTAAATGTAATTTTGCAGGGCTTCTATGTCTTTATGGGGAAAGAGACGAGGACGGAATTGGAGAAGTGAAGGAGAAAGAATGCCCGGAGGATTCTCATTACTGCTTCAAGGCCAATTGTGCTGAAGGTCAATAATAGGGCCCCGGACTTGAGAACCACGACGAGGTCTCGGACCGAGAATCTCGGCCCGAAACTGATTTTGATCCGGGCTCTAGTCAATATCGTGAAACCAGTTATTAAATTACGTTGTAAGAACTAAAGTGCGGCAAAATCGCATTTGCGGGATCCCATTGCGGTATTTTCATAAGGCCGTGCGGGAGCGGATTTGCGGGATAAATCCCGTTAAATCCCGCATTTTAAATTTGCGGAATCCGCGCGAGATTTTTTAACCGGGATTGACTGGGAGCGAGAAAGCCGAGATTACGATCACCATCTCAAACAAGGATCGGGATTTCACTTTTCAGAAACCGGCATTGGATTAACCGGGATTGACAATTGGGGAATTAGGGGGATCGGCGATGCCGATAGGCGCCGCCGGAAATTTTTTTTTTCAAATTTTGACCTAATTTGTTAAGAATTTGCAACCAAATACGGTAATTTTTGAATTTTGACTACGTTTATTTACCTTTATATACATATAAACCAAAAGGGTCCCCAAAGATCCAATTCTTAGGGTACTTACTAGGGGTGTGCACGGTCGGTTAACCGAACCGAAACCGAAAACCGGCTTTTTTGGCCTAAAACCGAAACCGAAAACCGGGGGTTGTAAAACCGGCTAACCGAAAACCGGGGGTACCAATTTTCCGGTTTCGGTTGTAAAAACGAAAAAAATACACCTCTAATGATGGGATTTTTGTCTTCCCGTTTTGCATTGGATTTATAATCATATCAGTCATTGGGAGGTGGTGGTGTAATGGTGAAGGGTGGCGTCTGTAATGTTTTTGGTCAAGTGTTCAAACCCTCTGTGTAAATTATTTTTTTATCAGTTTTAGTGAGCATCTATGGTAGACTAGAACGTTTTAAAAGTTGCTCTTATTTGCCAGTAGGCACCGCCAGGAAAAGGCAAAACATCAATGCTAATTTTCAATAAACTGACTTTATTCACTAACAAAATTTCAAATGCGGCATTGCCCGCAAAATCGCGGGCGGAATCCGCTTCCGCGCCGCACTTTAGTAAGAACGTATAAAATTAGGAGGTTTTTAAAAAATTGCGTAATATAAAAGAAATTAGGCGATGGAAATGTTGTGCACAGCGAATGGGGGTGTTCTGCTGACACCAACTCTACGGCACTTAGTGCTAAAGTTGGGAAGCCGTTCAATTCAACGGTGAACTGCGAGTGCCTTTATGGAAAAAAGGATACCGATTGTTCAAATTCAAACCTCATCAAGACGACCACCACCACGACGGAAAAAACGTCAGCCACGACCACGGTATTGGCTTCCTGACTAGGGTTGGAAGTTTCTGGGATTTTTTCGGCCAGAACACGAACGATTTGGTTAACCGAACCCGAACGATTCGATTAATCGCGGACAGATTGGGTTAACCGAACACGAACTATTCGGTGGGCAGATTCGGTTAACCGAACGATTTGATTAACCAGACCCGAACTTTTGGTTAACCGAACGATTTGATTAACCAGACCCGAACTTTCGGTTAACCGAACGATTTGATTAACCAGACCCGAAGTATTCGGTGGACAGATTCGGTTAACCGAACAATTTGGTTAACCAAACTCGAACGATTAGTTTAACAAAACCCGAACGTTCGGTGGACAGATTCGGTTAACCGAACAATTTGGTTAACCAAACTCGAACGATTAGTTTAACAAAACCCGAAGTATTCGGTGGACAGATTCGGTTAACCGAACGATTTGGTAAACCAAACTCGAACGATTAGGTTAACCAAAGCCGAACGATTCGGTTAATCGCGGACAGATTCGGTTAACCGAATCCGAACGCTTCGGTTATTTGATTAACCAAACTGGAACTACCAACTCCGAACGATTTGGTTAACCAAATCCGAACAATTCGATTAATCCGGTTAGCCGAACCGAAAGATCCGGGTTTTTGGTTTGGTCTGAAACCGTCCGTTAACCCTATTCCTGACTGGCCAATTAACAAGAGAACAATCCGTCAGTAAACTTGGAGGTTTTCGGGTGCTAGTTCCAAATTGATTAAGTATATTTATGTTTTTAGCCAGACACCAATGTGGACTTTGGCGAAGGCCGCAAAACCGGATTGCTCTGTGTGCTTGACAAAATTTGCACTGACTTTGTTGCCAAGTTTTAATTTGCTTTCAAAATGCCAATATTTTCCCTTTTTGAAGGGAGAAAAATGGCACGGCGAAACTTTCGCGTCGTTTTGCTCCCCATTTGGTGAAAGAGTCGGGAAAATGCAAGAAATTGGGCGACGAAGTGAAGGCGGGAAAAGACCAAGTCGAAAATCTCGGCAACGAACTCTCAGAAAGCATCCAGAAAGTTGGCCTGGTGTTTGTGGACGATTACATTTTGGTTATTGAATGATTGCTTTCCATGAATTTGATTTTTGGGCTTAGATATTTTTAAGACATCCCAAAGCTGAAAATTTGCTTTTTTGAGATCGCTCCTTTCTTTTAAGTTCAAAATTGAATGTTATTTAAATTTATTAATTATTTGGTATATATTTGGTTGTGCATAAATTTATTATGAACGAAGTTGGGCCACTTTCTAACGGCATCAGCAAAAGATAGGCAAAATGGTAGCCCTGGAGGAATACAGCCAGGGCTCTCAGATCACCTTCGAGAAAATATGACAATTGGCTCCTTATGGAATCGAGGGGCCAAAAATATGGCTGCATTTTTATGGCATCGAGGGGCCAAAAATATGGCATTTTTATGGCATCGAGGGCAAAAAATTGGCATTGGCGTCGAGGGGCCAAAAATATGGCATTTTTATGGCATCGAGGGGCCAAAAATATGGCATTTTTATGGCATCGAGGGGCCAAAAATATGGCTGCATTTTTATGGCATCGAGGGGCCAAAAATATGGCATTTTTATGGCATCGAGATATGGGCCGGGACGCGAGTGGCGGGACGCGAGTGGCGGGACGCGAGTGGCCTGGACGCGAGTGGCCGGGACGTGAGTGGCGGGACGCGAGTGGCCGGGACGCGAGTGGCCTGGACGCGAGTGGCGGGACGCGAGTGGCCTGGACGCGAGTGGCCGGGACGTGAGTGGCGGGACGCGAGTGGCCGGGACGCGAGTGGCGGGACGCGAGTGGCGGGACGCGAGTGGCCTGGACGCGAGTGGCCGGGACGCGAGTGGCGGGACGCGAGTGGCCTGGACGCGAGTGGCCGGGACGCGAGTGGCGGGACGCGAGTGGCGGGACGCGAGTGGCCGGGACGCGAGTGGCCGGGACGCGAGTGGCCGGGACGCGAGTGGCGGGACGCGAGTGGCGGGACGCGAGTGGCCTGGACGCGAGTGGCCGGGACGCGAGTGGCGGGACGCGAGTGGCGGGACGCGAGTGGCCGGGACGCGAGTGGCGGGACGCGAGTGGCGGGACGCGAGTGGCCGGGACGCGAGTGGCCTGGACGCGAGTGGCGGGACGCGAGTGGCCGGGACGTGAGTGGCGGGACGCGAGTGGCGGGACGCGAGTGGCCGGGACGCGAGTGGCGGGACGCGAGTGGCCGGGACGCAAACGACCCCCGCCCACATAGACAACCCCGGCCTCCCCGACCCCCGACTTCCCACCCCCGACGGGTCGGGGAGCAACCCTACAATGAATCATCAACTTTCGTTCATCCCAGGCCGCGATTTGCAGCTGAGCGTTTTTCCAATGAATCACAGAATAAATTGTTATTGGAACACATTTAAATAATTTTAGCGTTATTTCATTCACTGATATCATAAATAATTTCTTTGCTTGCATTACAAACTTTTGCTTCCGATCCCATGTAATTATTTGTTAATTCTGCCAACGGAACCGATTAGTCGATTAGCGCCTATTAGAAAAGAGTTGATGCACAAAGATTTTTTATTTTTGAGATTGAAAAAGTATAAAACAATTCGCTACTTGGATCATTCAACGCATTTATTTCATTGTCAGACCGGTCGGGAGCCACTCCACTGATTTATAAAAAGGTTTATGAAAATGAAGGCGAATGTCGTCGCATTGGTCGCTTTCATAGCCAACTTCGTGCTTCTGAGTCCTGCTAGCGGCGGTAAAGCTTTGTGTTTGCAATTTGTAATTAAATAAATAATTAATTAATTAGTAAATATTAAGGCCCTCTCAAGTGTAAAAGTGGAAGCGCCATTCTGTTGGAGGGCACAGACCGAAGCGAGATTTCGACCTGCAGGCGTCCAGATGCTGAACAATGTATCGAGGCCACCTGCACGGCATGTAAATAATTTTGTTGTTTGTAAAAAATATTATTAAATTAGTCAATGACTGACTATTTTTTTATAAATTCGTACAATTTTTATTTGTAAAAAAAAAAGAGAAAAATCAAATATACAGCTCGACTCGTTGATAAACCTCTGATTATAAAAACTGAGCCTGAATCGTGATTAGCACGCTGAAAACGAATAATTTTGTTGATTGGTTTTTGTTTTAAAAATGAATATTTTTTTCTAAATTTCCTTAAATCCCGACTATAGAGATGGGGGTTCGCCGTATCCGTCATTAAGCATATAATTGTGTTAAATTTTAAGGGGACCAGCCTGGAAACACCTACAAATTTTGGGGTTGCGTCGGTTCCCAGGAAGCAAACTATAAGCAGACAATGGAAATACTGACCAAATCCAACAATGTTTCTTGCGCTTTGGTCTATGGCGAAAAAGGGAAAAATTCGACAAATGTGCCGTCTTCTGCTGCTCGTGGGTCTCTTTACCAAAAATTAAATAAAAAATTGGACAGAATTTCAGCGCATTCAACACAAAAATGACACTTTAGCGAAAAATAAATTTTAACTAAGAATATTTATGGTTTCTAATTAATAGAGAGAGACAAGATTTTCACGTTTTAACCTATTTTTTTGCGAATAGGGAATCATGAGAAAAGCCCAAAAATAGCATTCATTTTGAAAAATTTTACAATTGCGACTTTTAGTCAATATAAAGCAATATTTTGGCTTTTTTGAGAATAATTCAATAATCGCCATTTTTTCATAATAAATCAATATATTTTCGAAAAAGCTTGAGGAATTCAATATTTCAGGCACTTTTTCCCAAAATTTCTTAAAATGCACACTTTTTGGGTTTTGGCATTTTTATGGCATCGAGGGGCCAAAATATTGCATTTCTTGGTCTTGGTCTCGAGTCTATCCACTAGGGTTCACGGTCGATTAACCGAACCGAAACCAAAAACCCGGCTTTTTTGGCCCAAAAACCGAAAACCGGGGGTCGTAAATCGGCCTAAAAACCGGGGTACCGGGTTTCGGTTGTTTTGAAAAAAATTTGACTTTTAGGGGGATATTTTTCGTTTTTATTGCATTTTTCTTAAGAAATTTTCGGAAAAATGCCTAAAAAATTGCATTTTCATAAAAAATTTAGGGAAAAAGTGTCAAAATAGGGTCTAAAAACGCAGGAAATAGGGATTTATTCTCAAAAAGGCCGAAATAGGGATTTTTGTGGACTAAAAAGTCGCTCTAATTAAAAAAATTTTCAAAAGGAATGCTATTTATTTCTGGGCTTCTCTCGTTAAACCCTATCCGCAAAAAAAATAGGTTAAAACCTAAAAATCCGCTCTCTACACATCACTTTGGAGTTTGCAATATTAAAAATTTGGCGATTTGCCACCAAAATATTAAAATTTACGACTGAATTTCACGAGGAAAATTTTTCATTTGGAACAGTCTATAACAGTTTGTACAGAAGTGAAGTAGAATTCTTTAAAAATTTGTTTATAATCCGTGTCCGGATTCTCCGTGCCTTTTGTTGCCGTATGCACTTGTATCCGGCTCATTTTTCGAAATTCATATCCATATACAATCCGTGGATTCTGCGATACTGTTGCGAAAATTTTCTCCCAATTTTTTTAAACCAAAAACTAGTAACTGCACTCAAGCGGGTTCGAACTAGGGTTGATCCCCGAGCCCTTGGGGTCGGAAAAAGTCGGGGTCGGGGTTTTCGTCCCCGACCAAAAAATTCGGAGTTCGGGGTTTTTCCCAGCAAAAACCCCGAAAAATACAAAAAAGTCGGGGTCGGAGCCGAAAACCCCGAGGAAAAAAAGTCGGGGTTCGGGGACGGGGAGCAACCCTAGTTCGAACCCACACATACCATTTGACATGTCGAAGAGACGTCGACTAGACCATCGTTTCAATTCGGGGGAACGTTGTAAAATGATAAAGTTTTTGTCCAAAAGTACGGAAGATCACCGTTCTTCCTCGGCAAAAGTTAAAATTTTTTTACTTTCGATTTTCTTAATTTTTTCAAGATGACATTAGGTAGATGACTATGGCTGAATGGTTAAACCTTTAGGGTAATCTTATTTTGGGTCTAAGGTTCTAGTCCCTCTCGCGATTCAGAGTTGCTTCGGGCCGAGAAAAACCTCGGATCGGGTCTTGAACCCGGAGTTCGGCTGATCAGGTTTTGTGTCTTCGGATGAATTTTTTTTGGAGGAAACCACTTTAAAGCAAGTTATGAACCTAGAACTGAAATGTCTTATTGGGTGGCAACCTAGTTGCCAACTTATTAAAAATGTGTAAAATCACATATATAGGGCTTATGGAAACGGAGCCAAGGTGGCTTAGGACTAAGCTTAACGAACGCCAAGCCAAGGTGGCTTAGGCCTAAGCCTAACGAGCCCCTAAGTCTTTAAATGTTCCTCTATGCTTTGGTGTTATTTAAAAAGTCGTTTTTCCTTAATTTTCAAAAATTTCAACCGATTCAAAAACCCCTTTAAATTCTCAATATTTATTTTCTATCAACAAATTTGTTATTTTGAAAGCCTGTATGAGTGATTTTGCCATTTTTAATCAGTGGAGAACTAGAATAGGTCGGGATCGGGATTTTTGGTAAAAACGGGAACGCGATTGCCCGGGATTGTGAAAGCCAGGATCGGAATCGGGATCACAACGCGACGACCGAAGCCGACACGCATAATCGTCCCCGAGTTTTTCGAAATGGCTCAGTCCCGGGCAGCGACGGGCGGTGTGTACAAAGGGCAGAGGCGTATTCTGAGCGAGTTGATGACTCGCCCCTACAAGGAATTCCTCGTTTACGGACAATAATTGCAATGTCCGATCCCAATCACGGCAAATTTTCACCGGTTTACCAACCCCATTCGGGGAAGGACAAGCACGCTGATTTTGCCAGTGTAGCGCGCGTGCAGCCCCGGACATCTAAGGGCATCTTTAGTAGGCTAGAGTCTCGCTCGTTATCGGAATGAACCAGAAAAATCGCTCCACGAACTAAGAACGGCCATGCACCACCATCCACCGAATCATGAAAAGCTATCAATCTGTCAAAAAAACTGTCTCACCATTGACCATTACAAAAAAAAAAATATTGTCAAGCAAGGTTAATCCCGATCCCGGTTTTTGATCTCGATCCCGGCTTTCACAACCCCTGTCAATACCGGCCCGGTTTTTACCAAAAATCCAGATCCCGGCCAGCTCTTGTTAAGGCCTGAAGATTTCGACGCTATTTATAGCTTTTAGCGGTACTCAAATGGCGTCTCGCCAAAAAGCCATTTCCGCACCTCGAGACTTATATTCGCATGGGGTCGCTAGCCGTAACAAAGCATTTGATTTTAACTGGGGTTGGTCCCGGCGGGGAACGGGGAAAACCGGGGATCTCCGGCCATTCTCATCCCCGTCCCCGACCCTGGTTTACCATCCCTGAAAACGGGGATCCCCGGTCCTCATCCGCGGCCGGGGACGGGAATGAAATGCACCCCTAAAGATGGCCATCATCAGGATTTTTAATAATGATATTGGTTTACTGTTCGAATTTTGGTTGAAACGTGCTTTTTGATAAAACATTTTAAATCCTTTTTAGGTGATCAGTGAATTATGGCGCTTATTGGTTTGCCTTCCGGCAAGTCTAATGTTGAGGGCTGGGTTCCGACTCGCTTGAGTGCGAGCACTTTTTTAACCTTTATTTCGGTTCTGTTGCGTGTGCTCCCCCACTAAAAGAATATTTCAGTAAATTTCCAAATATTAAAAAAAATGCAAAAATGAATTTTTGAATTTTTACACTCTTTTACAAAAAAATCTCGACAATTCTTTTATAATATGATTAAATCTCAAAAAAAAATTCCCCAACGGACCTCGCCCTTTTCTAAAAAGCATCATAAATTACCGATTTTAAGTTTAAATCTCTTAACAAGCCGGACATCCTCCACTCTCATATAAACCATGTTTTTTAATTTTTCCGAAATTCTAAAAACAAAATACTTAGTTTTGCGAAAATTTTGCTGAAATTTCAACACAAATTTTCTCGACAACGCCTGTCGGCGGCACCGTTGGGTTCACTCCACCCCCCCCCCCCGGGACCAACCCTAATTTTAACCCTTTTTCACGGGTGTTGAAGAATTCGTAATTAAAAAAAATTTTTCAATTAATACGTAAACTAATTTATTTGATACTCATGTTTTTAAACGGTTATATGTTAGGGTATAATTAGGTTATAAAAAGATCTCATTTTAATAACAAAGGACTTCGATGCAAAGCTGGGACAGTGAAAGCATCAGGAGCAGGCAGAACATATTACAACGATTGCCTTGATGGATATGACTATTGCTATGCGGCTTTCTGCACAAAAGCTAAGTGTTATGCTTCAAATCATTTAATTGTGTGTCACAGTTGTTTTTGCCTCATTTTGCGGTTTTATGAGAAGCCGATGAGGCTAAATCTTCAAACCGAGTTAACACTTTTTGTGGCTATTTCAACATTTTCTTACCGATTAAATAAACATTTTGCCAAATGAGATTGGTCTGCTAAATAAGATTTTTAAACTTCAAGCCTTGATGTTTAAAAACGCTAATTCAAGAAAATATAAACAAGTTCACACAGGAGAGAACTCAAGCTGTTCAAATCATATTTTTAGGGAATGAGCACGTTCGAACGATGTGGGGATGTTCTAAGGACACCGGCAACTGTGATGCACTCAGTGTTGCTGTAAGCGCGCAGATCGATTCCGCCGTGAAATGCGAGTGCACTTTTGGCGAAAAGGGCGTGCCAAAAGGGAACAAAAAGCTCCCACTTTCAACTACGGCCTCGCAAAAGCCAACGACTTTGACGACCACCACAACCACCACCATGACGGTTACGGAGAAGCCAACGACGACTACGGAAAAACCTACGACCTTGCAAGGTCAAATGTCAATCACTGGGCAGACGATGACTACATCTGCTGAAAATAATTTTTAAGCAGGCTACCGGTCTGAATCCCCCCCCCCCCCCCCCCCCCAGGGGGGGGGGGGGATTCGGACCGGAAACGCTCAAGCAAAAACAATTTTAATAATTAATTAAATTTACAGCAAATCGCTGTGCCCGTCGCCGTTTTGCTGTTTTTTGGATTTTGCTGGTTGCGATTGGTAAGTTCAATAGGTAGCACGGGACCGGGACTCTTGGGGAAAACCGGAGCCTTGAACTCCTGGAGATAAAAACCGGGTCCGGGACTTTTGGGGAAAACTGGGACCGGGTCTCCTGGGGAAAGCTGGGACCGGGACTCCTGTCAAAACCGGCACCGGGGCTCCTGGCGAAACCGGGACTGGGACTCTTGGGGAATGGGACCGGGATACCTGGGGAAAACCGGGTCCGGGGCTCCTGGAGAAAAAAGTCCGGGACTTTTGGGGAAAACCGGGACCGGGTCTCCTGGGGAAAGCTGGGACCGGGACTCCTGTCAAAACCGGGACCGGGTCTCCTGGGAAAAACTGGGACCGGGACTCCTGGAAAAACCGGCACCGGGGCTCCTGGGAAAAACTGGGGCCGGGACTCCTGGAAAAACCGGGACTCTTGGCGAAAACCGGGACCGGGGCTCTTGGAGAAAAAAAAACCGGGTCCGGGTCTTTTGGGAAAACTGGGATCGGGATACCTGGGGAAAACCTGGGACCGGGTCTCCTGGGGAAAGCTGGGACCGGGACTCCTGTCAAAACCGGCACCGGGCTCCTGGCGAAAGAAGATACAAAATTTTAGTCAAAAATCTCCATTTTTGGTAATTTAACCGTTCAAAAACCGGTTTAAAGGCGAAGCGACAAAAAAAAGTTTGATTGTTCTATCGGTTTCAGCACCTAAGAAACCCTATAAAAGTGGTTTTGAGTGATTTCGAGTCTGGGAGCTCAGATCCATATTTTCCCTAATTTTATCCAGAAAAAACATTTCAGTATTGGTCCTGGTCTCGTGTTAACTTACATATTTTTCAGTCATTAAGCATGGGTGATGCCAATGAAATCTTTTAATTTAGGAACCCTTGTTTAACTTTGTTCCACCAATCGGATCTTATCAGCCATTGTCGTTTCAAAATTCGATCAATGATGAATTTCCACCATTAATTATCTATGCATCAGCTTTGAAATTTGCTTTTAAATATTGCCTATTCCTTTTATACATTTTTTTTGGTGTTTTATTAACATTTATATAAAGAAATTAGAGTTAGCCGGGATCGGGATTTTTTGGTAAAATTTTTTTTAACACTTAATTTGTATTTTTTTATACAATAATTAGAAAGATAATTTTATTTGTTTAAAATGTTTTAAAGACCCACGATACGCGACATTTTTCCGGACCGCGCGCCAGTTTTTTACATTTTAACAAAGTGTTAAAATTTCTTCCCGCCAGGGACTCTTCCCATTCCTAAAAATTTGAAAAAATTACCCTTTTTTAAATGCTTACAAGTCAACAAATAAAGGGAAAAAACTTGGAACCGAGGGTCGAGACCGAAACTTGGCTTCGAGGTTCGAGACCGAAACTTGACTCAGAGGCTCGTGACCGAAACTTGACTCAGAGGCTCGAGACCCAAACTTGGCTCCGAGGCTCGAGACCGAAACTTGGAACAGAGGCTCGAGACCCAAACTTGGCTCCGAGGCACGAGACCAAAACTTGGCTCCGAGGCACAACACCGAAACTTGGTTCCGAGGCTCGAGACCGAAACTTAGAACAGAGGTTTGAGACCGAAACTTGGAACCGAGGCTTGAGACCAAAACTTGTCCAGAACTTGGCGCCGAGGCTTGAGACCGAAACTTGGAACCGAGGCTCGAGACCCAAACTTGGCCCGAGGCTCGAGACGAAACTTGGCTCCGAGGCTCGAGACCGAAACTTAGAACAGAGGTTTGAGACCGAAACATGGAACCGAGGCTTGAGACCGAAACTTGGCTCCGAGGCTCGAGACCGAAACTTGGCGAGACTTAAACTTGGCGCCGAGGCTCGAGACCGAAACTTGGCTCCCAGGCTCGAGACCGAAACTTGGGCCCGAGGCTCGAGACCGAAACTTGGCTCCGAGGCTCGAGACCGAAACTTGGAACCGAGGCACAAGACCGAAACTTGGTTCCGAGGCTCGAGACCGAAACTTAGAACAGAGGTTTGAGACCGAAACTTGGAACCGAGGCTTGAGACCAAAACTTGGCGAGACTTAAACTTGGCGCCGTGGCTCGAGACCGAAACTTGGAACCGAGGCTTGAGACCGAAACTTGGCTCCAAGGCACAAGACCGAAACTTGGTTCCGAGGCTCGAGACCGAAACTTAGAACAGAGGTTTGAGACCGAAACATGGAACCGAGGCTTGAGACCGAAACTTGGCTCCGAGGCTCGAGACCGAAACTTGGCGAGACTGAAACTTGGCTCCGAGGCACAAGACCAAACTTGGCTTTCAGGGTCGAGACCGAAAATTGGCGCCGAGGCTCGAGACCGAAACTTGGAACCGAGGCTTGAGACCAAAACTTGGCGAGACTTAAACTTGGCTCCGAGGCACAAGACCGAAACTTGGCTCTCAGAATCGAGACCGAAAATTGGAACCGAGGCTCGAGACGAAACTTGGCTCCGAGGCTCGAGACCGAAACTTGGCTCCGAGGCTCGAGACCGAAACTTGGCGAGACTGAAACTTGGCTCTCAGGCTCGAGACCGAAACTTGGGCCCGAGGCTCGAGACCGAAACTTGGCTCCGAGGCTCGAGACCGAAACTTGGAACCGAGGCACAAGACCGAAACTTGGTTCCGAGGCTCGAGACCGAAACTTAGAACAGAGGTTTGAGACCGAAACTTGGAACCGAGGCTTGAGACCAAAACTTGGCGAGACTTAAACTTGGCGCCGTGGCTCGAGACCGAAACTTGGAACCGAGGCTTGAGACCGAAACTTGGCTCCAAGGCACAAGACCGAAACTTGGTTCCGTGGCTCGAGACCGAAAATTGGAACCGAGGCTCGAGACGAAACTTGGCTCCGAGGCTCGAGACCGAAACTTGGCTCCGAGGCTCGAGACCGAAACTTGGCGAGACTGAAACTTGGCTCTCAGGCTCGAGACCGAAACTTGGGCCCGAGGCTCGAGACCGAAACTTGGCTCCGAGGCTCGAGACCGAAACTTGGAACCGAGGCACAAGACCGAAACTTGGTTCCGAGGCTCGAGACCGAAACTTAGAACAGAGGTTTGAGACCGAAACTTGGAACCGAGGCTTGAGACCAAAACTTGGCGAGACTTAAACTTGCTTGGCGCCGTGGCTCGAGACCGAAACTTGGAACCGAGGCTTGAGACCGAAACTTGGCTCCAAGGCACAAGACCGAAACTTGGTTCCGTGGCTCGAGACCGAAAATTGGAACCGAGGCTCGAGACGAAACTTGGCTCCGAGGCTCGAGACCGAAACTTGGCTCCGAGGCTCGAGACCGAAACTTGGCGAGACTGAAACTTGGCTCTCAGGCTCGAGACCGAAACTTGGGCCCGAGGCTCGAGACCGAAACTTGGCTCCGAGGCTCGAGACCGAAACTTGGAACCGAGGCACAAGACCGAAACTTGGTTCCGAGGCTCGAGACCGAAACTTAGAACAGAGGTTTGAGACCGAAACTTGGAACCGAGGCTTGAGACCAAAACTTGGCGAGACTTAAACTTGGCGCCGTGGCTCGAGACCGAAACTTGGAACCGAGGCTTGAGACCGAAACTTGGCTCCAAGGCACAAGACCGAAACTTGGTTCCGAGGCTCGAGACCGAAACTTAGAACAGAGGTTTGAGACCGAAACATGGAACCGAGGCTTGAGACCAAAACTTGGCGAGACTTAAACTTGGCGCCGAGGCTTGAGACCGAAACTTGGCTCCGAGGCTCGAGACCGAAACTGGCTCCAAGGCACAAGACCGAAACTTGGCTCTCAGAATCGAGACCGAAAATTGGAACCGAGGCTCGAGACGAAACTTGGCTCCGAGGCTCGAGACCGAAACTTGGCTCCGAGGCTCGAGACCGAAACTTGGCTCCGAGGCTCGAGACCGAAAATTGGAACCGAGGCTTGAGACCCAAACTTGGCCCGAGACTCGAGACCGAAACTTGGCTCCCAGGCTCGAGACCGAAACTTGGGCCCGAGGCTCGAGACCGAAACTTGGAACCGAGGCACAAGACCGAAACTTGGTTCCGAGGCTCGAGACCGAAACTTAGAACAGAGGTTTGAGACCGAAACATGGAACCGAGGCTTGAGACCAAAACTTGGCGAGACTTAAACTTGGCGCCGTGGCTCGAGACCGAAACTTGGAACCGAGGCTTGAGACCGAAACTTGGCTCCAAGGCACAAGACCGAAACTTGGTTCCGAGGCTCGAGACCGAAACTTAGAACAGAGGTTTGAGACCGAAACATGGAACCGAGGCTTGAGACCAAAACTTGGCGAGACTTAAACTTGGCGCCGAGGCTTGAGACCGAAACTTGGCTCCGAGGCTCGAGACCGAAACTGGCTCCAGGCTCGAGACATAAACTTGGAGCCGAAGCTCGAGACCAGGGCTGTCTCGAAATTTCGATTTTCGATTTTCGACGTTTTTTTCTTTTGATTTTCGAATTTCGAGAAAATGGGCTGTTTTTCGAAAATAATTTCGAAAGTCGGGGATCCTGGTTTTTAAATTTTTGGCGAGGACAGGGGGTAAACGACCCACCAAAAAGTATGAAAAATAATAAAACATGGTTTTTAGAGGTTGTAGAAGCCAAGTCAGATAATCGTTTTGAACGATTTAGAATTTTATTTTTCCAAAAAAGGAACCTAGGCTCTTAACTATCAACAATTCCCGTTCACGATAATATCGTAGTCTTTTTTCCGGTTCTGGAATAATTCCTTGGCGAAATGTTTTAAAATTTTATAAAATTTAACAATTTTGGACCACTTTTCATGACAACAACTAAGTTTAAAAATCGACACCACTGAAGCCCAAAAAATGTGCTTATGTTCTTCTCTTTTTTTGATTTTGATCCCTTTGGGCATTCTATGCTACGCATTTTGTTTTAATCCCAGAAAAGAAGCATTCAAAAGATTAGAGTATTTTTTAAGCCACCGACGAACTCGAGTTGGATGAGAGCAGTGTGCCACCTAAGCGAGCATGGAGAAGTTGTTGGTCAGCAGTTCGTTGGTCACAAAGTTATGCTTAATTTTCAAAATTAATTTTGGCCTCAAAATCATTCCGGGGTTTGAAATAGGTCGAAAGAGAGGTCAGCTTCGGATTTTACGTTCCCAAATAGGTAGGTACCCCTAGAAAACCCCTTTTTATCGATTAAGAAAAAAAAAGAATTTTTTTTAAAAAAAAGGGGGGGGGGAGCAACAAACCAAACTATTACCAAAATCTGCGGGACGGGATTCTCGCGCGGGAACGAGAAATTTTAAAAATCTCACCACATTTTGCGATCAACGAGAAACACCCATACAGGGAAGGACAAAATGTTGAGGAAACAATCCATAAATATTTTATTAAAATGAAAACATAATTATATGAAGATTGATTTTTTTTTTTACCTCAATATTCTATTATTTGTTTTTGTGAGATTTCTTTCATGCCCAACAAAATAGAGCGGAAATTTATGCTGAACTTTTATTTCGGAGTTATAAAAAATTAAGCGCTTTTTTGAGCAAAATTTTTCAACAAAAAATTGTAATTTTAAAAAATAATAAAGTTTTGGGAGAAATTTCTTCGATTTAGGCAAACAATTTTTAATTTAAAAAGTCGTCGTTAAAATTTGCGATGGGATTCAATTTTAATTATTTTAAGGTGAAAACATTTTTGGATTTCTTTAAATTTCAAAAAAACCAGACAATTTTATGCATTTCATCAAAAATGGCAATTGGTTAATTAATTAGTGTTCAAATTAGCAGCAGCGGCTTATAAAATCATTTTGATGAATTTTTGCTCTCTGATCGCTCAATGCCGCCACTGGACGATGGGCGGCAAAATGTGCCGCGGTGCCGACATCGCCGTCGGGGCCTAAATTTGTTAAAATTTCAAACAAAAAATTTCTTTTTCACTTGTCACTTCGGCAGTTGTTGTTGTACTGCTCGCGGAACAGCTGCTGAGCAGTTCCAGCTCGGCACGTTCCTTGTACGAATTGGACGTTTGCATTTCCTCGCCGACAGTGCGTTCAAAATCTGTATTCGCAAATTTTTTTTAATCGTTTAAAATTGGCTCACTAATATGCAAACTTGTCAAAAAAAAATGATAAATTTATAATCGAATATAAAGAATATTGGAATTTTTAAAAAACGAATTTTATCAATAAAAAATCGCAATTGTCTGACAATTTATTTTTAAATTCATAAATTCTGAAGTAAAAATTGTTGGGCGGGGCCGGGACTGAAATGTCCATTTTGAGACGGTGTTTCCCGCCGGGATTTTTGACGGGATCCCGGGGGGTTTAAGCCAGCGCGGGACTAAACCGTCCCCGGATTTTAAGCAAATCCCTGGCCCCGTATCCCGGTCCCGGCCGGTCAGCTTCGGTTTTCAATGTCAATGCCTGCCTTCAATGGTTAAGAGACGCCAGGCCTGGCTCTGCTCGCAAAAAACCTGAAAAAAGAGAGTAGTAATTAAACAATATTTAAAATTTTTGTTTAAAAACAAAATTGTCTCAAAATGTGCCCGCCAACAATGGAACCGGATTCCGGAAATTTTTGGCTCCGAATGCCCGGCTTCCGGACATTTTTGGCTCGAATGCCCGCATTCCGGACATTTTGGGCTCCGAATGCCCGGATTCCGGACATTTTTGGCTCGAATGCCCGCATTCCGGACATTTTGGGCTCCGAATGCCCGGATTCCGGACATCTTGAGCTCCGAATGCCCGGATTCCGGACATTTTGGGCTCCGAATGCCCGGATTCCGGACATTTTTGGCTCGAATGCCCGGCTTCCGGACATTTTTGGCTCGAATGCCCGCATTCCGGAAATTTTTGGCTCCGAATGCCCGGCTTCCGGACATTTTTGGCTCGAATGCCCGCATTCCGGACATTTTGGGCTCCGAATGCCCGGATTCCGGACATTTTTGGCTCGAATGCCCGCATTCCGGACATTTTGGGCTCCGAATGCCCGGATTCCGGACATTTTTGGCTCGAATGCCCGCATTCCGGAAATTTTTGGCTCCGAATGCCCGGCTTCCGGACATTTTTGGCTCGAATGCCCGCATTCCGGACATTTTGGGCTCCGAATGCCCGGCTTCCGGACATTTTTGGCTCGAATGCCCGCATTCCGGACATTTTGGGCTCCGAATGCCCGGCTTCCGGACATTTTTGGCTCGAATGCCCGCATTCCGGACATTTTGGGCTCCGAATGCCCGGATTCCGGACATTTTTGGCTCGAATGCCCGCATTCCGGACATTTTGGGCTCCAAATGCCCGGATTCCGGACATCTTGAGCTCCGAATGCCCGGATTCCGGACATTTTTGGCTCCGAATGCCCGCATTCCGGAAATTTTTGGCTCCGAATGCCCGGCTTCCGGACATTTTTGGCTCGAATGCCCGCATTCCGGACATTTTGGGCTCCGAATGCCCGGATTCCGGACATTTTTGGCTCGAATGCCCGCATTCCGGACATTTTGGGCTCCAAATGCCCGGATTCCGGACATCTTGAGCTCCGAATGCCCGGATTCCGGACATTTTTGGCTCCGAATGCCCGGATTCCGGGCATTTTTTGTTGGCATTCGGTAACATCCCCTGGGGGGGGGGCCCACGTGTTCTCCGCGCAAAATGCGGCCCAAATGCGCAATGTATCGGTTGGCCAAACGCAGCGTTCGAATGCGTGGAATTTCCGTTTTTACGCCGGGCACTTAAAAAAAAAGATTATATTTAATTGTTTTAAGTTTGAAATTATTCGCAACACAAAACAATTTACAGACCATAAAAATGGGCAAAATTGTAACCTTTTTTTAAATTATTAAAATAAAATATTTAAGTAAAGTTTATTTTTATTTGTTCATTATGAATGTAAAAAGTAAAAATTTAAATGGGTAAAAGATAAAACCATAAAATTAAAAATGTTTTGTTACAAAACATTTATAAATATTTTTGTGACTAAATTCCAATTAAAATAAAAATATGTTGTGGAATCTTAATTAATTAAAAAATTAATTATATGAAAATATTTTAATTTAGCGTTTAATTTAAATAATTAAATTGACAAATTGGCGCACAAAGTGTGGTCAACGTGCGCAAATGGTATTTAATCTGCAAGTTGCGTAGGCGCTCTTTTTCAGTCGACTTTTTGCGCTTTGGCCTAATAATGGTCGGCGAGCGGGACGAATTGTCGTCGGTCGAATTTCGATGCCAACGAATTCTGACAAATTTTAAAAATAATTTTAATTTTTTTTAAATTGCAATTAAACAAAAAAAGAGATGCCGGCGGCGCGCACTTTTTGGTCCGACTCGTCGACGAAAGTTTCACCAAATTTTCATCAAAAAAGTCGTCGGCACGGCCTGGCAAAAATGAACAATTAAAAAATTACCTTATTTAAATACGCAAAATCTGATATGATTAAAACAAAATTCCGAAAATTGAAAAAAAACATATTATTTAATATAACATTTTCGCCTCCGAACTTTTCCGAATCTTTTTTTCGTTGATTTTTTAGTGGAAAACCCTCTCGGGGGCGCAACCCTAATTTAATTTATAAAAACCCCGATTCCCCGACATTTCGCAGGGGTTTTTCGCCCCCGAACTTTCCGAATTTTTTGTTGAGTTTTTAGTCAAAATACCCCTCGGGGAGGGGGGGGACCCCATTTAAATGCAACCAAAATTACCCAGCGAAGACGATGAGGCGGAAGAGGCCCAAGCAGACGGCCAACATTTTGTGTCTTAATTAACCAATTAAATCATATTAATTAATTAATTAAATGTTATTTTGTGTGTGTTTTGTAAGTACCTTCTGCATTATTTGCGTATTGTCCAAGCAAAAATTGGTCACAATTTCCCATAAAAGCAAAAAATTCTTTTAAAATTTTCTAAACAATAATTTTGTTGGCTGTCCGTCTGTTTGGCGCCGAGGGGGGGGGGGACGGGGAAATGAAAGAAAAATGTGAAAGTTGTGGGGGCCGACCGAGCGCCGACCCCCACTCGACCCGAGAAAAATTGCACAACAAAAAAAAACTTTAAGATGCGTTCAAAAATTACGGTATTCCCCCCCTCAGGGGATGGAATGGTTTCGTCCGCCCGTCTGGCGACGGCCAACGGACGGACGGATTGGGGCGCATTCCCCGTCGCTTCCGACGACCATTTTATGGGGCACAAAAATGACAAATTGGCGCGATGGGGCGACGGGGGGGGGGGGGGGGGGGTCCGTCCGCACTTCGCCCCCCTCAATCAAAGTTAAGTTTTGCAGCGTGGGGGGGGGGGGATATGAAGAGAAGGATGGACGGATTTACGGTGAAAAATGGTAAAGCATTTATCCCCCCCCCCGGGGGACGGGGCAATTAAAATTTAAATTAGAATTCCCGAATTGAATTAAAAACATTCATTTAATTGTTGTAACATTATACTCCGATGAGTCTATCCCCCCAGGGGACGGCGGATTAATCGGCACTTCTACAAAACTTTTTTGAGGTTTTGCGGTCTCTCCCCTCCATCGTCTGCCGTCGTCTTGAGTGCCCCCCCCCCCCCCCCCCCCCCCAGCGCCCTCACACTTTTGGGGTGAGCGACGGGCGGACGGATGACGCGAACGGATCGGCGGGGATCGTAAACAAATCTTTGGCGGAAAATTTTTTGGGATGGGCCGACGACGACGGCGGCGGCGCGGCCGGCGCACACAGGCACAGTGCCTGAGGCAATTTTATGAATTTAAAATCGCTTTGCCTGAGGCAAATTACTAAAGTTTTGAAAACTTCTGAGGCGTTAAATCGCATGCCTGAGCCCAAATTTGCAACATTTTTGAAACTAATCGCTTTGCCTCAGGCAAATTCATAAATCTAAATTCCATCGGAAATTGAAATTCCGAACCCCAAAGTGTCGGAATATCGAAATTCCGCCATCCCTGTCGTTTGTTGTCACTGAGTTTCCTAATATTAAAAAAAACTCAAAAACTTTTGTCGAAACGCAAACAAATAAACAAAACAAGAAATGTTTCGTTTTTCCACATTAATTGATTTTGATGAAATTCACAATTTTAATACATTTGGGAAAATGGACATTGCGCAACAACCAGAGAGAACGGCACAGGGACGGCACCGTGTGCCAATGCCAATTCTGTCCAACTTTTACAAGGCCCCAAATTCTGGGCAGAGGAGGATCATTGCCCCCCCCCCCCCCCCGGGGATAAAACACAATGCAATGAATGAATGAATGAATTGGGTGGGTGATTGGATTGGATGATTTTGTTGCTCTTCTCACCCGGGGGGACATTTGGAGGAACCCTGCGGGGTAAGCATTTCATCCGGGGAAGGGGATTTGTGCCTTCCCATCCCCAAGACCATTTATGGACGCGCTCTCGGGAGGGGGCAACGAACTTTTTTGGACAAATAAACATTTTTAGCGGGGGAATAGGGGGGGGGGGCGGAACATTGTCTCCCGAAGGACGGGGAAGGTTCAATGCTAGGGGGGGGGGGGTCCAAAATTTAAAAACCAATTTGAATTTATACAGAAATTGGACCCCCCAATTTTAGTCATATTTCAAAAAAAATTGAACTTTCGTTTTTAACTTTTCAAAAAAATAATAAAATAATACATGCGAAAAATCTTAAATCTACTTAATAGATGGCTACCGGTCCGAATCCCCCCACGATGGATGAATTTTTTTCGCAAATTTTTAGGAGAGTCAGAAATTCCAGTTCTGGATTTTTTTTTGGCATCTGAACACCCGGGCACGTATCTTGAAAAAAAATTTGGAGACGGAGGCAGTTGGGGAAAAAAGCCTCCGTTTGATTGCATTGTTCTTAAGCAATTTAAAAAAAAGTTTGTTTTTGAGGGCAATGGTATCTTTCTAAATGACGGGTAAATTGGATTTGTTGTTTTGATAGGGTTGGGCACGTTGCGTAGGCTGCCTGGCAGAAGAGCAGAAATTTCCTGGATTTTTCTTCCCGGTCCTGGTCAAAAACTCGCGGATTTTGGTCCCAGAAAATTGCCGATTTTGGGAATTTTGTTTCACCCTAGTTGACGACGTTGGACCTCAAATTAATTTTTTAAAAATTTAAGAGGTACAATTTATTGCCGATCCATTCGCACCGAGCAGTCCATTCAAAACGCGCTTTCTTCGCCAGACTTTCTAAATGACGACGAATTGGGTTTGTTTTTTGTTGTTGTTTTTTGTAGAGTTGAGGCTGTTAAACCCTCAAAAATCTAACAAAACAAAAAATGTCTTTTTAGACAATGCATACGAGCATGTGCAGCAAATGAACGTCAATCTAGCGGCACCAATGGCCCATTTAAAACACGCGATTCTTTGTCCGAATTAATTACGGTATAAACAAAAATTGGTTTTACAACATTTTTAAAAAGTGAGTTGCTCGGCTCGGAAGGTCAAAAGGACGTGTTGAGGAAGTTGAAGGTGGTGTTGCAGCGAATAAAATGGTGTTGGGCAATTTTTAGGATGTGTTCGGCTTCAATTACTTCCGATTCAAGCAAGTGATCGCGGCACTGTTGGGACACGACTGTTTCATTGTGATGCCAACGGGTGGGTCGCGGAAGATTTTTGTTGTTTAAATTAATTCTCGGGCGGGTTTTGCTCCATCTCCCCAACATTTGGAGATTAAAATACGAATTTTTCTTAATTAATGTTTAGGGAATTTTCCGAAGATTCCACCCCTTCTACCACAATACAAACGAAAAATCCGGATTTTTTGAACCATTTTTTAAAATTGATTTGTTGAAATTCTTAACATATTGCCCGACGGCCAAACTTTTCTGTTGTTATCTGTTTACATATTATTGCCATAAAAAAGTGTAACAAACACTTTTGCTGGTCACCCAAATCCGTCCGGTCTACCAATTTTCTTCTGATCAGAATTTTGATCACTTTTTGTTGTTGCTTGTTTTCAATGCCAATTAGCGTTACATGTACGCGTTTGTTTATACTTTTTGATTTTGACGATCACTGACTGATCTCAGAATTTTGTCAATTTTTCTTCATCAATATTTTTGCATTTTTAACTGCTTTTTAACATTTTTATTAAAAAAAAGCCTTTTTAGGGGTTGGTTTTTAAAGAAAAAAGAATCCGTTTCTTTTTTTGTTGTAGCGTTTTCACAGTATCAACAGGTTTTCGGAAAATTCTGGTCTGACCCACTCCCCGACGGGGACTAGCATTTGAAATTGTTTCAGGACACTATTTTGCTAGGATTCCGGACCTTGGGAGTTCTGGAAGTCCTTTTCGTCCACTCTCGACGAGTTTTTTTTCAGATAGGTTTTTTATTTAATTTTATTTTTTCCAGATTTCCTGTGCCCTCCTCCGCGGCTCCATAGACACGGTTGAGGTGGAGTCGATTTATTCAAATTTGGCGTCCACCGAGCCAACAATCAAATTGCTCTATGTCACCCCGGAAATGGTTGGTTTAATTTTTATATTTTATGCAATATTTGAATAAACAACTGCAGATTGGTGCCTCTATTCGACTGAACGGCGCATTTATGTCCCTTTTTCGACGCAATTTGTTGGCACGCTTTGTGGTAAGTGGACGGCGTCAGCGTAATACGTCATGACGGCGTTCAAAACCGGCGTAATTGGCGTAACCGTCAGCGTCATGACCTCCAGCACTGATCGGGATCAGCATCTCGAACCGGGATTTTGATTTTTCAAAAACCGGGATCGGGATTGACAATAAGGGAACATTTTTTTTTTGTAATGGTCAATGGTGAAATAAAAAAAATTAATTTGTTGACAGATTTGCATCAAAAATTTAAAATGGTAATTTTTTGTAGCTTTTTAGGAAAGGGAGAGGTCCCCGCCGGGAAAATTTGTTTGAAGTTTAACATTAAAATCTTGTAAATTGCCATCTAAAATATTTTTAAAATAATCGAAAAAATTTAAATGAATTCTAGAATTGTTCGCACCACCGTAAATGTTCAGAAAAAGAAGGAAAGAATCATTTACACGGTCGGGACTGAACCATCCCAATCCACAATTCAACTCCCCCATTATTCACCACTACACCATAACCGGAGAAAAACCGGGACCGGGATCCAAAAATCGAGATTCCCGACCGTCGGCCGGGATCTCGGCCAACTCTACGTTAAACTAATTGGAAATATATAATCCCGGAACCAGCCGTTTTCTTGAGCATGGAGAAGTTGTTGGGTCAGCAGTTCGTTGGTCACAAAGTTATGCTTAATTTTCATAAATTAATTTTGGCCTCAAAATCATTCCGGGGTTTGAAATTGGTCGAAAGAGAGGTCAGCTTCGGATTCTACGTTCCCAAATACCCCTAGAAAACCCCTTTTTATCGATTAAGAAAAAAGAATTTTTTCAAAAAAGGGGGGGGGGGCAACAAACCGAACTATTACCAAAATCTGCGGGACGGGATTCTCGCGCGGGAACGAGAAATTTTAAAAATCTCATCACATTTTGCGATCAACGAGAAACACCCATACAGGGGCAAAAATGTTGAGGAAACAATCCATAAATATTTTATTAAAATGAAAACATAATTATATGAAGATTGATTTTTTTACCTCAATATTCTACTATTTGTTTTTGTGAGATTTCTTTCCTGCCCAAATAGGACGAAATTGCCAGAAACATGCGCTGAATGGCTGCTTCTTCTTCGTCTACGTCTCTGTCGTCGTTGTTGCTCCGTTCACTCTTCTCGACTTAAAATATGAGCTAATTGTAATGTGAAGATAAGACGGGAAGAATTAGTTCACTTTTTGAATCTTTGTTTTTGTAAGATTGGTTTCCTTACCCAGATGGGTTGAATCGTCCAGAAGCATTTGCTGAATGGCTTCTTGTTCGTTTAGGTCTCTGTCGTCGTCGATGTTCCATTCAAAGAAGGCCTCGGTGAATTGAGTGTCCCTAGCTAAGAAAATCGGGAAATAAAAAATGTTTTTGAAATAAAGGGACCAAGGAAATTCCTAGACAACATGGACAAATCATCCCATCCAAGCCCATAATGCCAGTTCTTAGGATAACATGGACAAATTATCCCATCCAAGCCCATAATGCCAGTTCTTAGGATAACATGGACAAGTCATCCCATCCAAGCCCATAATGCCAGTTCTTAGGATAACATGGACAAATCATGATAACATGGACAAATCATCCCATCCAAGCCCATAATGCCAGTTCTTAGGATAACATGGACAAATCATGATAACATGGACAAATCATCCCATCCAACCCATAATGCCAGTTCTTAGGATAACATGGACAAATCATCCCATCCAACCCATAATGCCAGTTCTTAGGATAACATGGACAAATCATCCCATCCAATAACATGGACAAATCATCCCAATTAATTCCCATAATGCCTTTTCGCGCAGCTTTGGCCTCTTTCCACGCCCGAATTTCATTCGCATATTTTTGTTTCCATTCCGCCATTTCCTTGTGATACGCTGCAATATTGCCTCGTGCCTGGTCAACATATGGCTACAAAATTATGGGAGAATATAAAATTAATTACTCCCCGCCCCAAAAAAGCTAAAAGTCGAACGTCGGAAAATTTACGCCGACAACCCTTTTCAAATTGTATTTTTCAGTGATTTTGAATCAAATTAAAAGTTCAATTTTATAATTTTTGAGTGAGGAAGAAAAGGTGCCAACAAAAAATGGCACCTGCTTTTCGGCATCCGTCATCTGTCGCCACTGTTGGCCCATCTCGACGACAAATTTGTTGACTTTAGCCAACGTTTTGATTGGTTCTGGTTGCTTTTCAAAGCATTCTTTTATGAAAATCGAATACGATTGCAAAGGGGCGCTTTGGACGGTTTGTTTCCGCACAAAACTAAAAATACAAAATTAAACAAATCGTAAATGTCTCGTGTTAAATGAATACGAAAAAATTGTTATTATTTAATATTTAGCATCCGAAAAGTGCGATAAAACCTTTTGAAGCATCTTTCTCATTCGATATCTTTGAAGGTTGCTCCTTTTCTCGACATGCTTATCCCACAAATCTTTCTTCTGGCAATTTGTGAGCTTCTCAAAATTGCCCCTCAACTCAGCACAGATCTTTTTCGCACGTTCAAAGTAATTCTAAACTTTGTACTATAGTAATTTTTTGGCCCCATTTAACTTGATGACAACCTGCTTTTCGTCCTCACTCAAACTCTTCCAATTTATTGAAAGAATTTTAAACGTTTCAGTGCTTCGACTTTGCCCCAGGCACGTATTTAGGATTGCCTTGAGGGAAGGGGGGGGGGGGGAGGGGGTACCAAGTCGATTTTTAAGGGGGTATTTTTCCGTGTTTAATGCACTTTTCTTAAGGAATTTGCTGCTGAAAACATTTTGAATTTTTGACTTTCCGCCCTATGGTCATCTAAATACGTGCCTGCTTTGCCCCGTCAGTTGATCCTTCATAAAAAGTGCAAAAGCATTTTGCGCTTTGTAGCTTAACGGAAGCCGAGCCGTAATCGGTGTGGGAGCAGACGACTGATTAAGACTTGCGACATATTTGTTACGCTAAATAGAACATTCGTGACCACAAATTGGTACGATTTTTTACTTCCAATCGGAGGGGGGGGGGGGAACAACCCTTTTGTTTTGAACCCGACGGCGCTTATCGGCACCGCTGACCCCCTCCTATTCCTGCTTTAAAAAAATACCACCATTTTTTAAAATAACTTGTTTCTCTGATTATGTCCAAGCTTCCAACCAAAAAACTTAAAATTTTAACCCAACCCTATCCTTACTACCGTATTTCCTAAAATAAAGCCCCCCCCCATAATTAGAGCCCCCCTAAAATAGACCCCCCTCCCCCTAAAATAGAGCCCGCCTTTTTTTATGGGGGGGGGGGGGGGTTGAACAATAGAGCCCCCGGGGGCTCTATTTATGAAATACGGTATTTCCTTTTTATTTGTTAGATTTACAGTTAAGCCCAAAAAAACCCAAGCAATAACAATCACTAACTCAGTGCACGCAGAGAAGCGGCCTTCAGCGCCGATCAAAAGTCGACCAACCTTTTGGCAAAGAGCCATTTTTTGTTTTCACTGGGCATTCGTCCAAATAAAATTTGGGAAATATTGATCATAAGGCCCAGAAACAAATGACCCAAATCATAACAAGCGACTTCACTCTAAGCCTAACGCACGAATCTGCAAAAATTTTTGCGAGGAAGCAACTATGAAAAAAGTTATAGCCCCTCAAAGTTGGTCAAAACCCATAAGGAGGATGGACCCTTTTGGTCAAAATTTTTTGGAACTTTGCCTGAAACTAATAAATCCCTAAGCTCAGGGTGGCTTAGGCCTATTCGTTCGTTAGGCTTAGAGTGGAATCGATTGGTATGATTTGGGTCATTTCGTTTCTGGGCCCTATGATCAACATTTACCTGTAAAAAAAGAATGCCAAATAAAAATAATATTTTTCTTTTAAAAGCATATTACAGCGGAAAAGTAGAGTATAGCCGGGATTTTGGAAAAAAACCGGGAACGAGATTAGAAAAAATCCCGGGCAAAAAAACCGGGACTGATGGACAAACAAAAAATTATTTTATTTAAATAAGTTATTTTAATAAAATATTGTTTGAAACTTTAGCGACTCTTTTAGGCCTATTTTAAGCTTTTGGGCGGGGGGCGGGGGGTCGGCGGTGCCGATAGGCGCCGTCGAGAAATTTTGGACTTATTTTTGTTAAGAAAAATGGTCTAAAACAGCAGAAATGAGTCAACTCCAAAGTTAAGCAGAGTTCGCAAAAAAAAAATAGCTTTTTTGAAAATTCCTTAACAAAAATGCAGTAAAATAGAAAATGCACCCCCTAAAATAAAGAGAAATTTTGTCAAAAAGTTCGTTAGACCACCGCCCTGTCCTCGGCAAAAATTTAAAATTGAAATTATCTTCGAAAAACTGCCAATTTCTCGAAAGTCGAAAATCAAAAGGGACTTTCGATACAGCGCTGACCCGAGCCCGGCTTCACAGAGCCATACTTTGAATTTCCTTTCTCACAATTCTTTGGGTCAACATTTTGCTGGGAGCAAATAAACAATTCAAATTTATGTGATAAAAAGAGATTATTCCCAAAAGTGAATGTCCATCCTCCGTTTTCGGGTCAACTTTTTGCCCAAAGTAACGTCCATTCAATTTATAAGAACTCTTAGCCTCAGTCTATCTTCTACGTATACAACATATAAATTAATTCATAACGATTAAAACGGGGATCGCTCCCACCTTAAAATAAACATTTTAGAATTTTAAATACGAGGGTCATTTTTAAGTACTGTACTTGCCATTCAAGTACGTATGGAGCCCTGGGTTAAATACATTTTTTTTTGATTTGTCATTTGAGAAACCAAATTTTAGAATTTTGTACTAAATAAACATGTTCATTTTGACCGAATCAACCAATTGGAGGGCACATAACAGCTAATCAGGGTAAGAAAAACGATTTATTTTAATTAAAATCCTTTAATTACCAATGTTTGCAGAATTGGATCAATCTGAAGAAGTGCGTCTTTTGCGTGCCAGAATTGCTCAATTGGAACGCCAACAGATGAAGTACGGCAAAACGCTTGAACAAATAGAGGAATGGAAAAGTTTTGAGAAATTCGAGCACGAAAATGTGAATATATTTTCTAACAAAAACATTTCATTTTTTTCTTGCCATTTGTTCAGAAGGCACTCCGCGCTGAGTTGGCACATCAGAAACTGCTAATTGCTCACATGACTCTGCAGACAAAGATGGAGGAGTATCAGAACAAACAGCACCAGACCATCGACGAGTTGACAAAAAAACTTATGGGTAAGCTTGTTAGAAATTTAAAAATCCATTTTAACCTTAAATGGAATGAGCTGCTGCTGATTTACTGCCTTTTTGCCTCAAAGTAATTCATTTATTTCACTGTTTCAGTTTGCATTGATCAGCTTTCGTTGAAGCATCAAGAACAGGAGAAAAAAACTGATCAAAAAGCATTGTGTGCAACGATTGATCAAGTGGGTTTAAAGGGTTCGGCTGATATCAATGCAGTGTGCACTTATACAATTTTTAAAAACCATGACCAAATTTCAGTCGAGACCAATGTCAAACTCGATTTTTAAGCATCAATCATCCTTATGTTATTTTAAAATTTAAATGAAATAATTAAAGGGAATGAATCAGCTGAAGGGAGAACTGATTGCAAAGATAGAGGAGTGTCTGAAACAACAGCAACAGAACATTGATGCAAAGATGGAGGAGTGTCAGAAACAACAGCAACAGAACATTGATGCAAAGATGGAGGAGTGTCAGAAACAACAGCAACAGAACATTGATGCAAAGATGGAGGAGTGTCAGAAACAACAGCAACAGAACATTGATGCAAAGATGGAGGAGTGTCAGAAACAACAGCAACAGAACATTGATGCAAAGATGGAGGAGTGTCAGAAACAACAGCTACAGAACATCGTTGACTTGAAGAAGACAGTTGCCGTGTTAAATGATACAATAAATGGAAAAGGTAATTTCAACAGAAAATTTTGTTCCGAATTGGAAAATTGAAAAGATATGTACAAATCATATTTTCTAACAAATAAGCACTAATCGCACAACAAAATCGATGGGATTCCGCTGCATGCCACAAGGACCTTACGCTCTCTGAGCCCGAACGATTGATTGCCCAAAATAATGGAGTGAATTCGAGTAAACATATTATTCTGTTAAAGTGATTTGATTAAAAAAATGTATGGCATAAGAGTTCTTTTTGAATCGACTGCTTACTTATCAGCAGAATGGTGCGCTGTGTTTGCTGAACGGGCAATTTTACAGACATGATCCGGACTTGTCGAGCAGTTCAAACAAAGGCTCGTAAAGTTTGTTGCTTCCAAATGGCAAATGCCTTCGGTCTTATGGAAATTGCATTCTCACGAATTTTTGGGTTCAGAAATCAATTTAAAAAATTAAACTGACTTTTTGTTTCCCATTCAAATACATCTTCTTTTTTTTACTTCTTTTTAGTTTTTTAGTTGGCCTCTTCGTCAAGACGCACTTGGTCTTTGCTCTGCAAATGATTATCGGTGTATTTTTGTGCAAATTAAATTTAAAATACCCGATTAAACAATTTAATTTTTTTCAGGGATTGTGCCGATCATTTTTGTTGGCCTCAGCAGCAGCACTGCTTGAACAATTCCGGTATTAAATTTATAACTTTTTTTATTCACAATTTTTAAATTTTATATAAAAATGCCTATAACTCCGCGCAAAACGATGGCATTAAAAGAACATAATTTTTCAGTTCAAATGGCACAATTCAGCAGAACAATTCCGAAGACAAATGATGAAATGTTAAAAATGCCTAAATGGAATAAAAAATGTAAAAGAATTGGAAGAAAATAAAGTGGAAGTAATGGAACCATTTTGGAGAGACAATTTGCGATAAAGTACTTGGATGGAAAAATTAAATTTTCAAAAAAGTCTCGAGTATCGAGTCTAGACTCGAGAAAAGTCTCGGGGTCAAGTCTCGGTCTCGAGTAGCGTGAAATTTCGGGTCTCGTGCATCACTAGTGGCAACTAAGTTCTGTCCCACTATGTTTTTGTTGTTATTGACAGTTTCGTCCGGACTAACAAATCATTTTAATTATATTATTAAGCGGCCAGAAGTAAGGTGGGTCACGGTCGGCTTAACCGGGGGTACCGGTTTTCGGTTAGGCCAGTTTTGCGATAAAAATTACCGTTTTTTTTTGGTTAAAATAAATCTCTCAACAAATAAAGAGAAAATGAGCCCCCTAAAAAATGATTTTTGAAAAATTTACTGAAAATCGAATTTAAAAAAAAATTGCTCAAGAAAAATGCAACCAAAGATGCACATAAATTACATATTTTAATAAAAAATATATTTTTCAAATTCACTTTGGAAAATTTCCGTTGTTTTTTGGCCATTTTTTCCTTTTTCCGTTAAAAAAATGTTTGTTCAAAATAAATGCTATTTTTGGTGCTTAACTTTTTCAAAACGTCGTATTCGAAAAAAAGGCAAATGCCTGAAAATCCGGTTTCTACTAATTAGTAGTCCCCGCTTTCCCGATCCCGGTTCAAATCGGGTTAAGTCGTCAATTAAACTAATTAATTGTTTTTGAATGTTTAGCTTCTGCCAGCACACACCCAGATTCTGGGGATGGCCTCCGACGTGTTCGAGGCAATGCTTTTTTGCTATTTAATGTTGAAATTTAATGGAGGGTTTGTTGAAATCGTTGAAATTCATTGAAAATTTTTAGTTTTTGAAAATTTCATAAAATAAGCACTTTTCATGGATTAAAACACTGTCTTTTAGCCAAAAAATATAATTTGGCTGAACTTATCATTTTGCGATTAGTTTTACGGCGCCCAATTTTTTGATATTGTCGCCCAATTTGCGTACTCTATTTGTGCAAGCGGACATTTTGTTTTTGTCGCCGTGACGTATTGTTTTTGTTGACATAATTATTATTATGTATTCTTTTTATTCTTTGATCGTTTTTTTCTCTTTTCGGTCAATTCACTTTTCACTCACTTATTTTTCCCGCAATTGGCCTGCTTGCTGTTGTTGGTTGTGACCTCTGCTGACGCTGTTCAAATCGTGTTCTTTCACAACAATTTTCGGTGTTCGGAATCGCTCAAAAAGAGTTTCTGTTTTATTCAGATACATAACCCCCAGAACCGGTTTCTTTACAGGAGGGGACAAACAATATACACCCCACCCCCCCCCCCCCTCCCCCACCAACAATTAAAAAAATGTTTTTATAGGGTTTGAAGCAGGGTTGTTCCGGGTCGAGAAAAATATCGGGTCGGGTTTCGGATCGGGTCGAGCCAAAAAACCTCGGGTCGGGTTTCGGATCATCGGGTTGAAAAAAAACCGGGTTTCGGCTCATCGGGTTTCGGGTCTTCGGGTTGAAAATTTTTTCTTCAAAATACTAACCAAAAATCAAAATTAATATGTAAAATCATAAATTGCTAAATTATGGTGCAAGAACAACAATTTTTCCAAGTTTTCTGCTGTTAAACGGTTCCTCACAAAAGCCCTTCTCCCCTCCTATGGTTTTAAAAAAAATTGGAATTTTCCGAAAAATTTGTTGAGTGATTAACAACCAAAATTTTTAAAGGGTCGAATCTTAAAAATGTTTGCTTTGATTTAGCCCCTCTCCTTAACGAAATGGGCAAAATCTGCAGTTTTTGGACCAATTTCCTTAACAAATTGAGGCAAAAATTCAAAAATTTCTCGGCGGCGCCTATCGGCACCGCCGACCACCTCCCTCCCCTCAAACCCGGATCTCGGGTCGGGTTGACCCAAAAAACCTCGGGTCGGGTTTCGGCTCATCGGGTTGAAAAAAAACCGGGTTTCGGCTCATCGGGTTTCGGGTTTCGGGTAACCCGGAGCAACCCTGGTTTGAAGGCGTGGGACCCTAATCAGATCAGATCAGCGTTATTTCGAACCTTTAGCCGGAATTCGAGATTGATTTTTTCCTGTTCCAGAACCGAAAATAACAATTTTTACTTATGGATGGGGCGTTTGAAACACGTTCTTTAAAATGTTATAAAATTTAACAATTTTTGGGGAAAAATTGAAGAATACTTGTACCTCACCAAATTCCACAAATTATATATCATTCGACTCGGCTCTAAGCCTAACGCACGAATCTGAAAGAATTTTTTGGCGGAAACCACTTTGAAGCAAGTTATGAGCCCGGGACTGAAGTGTCTTAGTTTCTGGGAGGTTTAGAGGGCGTAGATGCCGAATCTGACCTCCAATTTTGACCAATTTAACCCCGGACCTAATTCAAACAATATTTCAAAAATTAACAAAAATTTTTTTTCCAAAAATCAAGTCTTTTTTTGAAATCGGCCTAAATAGAGGTCAGCTTCAGATTCTACGCCCTCTAAACCCCTAGAAACTCCTTTTTCCAGACTTATTGACGAAACGTCGAAAAGTCCATTGACAAACACGCCTCCACCGTTGTCCCCATTTTGGCCATTTTTACCTTCTTCTTTTATTCATTTCGCATTTGATCTCTGACTTTTGCCAAAAAAATTTTGTTTTGTTTTGTCTTGGTAGTATTTTAATTTGGATCCGAGCCAGCCCCTGATAAGATACAAATACCTAAGTAGAAATACCCCCCTACCCCTGCTATATGTGAAACGTCCGTTTTTTTGTCCTGGAGCATCAAAAAAAATTTTGTTTTAAAAATTTGAGTCTAAAATTCTCTCGTCATGTCAAATTTGAACTCTTTGAACCGGCGTGGGAAGCGTTTGCTGAACACGGGCAGTTGGGCGGACGTGCACTTTTTGGTTGGGGAAGGAGACGAAAAGGAGGCGAGTCAATTTAAGTTAAGTATTTCTCAACCTTTTTGGATTTAAAGCTTTTGCCTGCACATAAAGCACTTCTGGGGACGGCCTCCGACGTGTTCGAGACAATGTTCCGTTTCGACGCTGAAAATGCAAAGGCTGCCGCCGTCGCCGGGACGGGTGCGTAAATTTTGTTTTAATTTGAAAACGACATTTTAGCTCATGCGGTAGTGACTAAGCCTGTGGAAGTGCCCGACGTGGAGGTGAGCGCGTTCAAGGCGATGCTCAGCTTCATTTACGCCGATGATTTGCGGAGACTGAACGGAGACAATGCAATTTCTGTGCTTTACGCGGATCAGAAAACTACGATAATTGATATTTTAAATTGATTTGAATATTCTGTGTTATCTTGAAGGAGTGGGTTCCAAGAATTCTTTTTGGTTTGTATAACATAATTTCTAAACGCTGGGGGGGGAGGGGGGGGGGGGGGGGGGGAGGGGGTTATGAGCGCGAATAAACACAGAATTTTGTCAATTTTTCATCAATTTCTTAAACAATTTTTAAATATATTATTTATGAAATATTAGCAAAAAAGTATGACGTGTACGGACTGATCAAAGCGTGTGTTGACTTTCCCATACCGGAGTTGCGCAATATTTTCCTCGCGGTTGACCGGGCTCGCTTCCTTGGAGAAGAGGTGCAAAAAATTTTCAAAAAATGAATTAACTGCAATAATAAGGTGTATATTAAATATAATTTTAAATTAAATTTCGGGATTTTGCTCGCCGCTGTTTGGAGCACATCGACAAGAAGGCGGACACTTTGCTCCGCTCAAAAGAATTTTTGCAAATTGACCAAAAATTATTATGTGAAATTTTGGGCCGTGGCGAACTGATGATCAACGAAGAAATTGCAATTTGGAATGCCATAAATTTATTAAAAAAACAAATTCTTTTATATAATTTAATTCGATATTTATTAAAAATTCTTTTATATAATTATTTTATTTACGATATTTTTCTTTAATTAGGCACTTCATTGGGCGGACGAACAATGCCGTCAAATTGGGAAAGAATGTTCGGCGAAGAATCGACGCGCAATGCTTGGCCCGGCACTCTTCAAAATTCGTTTTCCGCTCGTCCCACTTGGCGATTTTTCTAAAACGATTGGTATCTTTCATTTTAGGGGGGGGGGGGGGGTAGCCAAAATTTATTTTGAAAAAAACGAATTTGGTTCGGGGGTTGAAATTGGTCGAAATGAAGTTCAGATTCTGATTATACGCCCTCTAAAACCCCTAGAAACTTCTTTTTCCAGACTTATTGACGAAAAGTCATGGAACCATTTTGGAGAGACAATTTTGAATAAAGTGTAAAATGCCAAACTTGTTTATTTCCGAAACTAATTCAAATCCGCCAGTTGAACCTCTCGCATTTTGACAGTTCCGTCCGGAGTGTTGACACCTAACCACATGATGAGCGTGTATCTGCACCATTCGCATCCGGACGCCGCTCTGCCCAAGCTGTACCCGCTGCAATTTCCAACAAAGCGACGGACCGCGTCCAACCCGTATGAACCAAAAGGGAAAATTGTGCTGAAAATCGAAAAAGTGTGAATTTGCGCGAGGGGTTGGGAACGGTCGTAGACTCAGCGAGGCCGTGTACATCGGCGGCCTGCCATGGAGAATTTTGGCGACTTCGCAGACCGTTTCCGCACAAAAATATTTGGGCTTTTACCTCCGGTACAACGCGGAAAACACTGGTAAGCCATTCCATTAACTAACCATTAACAATCATTTAATTATATAATTAAGATCTCAATTGGAGCTGTGCCGGTTTGGCAACACGTCGAATTATTTCGCAGAAAGAGGGAAAAAAGGATTTTACTCAAACCAGCAACATTTTTTCGGCATTTCCTTATTTAATGTCATTTAAGGTTAGATGATATAAATGCCGTTCTGAGCATGCCTGAGCTTAAAAAACTAAATTTAGAAATTGATGGACCCGAACAACGGATGGTACGACGCGAAAAACGACACGGCAATTTTGGAAGCCGAAGTGACTGCGGCGGACAAATCTATCAGAGTCTAATGATACGAAAAGAAGGAACAAATCCCACGAAACGCAATTTTTAAGAGCGTTATTATCGATAAATTAATTAACCGACACTGATTTCTATTGAAATTTGCGATAAACCATTCTTTTCCCAGAAATTAGATTTCCGCATTCTGAAAATGATTGAGCAAGAAAGGTGATAAATCAACAATTTGTGCCGAATTTTAGCCCTTTTTAATTTTTTTGTTAGAGTATATTTTTGGGAATTTAATTAGAAATAATTTTAGTTTTAAGTCTTGATATCGCATGCTAAATTAGTGAATTGAAGTGTTCTCGGCGCCAATTTTCCAGGTTAGCTAATTTTACGGCGCATTTTATGGCCCAATTTTCCGTACACAATTCGTGCAACCGGCCAGACTTTTTGTTGACAAATTAGGTAATGTACAGTATTTGTTGTGATAATTATTATTTCATAACATTTGCATTGTTTTCTCCCCCCCCCCCCCCCCCCCCCCCCCCCCCCCTCCCAGTTGTTTTTTGTTGACCGTTGTTCTTCACCTTCTGCTGCTGGTCCAATTCTGCTCTCGAAATCGCTCAAAAAAGAGTTATCACACCCTTCCCCCCCCCCCCCCCCAACAAAAGTAATTGAAAAATGGTAAACCATATAGGGTTTAGAGGTCACCGTTTTGAACAATTTCAAAACTGCTACCCGGAATTCGGTCTTTACTTTTGCATGGGCGGTTTGAATTCCCGTTCCCGGATTTCATCACAAAAGTACGTGGTAAAAATGTTTTAACGACGGCACCTACAAAAAACACTGATTAGCAAGAAAGTTTACCCAAAAAAAAAGTGTTTTTTTTGCTCTCTCTTTTCTGATTTTTGGTCCTTTTGGGCATCAATTAGTTTTTTGGTAACATATTTTGTTATAGAACTTGCCAGAAATTGCCAAAATAAGCCATTTTATTGTTTTAAACGTCCCAAAGATTACCGGCGGCTTGTCTATTAGTTCCAATTTAGCATGGCAAAATCAGACTCTTTGGTCGATCGTATTAAGCGTTTGCTGGGCACTGGCGATGGCGCGGACGTGCACTTTTTGCTGGGAGAAGGAGACGAAAAGGAAGTGAGTTCAGAAAAAGATTTTGGCAAAATTTATTGGACATTGGACAAAAAATTCTTATCAAAATGCCTTCGTATTCGCAAAAAAGGCAAATGCCTGAAAAATCCGGGTTCTACTAATTAGTAGTCCCCGCTTTCCCGATCCCGGCTCAAATCGTTGGTTGTTAATTAACTAATTAATATTTTTGAATGTTTAGCTTCTGCCAGCACACACACAGATTCTGGGGATGGCCTCCGACGTGTTCGAGGCAATGTTCCGTTTTGACACAGAAAACGCAAAGGCCGCCGCCGTTGGGACGGGTGCGCGGAATTTTGAGAAATTGATGGACCCGAAGAACGGATGGTATGACGAGGAGAACGATTCGGTGATTTTGACTGCCGAAGTGACTGCCGAAAAACCACTCGGAGTCGATTGATGCAAAAAGGAACAAATCCCACCAATCGTTGCGCACAAATTGCAATACTCGCCGGCATTTTCGATATGTTATCCGACAATGATTTCCGATTTCTAGTTCGGCAACTAAAACATGGTTGAGCAGAAAGTGTGCTTGGCAAGTGCTTCAGAAACTGTTTGAGCAGCATTGATTTGTGCCAAATTTTGATCAGCCATTTTTAGAATATATTTTGGGGATTGACGAAAAATCTCTAAAAAACATTTTAAAATTAGATAATAAACAGTTATTTCAGAATTATTTTGGCGGATTTAGAATATCAGGAAGTTTATATAAATTTTCGGATAAATGGATACGACGTCAATTTATTAATTCAGAAAAAGCAAAAATTATTATTGATAATAATAGAGACGGCTGCTCAAAATAGCCCTACGCGTTAGTTTGAGATTTTTGGGCAAGTTTAAAATAGGGGCTTCGAGCATATTTTGGCATTTTTGACCAAAAATTAAAAAAAAATACACCGAAAAAGATTAATTCATCTTTAACGATTGACTTGGTAATTCTCGAAAACATCACATCAAACGCATTGAATGAGTGGCGGCAAAAATTCCTGATAAATCGTTAAATTTATTTAAAAATGATTTAATCAAAAAGGTACCAATAATTATCAACAAAGTCCAAAAAGTGGCCAAACTGGGACGAACGCTGAGATTTTCTGTAAATAGCGGAATTTATTATTGAAAACAAAATGAATTATGTGTAACCCTCGGAAATCGTAGACGTTGATTGATCAGTGCTCGACGTTGAACCCCCCTCCGTGGTCGTCATCGGCGTCTTGATAAGGTTTGTATTTGAAAGATCGGCATCCTTTTGTCCATGAAGGCATTCGCAATTCACCGCAGTTTTGAGAGCCTTCGCAACTTTAGTTCTGACAGCAGCACAATTTGTTTGAATATCCGGTGAAGAACAGCCCCACTCGCTGTGAACAACTTGCCCATTGCCTAATTTGTTTTATATTACGTCATTAACAAAAACTTTTTTATTTTTAAACGTTTTTACCAAAATAACATTAAAATTCGCCTAGAGCTCGGATTAGGATCAGACTTCGGGCCGAGATTGCCAGAATTCTTGGGCCGAGATTTGTGTTGGGTAGTCCTTACCCCGGGGCTTTATTTTATTGACCTTCATCACAGTTGGCTAATTGGCATCGTCCAGCAGGCATTCTTTGCCCTTCACTTCTCCAATTCCGTCCGCGTCCCTTTTCCCATAAAGACACAAAAAGGGGGGTTCTATTTCAGGGGGGGGGGGGGTCTACTTAGGTGGAAAGCTGATTACCGTGCCGACGGTCATGGGTTCGATTCTCGCCCGGTATTTTGCCAATTTTTTAGGAATGTTTAAGGATTTGTGAAAAAGACGCACCGATTCGCCAATCTCTACGCCACAGAAATTCTATCTAATTTCGTTCATAAAAAATTTATTCACAGCCCAAGAAACAAGTGTACACCAAATAATTAATAAAAACTAAAAAGAACGGTGCGATATCGATAAAAAGCAAATCTCAAAGGATTATTTGGAACTGAAGTCGTAAAAATATATAAGCCCAAAAATCAAATTCATGGAAAGCAATCATTTGATCATTCAATGGCCAAAATGTAATCGTCCACAAACACCAGGCCAACTTTCTGAATGCTTTCTGAGAGATCGTTGCCGAGCTTTTCGACTTGGTCTTTAGCCGCCTTCACTTCGTAGCCCAATTTCTTGCATTTTCCCAACTCTTTCACCAAATGGGGAGCAAAACGACGCGAAAGTTTTGCCGTCCCATTCTTCTCCCTTCAAAAAGGGAAAAATGTTGGCATTTTGAAGGCAAATTCAAATTTGGCAAACAAGATAGTGCAAATCTTGTCAAGCACACAGAGCAATCCGGTTTTGCGGCCTTCACCAAAGTCCACATTGGTGTCTGGCTAAAAAATGCACAAATAAATATAATTAATCAATTCGGTTGGCATCCGAAACCCCCTAATGTTTACTGACGGATTGTCCAACCCGACGAATTGTTCGGTTAACCAAAGCGTTTAGTTTCGGTCCGAGAAAGTCCCAAAAACCGCCAGTCAGGAAGCCATTACCGTAGTCATGGCAGACGTTTTTTCCGGGGTGGTGGTGGTGGTGGACGTCGTAGTGCTAATCGTCGGCTTTTCAATGGAGGTGGTGGTGGTGGTGGTGGACGTCGTAGTGCTAATCGTCGGCTTTTCAGTGGTGGTGGTGGAGGTGGTGGTCGTAGTGCTAATCGTCGGCTTTTCAGTGGTGGTAGTCGTCGTCTTGATGAGGTTTATATTTGAGAAATCGGAATCCTTGTTTCCATAAAGGAAATCGCAGGTCACCGATAAATTGAAAAACTTTCCAACTTTAGCAGTAAGTAACGTCGAGTTGGTGTCAAATGAACAGCCCAACTCGGTGTGCACCACATGCCCGTTGCCTAATTTGTTTCATATTGCGTCATTAAAAATCATATTTTAACTAAGTAATTTATAAATTGGTTTAAAATCGCGATATTGGCTAGCCGGATCGGCTCCCGGAAAATGCGTCAGTGGAAAATGCGTCAGTGATTATTAAAAGTCATGTAAAACATGTTTCAGGTCTTTGGAGCCAAAGAATCCGATTCTGACCTCTGTTACAACCAATTCGACCCCGGCCCAGAATTCGAACATTTGGTCGAAAATTCAAATTTATCCGAAAGTTTGGCGCCTACCAGTCCGGCCCACCACGATTGCCGATTCAGTTCCGTAGTTAGGCTTAGGCTTAGCCTAAGACGTCAGGAGATTCGGGGTTTTTGGCTTGGGCGGGATTCGAGACACTTTACAGATTTGAGATCAAATTGGATTTTTGTAATTGTAATTTTTGAAAAATTGTTCGAATTTGGTTCGAGGTTCGAAATCGGCAGAAATGAATGTTAGAATCGTAGTCTACACCCCTAAATCCGATATTTTTTCTCGACTTTTAATAATCACTGACGCATTTTCCGGTCACCGCCGGATCACGATCAGATATTTCTGGCCGAGATTCCCGACTCGGCCCAAAATCTCGTGGACTCTATTAACCTTCAGCACAATTGGCCTTGAAGCAGTAATGGTCATTATCCAGACATTCTTTGCGGTCCAATTCTCCATTTGTGTCCGCGTCCCTTCTCCCATAATAACATTGAAGTCCTGCAAAATTAAAGTTCATACATTTTATTTAACGGACACACCCAATTTGCGCACCTTTTGGCACTTCCGGCTGGATGTTCACGTTGGACAAGTTTTGTCCCCCATACCCGAACTCAGTTCGGCATTCTACGCCTTCCAACTCCGTGTCCGGAACATCTTTGTACCACAATTGTTTCATTCTTTGAGCAAGGAGGGCACCATCACGCTGGTCCGGGAGACACGTATAAAAAATACGAGAAAAGCCATTCTTCAATCCAGCTGAAATAAATGCATTCAGATAAGGTGGGATTTATTTGGATAAAATGTGTTAAAATGGTCATAAAACATGGACAAAAAAAAAGTTTACCAAAAGTATTCAAAAATTCCGAAAATACCAAAATAAAACTATTTAGAGAAAATATTCGAATTCATTCAAAAACAAATTTTAGAATCATTTACCATAATTTGCACACTTCTCACCTTTTGTGCACATTATAGCCGCACAAGTGGTTGCATCTTTCACTATCCCACGGCATATATCGTTCGTACTGTTGTCGGAGAACCCCTCACGCCGAGTCAAAATGGCTCCTCCTTGTCTGCACTCCAGCACAGCTTGAAATTAAAAAAGCTTTAATTTAAAAACCCCCATTAATTGTATTACCATCACAGAAATCAAGGCAGGCGGAGACGGACAACCCAAGAATGAATACAGCTACAACACCTTGCATGTTTAGAAATTTCTGCAAATTTATTTATAAAATTATTTAGAGAATGATGAAAATGAAATACCTACCAAATAACGATAACAAATTTACAATGAACCAAAATTTCTGTTTATGAATCACTGGATAAAACGATGAGCAGCAAATAGTGATGATTTCCATTTTAGAAATTTTATAAGAAATAAAATCAATAATAATTATGAGGACAAAAAAAAAAGTTTAAATGCAAAAAAGCGAGATAGTGTTACTCTATAAGAGAGCAGAAAAAATGAAGTTTAAAAAATAGAGAGTTGGGTAAACACTAGTGACTGGACTCCTGATCCGGAATCCTGGTATTTCAATTTTTTTTGTCCGGATCCGATTCACATTTTACCGTCATTTGACAATTCTTTCTATAATATTTTAAAATTTTTCTGATTTTTTAAAAATATTTTAGATACAATTCACATTTGACTGTATGAATTCGCTGAATATTTAAAAATTTATAACTTTGTTCAAAGTTTATTAATTGCTTTAGTGTTATAAAATGCCGAAACCCAATTTTCTTAACAAGATTCGTTAAAATTTTCAAAAAAATTTCCGTGTTTAAATTTTTGGTGCAAATCTTTTAACAAATTGAGTCAAAAGTTCAAAATTTTCTCTCGCTTATCGGCACCGACGATCCCCTTGCTAAGCTAAATTGAAAAAGATTTAATGATGTGGCAATGAAGTGAAGACAACTTTCATCGATAATGCAAAATTTCCCTTCAAAAAATTTTGGATTTTGGAATTTCGGGGCAAGAGGTCCCCTAGCTTTTTTTCCACATTATTTGGTTATTTTCCGCCAAGAAAAGCAAATTAAATATTTCTCGTGATGAATTTGTCCTGCGAAGAATAAAAAATGTCATTCTGTTTTTGTGAATAAATTCTTAGCTTCCCTAAGTCATAAAAAACATTTTTCATTAAATTCATCTTTCTACAAATATTTAAATTTTTTCATACAATTTTACTTTTAAAATATGTAAAGTTAGTAACTGATCAATCTGCTAAAACTGAGCTTTTCGAGTGCGTTTGCAATTTTGTCGTTCTTTCTTCCCCGACTTGAAATTTGTGACAGATCGCTAAGTTTTTAAATATTTGCAAAATTTTGAATTTTTATTGCAATTTCTTAAAAACAACAAAATTCTAAAATTGTTCTCGGCCACGACTATTGGCACCGCCAATCCCCTCCCCCCTCTTCACATGGTACAAAAAAGAACGCTTTTTAAAAGTTTGTCAGAGAAAAAAACAATTTTCTCAACAGCGCCTATTAGCACAAAACTGAAATTACTATTTTTATGAAATTATTCCTCCAATAAATATCTCATCTAGACATTTATTTTAAATTTCTGTTTGTTGGCTTTTGTTCCATTCAAATGATTAATCATCAGGGCTAATTTTAGGTTGGAAAATCTAAAAATAGGTACCTAAAATAGATGAGAAAAAGTGCCAAAATAGGTACTAAAAAACGGGTTCATAAGCAGAAATAGGTGTGAAAAAAAGGTGCGTAAAAATAATAATGGTGGCTTAAAAACTCGTTTTTTCCTTTCTTTAGATTTTATAGCTTTTTATTTTCATTCAATTCTTTAGGTTTTTTATCCCAAGGTTTTTTCTCGCATTTAGCTCCCGCGAAGAATGAAAAAATGTACCAATTAAAATAAATTTTCGATTGACACTTCTTTAAAAAAAAGTTTAGGACCCTACTTTTGGTGCCAAAATGTTTGAACGGTGCCTATCGCGATGCCTTCAGAAATCTGTCCCACCCACCCCACATTCTTGCCAAAATGAATCAAAATTTTTTAATTTCTTTAATTTTCTGATCCTAGTCAATTGGCCAAAAGCTTCTTTCTAAATTACATGTTGTGCCATTTCTACATTATCTCATTGAGATTTTCTCTGAAAATTTTTTTTAATTTTTGTTTATTTTATGTACAGGTTGTGTATCTTTTTGGCCAGAATGTCCGAAAGATGCCTGCTTCTTTCCCTAATTACCATTTGCCTTCTTATTTCTCTTCCGACTGTCCGTGCACGGCTAGCAGCAAGTGATTATGTTAAGAATCCATTTGCGTTTGATGGTAAAACCCTAATTAGCGACCTAATGACCGGTGCTGGCATCGGAGCGACGGCGGATTCGGACGGCGGCGGCCCAATTGGATTTGCTTTCGGCACACTAATGGGCGGTACATTGGGCGCGCAAATTTACCATTTTACCGGCACTGCCGTGTGTAAAGAAAGACTCAAAAATTGTGGCGCGGACAAATTTGCCGTTTGTATTAAAAAGGACAATATGGCGACAATGTGTTGCGGCGATGGTTGGGATTTTATGTGCTATGACAAATGGCACGAGGTCGGGCGTTTTATGGGGTTTAATAATAAGCCATTGCTTGTCATTAGGGCTTAAACACCGGAGGGGATCCTCGAGCAGACAAAACTCGACCCCATTTATGAGAGTTTCAGCGTCATTTTACACATAAAAAGCAATTTAATCGGCAATTGGACAAAGACAAAATAAAAAAGTTTTGTAATTCAAAAAAGAATGTTCGAAATAAATAAAAATAAATTTTTGGTGAAAATTGAACTAGATTAAAAGCGCACAAAGACATTTATAAGTTTTCTTGTTGCTGAAAACGATTATTCAAATATTTCAAACCGGTTTAAAGTAACCGTGTGGGAGATAGTCAAATCAAAATAAGAAAATGAAAAAAATGCAAAATTCCAAGCAGGTGGGTTTTGGTTTTTAAGGCCATCTTTAGAGATTTATTTTTCCCCGGCTCCCGGTCGGGATTGGCCAAAATCGGGTAGAGAGAACCGGGGTTTCCCGATCAGTACCAGTCAGGCCTCGATCCCGTGCAACTTTAGTCCACCTGAATCGGTCCCATTTAAAAGCGTCATTATAAATTTAGTTTATTTGATACTGTAATTCAGGTAATTGATGAAATTACAAAAAGAAATCCGGACTCGGAGTTTGCGCGGGTAATTTTTTAAAAATTTGCTTTTTAAAAATTATCATTAACTTCAAACTTAAGTTTTAATTAACTAATTTTAAACTTACTGAATGCCGAATTCAATTTAAGGAGTGCAAAGCACAACAATCGGCAAGCGAAGCGAGCCTAAGAGCGCACGAAATTCTCAAAATTGTGGAAGAAACGCACCAAACTCTGGACGTAACGCAGCATAAAGTGAATGAAACGTTCGCGTTAGTGAATGGAGCATACCGGCTTGTGAATTCGCTTGTTGAAGTCAATCGAAAATTGGATGAAATAAAGCCAATAATCGATAAAACAAATCAAGATTTGAGTGGCATGATCAGTCGGGCAAAAGAGAAAAACCGATGCGATTCCGAGAAGAAATGCGCTCGATGTGGTGGCCTTTATGCGTGTGTTGAGCAATATAGATGGACCGAGAACGTTGACGGTTGCTGTCCCACAGGTTACCGCACGACTTGTTGTGAGACGGTAATGATTCAAATTTTGGATTATTTTTTAAAAGTCACTTTTAATTTAAATAAGTATACAATATTTCAGGGGTGCCAACAAAAATTTTTCAAAAAAAGGACAGTGAAGGTCAAAAAAAAGATTTTGCTGGCATTTTGTTGGCAAAAAAAAGGACACTTTACAAGATGTTCAAAAATGCAGTAAATTTTTATTTTTTGCATGAAATGTTATCTTTCCTCCGACAATTTTTCTCAACAATTTGGGGTTGGAATTGCTCCCATGGATTTCGAAAATTTTGGCGATTTTCGCTTTTCAAAAATGCAATTTTTTTTTTGCGAATTCTGCTTTAGTAGGGGGGGGGGGGGGGGTCGGCGGTGCCGATAGGCTCCGCCGAGGAAATTTTTTGATTTTCCACTCAATTTGGTAAGAAAATTCGGTTATCCTGAAAACAGTATAAAATCAGAATTTGGATAAAAATGAACAAATATTGTGCATTTTAGACATTTAAGCGAAAATTCAAAAAAGAATGCGAAAAATGCTTGAAAAACAAATTTGGCCATCTGTCTAAAGATTATTCAAAATTCATACAAAAAATTCTTCAAAAAGCTCCAGAATCTCAAATAAAGGACAAAAAAGGACATGTAGCCTAAATAAAGGACAAATCTTTAAAAAAAGGACATTACAAATTTTAAAGATTGGGGTACCTCAAAAAAGGACAAATCTTTAAAAAAAGGACAAATGGCACCCCTGCAATATTTAGAAATTGTAGATTTAATTTCGACGTCCTAAAGCTTTCATTGATATTTCCGTTCGAACTAAAGTCAATCAAATAATGCAATTTTAAGTTGTTTTTTTTGGACAGTACTTCCTCAGACTTTTAAGCTCTCTAGAAAATTTTGGGCTTTAATTCGATATTTATTCCCTACATTAACCGATTATTTATGAAAAAAAGCGACATAATGTTTGAACCAATTGTTGGTAATAAATAGGGCTGGGATTTTTATGTTATAACATATTTTTTTCGTGGATTCCTTACCATGAGAGAAGCCCAAAAATAGCATTTGTTTTGAAAAATTTTTAAATTAGAGCGCCTTTTTAGCACATATAAAAACATATTTTGGGGGTATTTTTAGCACATATTTACTAACATATTTTAAGCTTTTTCAGAGTTTTAGCACATATTTCGCCATTTTTCAAAAAATTCCTTAACAAAAATACAATAAAAACGAAAAATACACCCCTAAGGATCGACTTTTTAAAAATTTTCAAAAAATGCACTCCTAAGAAATGACTTTATCTTGGACCAAAAATCCACCCTCAAAGATCGACATTTTCCCTAAAATTTTTTACTTTTGATATTTTTATAAAATTATCCAAAACATGTGAAAAATAGTATTACAAACTGTAGGAGCAAAATTAATAAAGATAGATGAATTTTGAAGGGTTTTATGCATAAACTGACTAGATTTTGGCCATTTTTGGCACATATTTTAGCACATATTTTGGCATTTTTAGGATTTTTAGCACATATTTTGGCATTTTTTAGCACATAAAAACATACATATTTTGGGTTTTTTAGCACATATAAATCCCAGCCCTAGTAATAATTTATGAAAATTTTCACAATTGCTTGATTTTTTTTTCTCCATTTCTACATCTAATAAAAAGAAAATTTTGTCCTGAAAATGGCTTTTCCTAGCCTTTCGTTGCTAATTAGGAATGTGAAGTCTAAAAAAACAAATAAAAGTCGCCGATTTATGAGTTTAAATGATTTTGGCGTTATGATTTGCACAAATGAATTATGTCGCTTTTTTTCATAAATAATCGGTTAATGCCTATTAATGTTCAAAAAGACTACAATAACAACGACTACGGCGACGACGACGACTACAAATGAAAGGCTGACGTGCCGAAAAGCGGTGTGGGAATTGAATCCAGATGGCCTCCAGAAACACGAAAACCCGGACAAATTTTGTGGCCAAGCAGACCGACATTGTTACGTGTTGAATTGTACCGGTAAATTTCTCTATTTACTTTATTATCGTTTTATAAATATTTATAAAGCAATAAATTCCTTCAATTTTTTTAGTTCGTCATTCGATTCCATTTGATTGGTTTTTTGGGTACAGAGCGGAATGGGGGTGCATTGAATCTAAGAAATATTTTTGGGCCAATTTCAATCAAAGCGACGGTTGGAAGGGAAAACGTTTCATCGACGCCTCGTGCAATCCATTTTTTGGGGCAAAACATGCGGACATGTCCAACCATAACATTTTTGTCCCGACCTTCAATTTCAGTGTCTGAAGAGGAGAGCCTGCAAAAATACTCCGATGGAATGTTTATCATATTTTTTTTAAAGATTTTGGTTTATCTGTCAATTTTGGATTAATTAGAGATTGGCCAAAAAAGTAGGTCGGTTTTTTTGATTAAATTGACCGAAAAAGTTGAAAAATTTGTCGTTAATTTTTGGTTTGAAACTGAAAATTGAAAAAAACAACCAAGCCGAGCTCTAATTCTATTCGTTTAATTTTTCAATTATTATTTTTCTTTTGTTATTTTTTTGTATTATATCTTTATTTCACTTACAAATTAAGGATTTAAATATTATTATTTTTGTTATTACATCGCTATTTAGATAATATTAACCCGAATTTTCTAATCCATTAGAGCCCCAAAGTCGCCTATAATCTGCCGGTTTAGGTATTAAAATATTCGGTTTACTTAGGTAAGAATTAGTGACCGGCGGGATCCGTTCGTGAGAATGTTGCCGAATTTTCGCCGGAGAATTCATCTCCCCCCCCCCGCCAAAATGTTAAAAAAAATTCTAGCTTTATTTGTAATTTAAAAAATCCCATCCCTTTGTTAAAACCTTAAAAAACTTGTTATTTTTTATTCAGATAAGTAAATACATATATGCTCAACAAACCTTAAAGCATTTTAAAGTTGCGATTAATTTAAGCTATTTCGGTTACCAAAAAAGACCAAAAAAAAAGACTGAAAATAAATGTTGGCTTTTTTTAAGCATTAATATCATTTTTGGTTCATAATAATTTGGTCCGATTGACTCATCGGGCAAAATTCTTTAAAAATGAGACAAAATCTCTTTTATATTTTAATGATCGGAGGTTGGGTCGAATTAACCAATAAACAGAAAAATTGGAGGGCGTCGGCGATTCATGGAGGGTTCATCCAACACAAGCATTGCTTAAATTGTGACTGTTCAGTTCAAATTTCGATAATTTTATTACTGAAAAATCCGACCGAACATTTGGCGGCGCTTATTCGAATATCAGATTTGGGACCTGAAAGGACAGAAGCTCATTATTAGAGGACGTAATTAAAATGAAAAATAATTAATTACCCAATACCACTCGAAAGGGCAAACATTCAGATGAATCAACAGTATTTTTTTTTCTTCTCCAATTCCGGATATTCTTTAGTTCAACAACACCCGTGATAAAAAAACGGTTATACCAAAAACTTCGACCCCTTTAATTAAATTGGTTTAAAATAATTCAATGCGAATTATTATTATATATAAAAATATGCTGACAAACAATTAAAAAAAACACAAAACACCGGAAAACCAATGCGCCCAAAAACTGGCAAAATTCCAAAATTCTTTTTTTTAATGAATAATTAAAGACAAAAAATCTTCCGCGGATTTTATATTCCGCATATCGTTGGTCCATGACGACAAGCTGATAGTCCTTGTCGCAACATTTTGAGTGGTTGTCCTTCCACCCTTCCGACCACAAGCAAAATGCCTCCCTTTAAGAGCTTCCTTTATCCCGAGTTCATGAAGCATTTGATCTTTGCATTTTTGCCCTTGCCGAGGTTTACGTGCCAACTCCCGAAATTTGAATCTTGGCCTATTAAAATAAGGAATAAAGTTATAGAATCTCACACTGAATTCCCTTCGATAAGCTGATAGTCCCCGTCGCAACATTCTGACTCATTCCTCCCGTACCACCCCAGTAATTACCGTATTTATTTTCGTCCATGTGCACCTTCTGCCCACCAGTCCCTGATTTAAGAAATAGAAAAAATCGTATTCGCTACTACTGTAATTGTTGTCAACAATTCATTAACACATTCCCTATTTACTGTAAATTTTTCAACAATTTATTGATACATTTCTTACTACTGTAATTGCTGTAACAATACTGTAATTGCTGTTAACAATTCATTAATACACCACCCCCTACTACTGAACTCATTAATACATCCCCTACTACTGTAATTGCTTCCGGGAACCTGTTCCGGAATCGGTTCCAAAAACTTTTCCGTATTTTCATGGAACCGGAACCGCTTCCAAATCATTTCCGGTTCCAAATTCAAAAATTTGTAATACGATAATCTTATACGTAAAAGAAAAATAGAGTCTCAAACAGAGTAGGTTCAAAAAAAGCTAAATTTGTTTTTTAGCTCATAGCTTATTAGCTCCATTCTAATGACTGTGGACAAAAATATGCCCAGAAAAAAGGCAACATTTTATCGATCATAATAGTGAATATTTTAAGTCATGATTGTATTTTGTTGAATTTAAACAAATAAATTTCCTTCAAAATTTTGCGACAAAACTTATGTTACACCCTAAATACAAGTTCGAATTGCATAGAAAATAATCAATTTTATCAACCGGCTTGATTAGAACGTTTGAAACGCACGAAAACAATTTATTTCAATGTGCTAAATTCTGCTACTAACAAGAAATGATTCATATAAATTTGGCACTGATTGGAAATCTGTTCTTTTAGGATGGGCGAAAAATCACCAAGAGGGCGCATCCCTTCGCCAAACTTTCGTTTTTGTTAAATCAAAAATGAAATAAACTAATATTTTAGCTTGCGCTTCCCGCGGTTTATGTAGAAGCTGCTTGGGTTGTTGTTTCAACACCCATAAATTTCTCATATCCCAGGCGATTCCACAGGAATGTGAAGTGTCAATAAAAGATCAGTCCGACCAAAAATTTCGATTCGATCAGACTGAAGAATTCCCAGAGGAACCGCCAACCCTAGTGTGTTCTCTACGCGAATTTATTAAAGAGATTTCAAAATTTTTTTATCTTCTCTGGTGTTTACCGTGTCCGGATTTATCCGCGGATATCCGCTGAAAAATTTTTTTCCAATTTTTTAAACCAAAAATTAATAATTTTTTAAATAATTGTTGACCATCTTCCATGACATTATGTCAACGATTGAATGGCATTTTTACAAATTTTGGCCCCGTAAAATAATAAAAACTTTCACAATAAAAATGTTCTGAATTTACTACAAAAAATGGATTCCATTTTTTCAATTAAGAATTGCTAGATTGGGTTTCCTAGCAGTCACGTAAAATTCGTAGTAAAATATAGTTAGTAATCATTTAGAATTAAGTTGTCCAGTGCGCTCCAAATCGCACAAAATTTTAAGTTTCAGAATTTTGAAAAATCGGGCCCGGTACTCGGATTTTCCTAGCTTAGTTAGACCCAGACCGGGCCCGGCTCAAATAATCTGTGTAGTAGAAGATCGATTACAAGTAATAACATTTTTTGCTTAAAGCATCTCAACAATTTAAACAGAAAAAGTATTTTTAAATTTTAAACGAGAACTTAAAATTATTATGGGATTTAAGACAACCAAAACGAAATTTAAAATGTTTGCCTAAAAAATGGAGATGGCCCCTCATTAATGCCATCGGAGAAGTAAAATAAGACGCCGAGCTCGGGGTTGAAACCTAATTTTGTGCGCATTCGACGACATGTTTACAAAAATGCAAATTGATTAAATATGTATAAAATTAAATTTGGTATTAATTGAAAATTTGGTTAAATTTAATTGAAAATTTGGTCCAATTTAGAAAAATTGTCTTGACTTGGATGCAAATCTTGTCACGGTCCATCTTTTGTCATCGCAACGTCCATCTCCTCCAGTGTTGTCACTTCTTCGTACATGGTTTAAAGCAATGCTTCGGCTCAATTTTCAGATGGCTTGCCTTAAATAAAAAAACATTTAATTTTCTTGTAAAATTTGCTCGGAAAATTAAAGGCCCTCTTGAAACTCTTATAAACCTTGAAAAGCACCAAAATATATTAAATTTTTTGTTATTTTGCTTTTAAAATCTATCTACAAAAATGGATTCAATCTCCTAGGGCCCTCCTAAAATTTGTGTAAACTTTGGAAATTGCACAAAAAAAAATATTTTATTATTACATTTTTTTTGTGTAATAAAGTTTGGCGGCATAAACCGAACGGGGGCGGTTCTGATAACTCACATGGTCTGCTTGAGCCTTTGTTTCTTTCACTTTTTCCCACAGCTGCCGCATTGATATCCTCTCCTTCCCCAGGGCTTTCAATTGATAGGTGCCTATAATCATTGCCTTCCAAATCTCAGGCGCATTCTCCTTGTCTTTCTAAAATTATGATTTTTCATAATTATTGTTGTTGATTAATTGTAATGATCAATTAATTAATTATTGACAGTATGCCGCCATTGTTGAATACAGTACCCGCTGCACGTAACACCAGGGCCCAAGCGTCCATTCATCGTTGTAGTGCAGAAAAGGGTGTGTAGTGGCCTTGGTCAGCTTCAGAGAGTAGGGGTCGGGATCGTGATTTTTGTTTAAAAAAACAGAACCGGCCAACAAAATTAAAACCCCCCGGGATTTAATGGACCAAAAGAAAGATTTATAAGTTTTTGAAAAAAGCGGGACCATAAAAAGAATTCAGTCCCAAAAAGGGAAAAATTTCAGTCCCAGTCCTGACTTACGCCATCCTTAAGCGCGTACGAGCGGTAAGTGTCGAGCCGAAAGTTTCGGCAATGGTTGTGATCATTGTATTCGTCCGCAAAATGACTGGGAAATTTACGAAAATTAAAATTTTGCCAATTAAAAAAAATTAAATTAAAAGATACTTAATGTTTAAAAATTTCATCCTTACAGGATTGAGTCGCGTCAGTGCCTACACTGACCCCCCCCCCCCCAGGGATTCCATTTTTTAAAACATTGTAAAAAGCTAGCTGACCCGGGGCGTTGTTGGCAATGTGCCAATAACCGCCGCCACCAGGAAAATGCTTGAAAATTAGATAAGAAATTTTGATCAATAATTTCTTATGATCGAAATCGAAATAGATGATGTTTTTTTTATCGGTTTAAATTATTTTTTGATTAAAAAAGCTTTTGCGCGATTAGCAGTCTAACTTTTTGGCATTCTGGGACCCCGGGTTGGGGTTGCGCCGGTCGTGACCGGTTTTAAATTTTTAGAAATGTTTTGTTCATTTGTTTTATGGGTCATTGTTTATTAAGATGTGCATTTTTATCCGATTTTAGAGAGCTGATCTGAAACAAAACAAAAATCTTGAAAAAAGCCCGTTAACAAAGTTATTATTATTTTTAAGCTATTATTCCATTAACTGAATTTGGAATTTGCTCAGGTTGCTTTGCGTCCAGCGTGTGGCATCAATCCAACGATAACACGGGCGTCCGTCTACACTCTTGTTTTGGGTGCCGAAGTAATTGGAGTCAGTCGATTCGTTGTAACATTTTTGAGGACGATGATCAGGCCCTGTTAGGGAAAAATGCCAAATTTAAGAAGCATATTCAAATTAAGCAAAAAATGGCTCCCGAACCGACGAACCCGGACCGGTGGCCGAATCCAAACTGGCGTAATAACTTGCCTAAACCATACCCGATTCAGACATTTTAAAAGCCATTCGGAAGCTCTCCGAGTTGTTGTGTGTTGGAACAATTCCCAAATTTTTGATCAAAATTTTGATCGCTCAAAACTCCGGGGAACTCTACCAAATACTACTAAGCTGTAAGAAAAAACAAAAAACCTTCAAATTGACCGAAATCAAATTTCGCGTCAACGACGAAACGAACAGAAGCAGCAACAGCGCAATAATAAATAACAATAGAACAAAATCGCATTTTGATAAAATATAATGAAATATGACCATACATAGTCACAGATATCCGCTAGAGACCGGAATTTTGAAAAAACCTGGACCTGGATCTGGATCTGGATTTTGGAAATGACCTGGATCTGGATTTACCTGGATTAAAAATCCAGGTTTTCAGGATATCCAGATCCAGAGTGCTTTATGCCGACCTGGATCTAGATCTGGATCTGGATCCAGACTCTGGATCCAGATCCAGAAAACCTGGATCTGGATTTTTATTAAATTTTTGAAAACCATATTTGTGATATGCAATCTAATAAGGATTTTTGCTTAAAATAACGTCGTTCTAGTATTACCTTGCTGGTTTTTACACATAAAATGAAACAATAGAAATTTATACTGGTTGATTAATATTTGTAATTCAAGTATGGTATAGCCTTGTTCAAAAACAATAACATTTCCGCTGTCTTTGGTTTCAAACGGGATCTGCGATAATCATATATATCGCGAGCAACCTTTTTAAAAATACGGCAATTTTTTGAAAATTTAACAAGATTAATTACCTTCTTACAAAACAAAAAGGGTCACCCCTCAACATTTGACAAACTTATGATTTTTTAAATACTGGTGATTTCATTGGGTCCCACCCAACTCATCCATACCCAACTCATCCATAAGAGCATAACTTGCTTCAACCTTAACCGATTTAGAAAGTCTTAACGCTATTGGATAGATCTCGAAGAGTTGAAGCTAACATTAAGTTAAACCTTTGTGATTGGACAACTTTCAAAAAAGTTATGGCCAGAAAACCTACAAAAATCTCGATTTTTGAAATTTTGTCAAGTTTTAAGGTCATAACTTTTTTGAAAGTTGTCCAATCACAAAGGTTTAACTTAATGTTAGCTTCAACTCTTCGAGATCTATCCAATAGCGTTAAGACTTTCTAAATCGGTTAAGGTTGAAGCAAGTTATGCTCTTATGGATGAGTTGGGTATGGATGAGTTGGGTATGGATGAGTTGGGTTTACCCCGATTTCATTCAACGAAAAAAAAATGAAAATTTCAAAAAGTTGTAAATTCCGCCCAAAATATTTTTTAAAATTGATAAAAATTTAAATTTTTAGAAATTGGTTACTCGATTATAGATGCTCACCGAAAAGTCATAAAAAATCATTTACATAGGTCGGGGTTCGAACCCCAACCCAAAACGGGTTCCGGTCCCTTTCACTCACCACTAAACTAACGGCTCGTATCTGAAATTGGGGTCCTAAATCCAATACAAAACGAAAATCCAGGTCCGATTACCTGGATTCTGGATCTGGATCTGGATCCAGGTCTGAGTCACCTGGATCTGGATCTGGATCTGGATTTTGGAAATGACCTGGATCTGGATTTTCTGGATTAAAAATCCAGAAAAAAATCCAGATCCAGAAAAATCCAGGTTCGTGGAGAATACCTGGATTTCTGGATCTGGATCCAGAAAAATCCAGGTCTGGATCCAGATCCAGTCCGGTCTCTAATATCCGCGGATATATCCGGATATGGATAGATAGAATACAGAATTTCAAAAATGGGCCGGATACGGACATGAAAAATACACTTATCCAGATATATCCGCTGTATATCCGGATAACGGATATAATTTTGAAAATAGACGGATACGAGGTCGCGGATATATCCGAACACGGATTTAAAAATTTGTATCCGTAACCATGCCGAATGTAACCGTCGGTTTTTGATGTTTTCTGGACTGAGAAATGTGAAGCGCCAAATGGACCAATACGGACGGACGAATGAATAAATCATCAGAGTACTTCCCCCCCCCCCCCCCTCTGTTCCCCCGTCTCCGATCATTTCTGCCCAATGCCCAATGACGGCGAACAAAAAAAACGTTTTAGTGGTGTTGTTGTGACGGTGAGATTGGCCGCACTGATATCGGCATCTCTTTCTGAAATGAGCAATGTAAATTTGTGCGACCACAAATAGAAAATGTCGTGGACTCAAAAAATTGACGCTGAAAAAGTCAGTGGCAAAAAAGAATGGGCAAAAAAAAGGCACTTCCAGACTAAAAGTTGATTGGTTCACGGTCAGTTAACCTAATTGAAACACCGGGTTAATTAAAACAATGAATTTATCTTTATGTATAAAAACCAAAAAGTCATCATTCTAGGGGTTATGGGAATTCCCCGATTAACCGAACCGATAACCGAATTTGTCGGTTTGGTTTGTGAAATTGACAACTGTCGACATCAGTCCATCATTCATCATTTCTGAGACTGTTGTTTTTTTCAGAACAAATTTAAATATAAAAAGGTAATGGTCGATGATGATGAAAATCAGTCACATCGGTTGGGGTCGTTCAATCAACCACTTGTTTTCCATTTATCACATTTGTCGCCCGCCATTTTGTCCGTTACTTGGCTGGCGGTGGTGGTGGTTCTATTCGACAAATATCTACATCATCACCAAGGCTGGCAGGCACTTTTAGGCACGAAAAATTGCAAAATAGGCGCCTAAATAGGCACAAAAAAGTTCTAAAATAGGCACAAAAATCCTCAAATATACACGATTTAGACCATGGAATGAACACGTGAGATGTATGAAATTCGGGTAGAAGAGTTTGAGGCCCTAAATTTAATTTTTGTTAATCCAGGTAGCTTTTGCCTTTATTTTTGGCATTTTTTGCAAAATATCTCAAAATCCTGAAAAAGTCGCCAAAAATGTCGAAATAGGCATGATGCTTCACAACTCTTTCCGGTGCCGCGGCCGCAGTGTTCGTCACAATCTTTGGTCAAGTCCGTGTCTAATTGAAAGATATTCAGTGGAAAAATGATCTGGATTATTGATCAGAACATTTAGTTTCTATCCATTTCAAAGTGATTTGGATTTCAGATCACTTTGTTCTTTAAATCAAAATGACATGAATTTTCGTTCAGAACATAGACCACTTATCAGCAAAACTTTGTTCTCCAGCTCATCATACGAATTCGTTTTAAGTCAAAATCGAAGGGTCGGGTCACAGATTGGCCAATCCAAAAGGAGTCTAGGAGAATTGCGCACCGACAGTTTTCGGAGAATTGCGCGCGGAGGATTGCGCACCGTGGAGAATTGCGCACCAGAAAAAAAGAGAGGAGTATTGCGCACCACCGCGGAGAATTGCGCACCACGGATCAAAATTTGTGAAAAATATTTCTACCCAAAATTGTTTGAAATTATATTGTTTGTGGTACGCTGATTACGAATTCGTCAATAGAAAATAAAATTAAGAATTTAAAGTGGTTTAAGCCACCCTGGTCTGGGGTTCGTTAGGCTTAGGCCTAAGCCACCCTTGCTAGGGGTTCGCTAGGCTTAGGCCTAAGCCACCCTGAGCTTAGGGGTTTAATCAGCGCATCAAATAACATAATTTCAGACAATTTTGGGTAGAAATATTTTTCACAAATTTTGATCCGTGGTGCGCAATTCTCCGGGTTGGTGCGCAATTCTTGGTGCGCAATACTCCTCTCTTTTTTTTCTGGTGCGCAATTCTCCACGGTGCGCAATCCTCCGCGCGCAATTCTCCGAAAACTGTCGGTGCGCAATTCTCCGGCCCCCATCCAAAAGAATGCACCCTTTAAAATGTCTGGAGTAAAAATTTGAATTAGCCATTAAGCCATAATTATTTTCGCAGCCGAGTTATATTAAAGTAAATGATTTAACAATTTAATCTAATAAAATTTTAAAGCTTTTTCCAAAAGAATGCACCTTTAAAATGTCTGGGAGTAAAAATGATTTGTTAAGAAAATTGGGCCGAAAACAATCGGCTTTTCCGATCGACTTTTTGCTCAAAATTTCGGAAATCGGAATTCCGACCCCAAAATGTCAACCCAAAAGGTAAAATACTAAAGGTAAAATTCAAAAAGACAGAATTCCGAAAGGGAAAAGTCCGCTGGGCTCAGTGTTGGAATAGCCTTGACAATTTCAGTACCAAAAAAACCCTAATTAACAGCGCACAACGAGCGCTAGTTTTTTAATACAAAAAACCCGAGACCAAAGACCGAAACTTAATCCCGAGACTCGCGACCAAGATGAAACCCCAAAACCCGAGACTTTCTAAAACTCAAGACTGAGACTTGATCTCGAGACTCAAGACTGAGATAAAACACCAAAACCCGAGACTTTCCAAAACAAGAGACCGAGATTGACCCCAAAACTCCCAAAAAGAAACTCAAGACCGAGACTCGATCTCGAGACTCAAGACTGAGATAAAACCCCAAAAAACCGGAGACTTTTTCAAGTGCATATGTCCGATTTGGAAATGCCAATATGTTTTAAAAAGTGGAAAACTTAATAATTTGTTTATTTTAAATTAAAAAAATTACTTTATGGCCTTTATTTTGCCCAAAAAGGAGTTTTTGTCATATTTTTGCTTTAAAATGAAAATAATGAAAAAAAATTAATACATAAGCAAAAAATGGGAAAGGCAAATTAAAGGATGGGCTACGTGACAGAAACATTAAAATGTGGATTTAATTGGACGATATTCTTTCGGGCATTTGTCCGTGAGCTCCTTCAGACTGCATCCAACTGCACTTCAACGGGCATGGCAATTGCAATCGCTGAAACACAAAATTTTTAAAGCCTAAATTTTGCGTGTGCACCGAAAACGAGCTGACAGGCCATAAAGATCTGGCCGATGCTGCGGGAAGCGAAAGAGAAGGACTTGTCATTTCCCGGCAATTCTGTTTATACAAAAGAAAAAAATTTAATTTCATTATGCAAGTACATTTACCTTCAAATTCGGCTTTGCTCAGCGAGTAAGGCTTTTTGTTGGTCGGACCAATATGGCAAGTGCACAAATTGTTCTCAACATTTCCCGCTTTGTAGCCGAATGCATCATATTTCTGGGTACAGAATTTGGAACTGTATTCCTTCAAGCAGCCCCATTCAGCGATGCGTTTATTTGGGTTCGTTCCTATAAATGGAATAACTTTTTAAATTATCGAAAAAATAAAATTTGTTCCCACCCGAGGTGCAGTTGTAGAAAAAGCAGAACATCTCTCCCGGCTTGCACTGTTCCTCCGAAAGAGTTGCGTTTCCGGTAGATTCGGGCGATTCGATTGCTTGGATGCACAAATGCAGAGGAGCAGTCGTTGTTGTGGTCGTCGTAGTTGTGGTCGTCGTGGTTGTCGTAGTCGTAGTCGTCGTAGTCGTGGTCACTTAAAAGCACAATAATACATTTAAAAATATTATTTAATGGCATAAGCATACACGGAATCGCCATGCCGTCGTTGGACATGTCCACATCCTTCTCACCAAATTGGCACGCACAATCAAAGCCATTATCTCCAAAATAGTTGGGGTTATTCTTGCAGTTTGACAATCCGTCGCCAAACTCGGCAGCGCACCCCCATTGTGAACGAATGTTGTGTCCTCAACAAAATAATTTTACAGATTGACTTAATTTATTATTTATGGCAATTTCTTAAAATATATTTTTATTTTGAAGTTAAGAGCTGAGTTTCAGAGCTTTTGGCCAAAATTCTAAAAAAAAGTCAGGGGAGTTGTGAACTAATCTCCACTAGTTAAAATCTTTGAAAATTTTTCCGGCGGGACCTCTCCAATTGGCAAAAAGCTTCAAAAAATGACCCGATTTTTAAAATTTTAGTCGCAAATCTGTTAACAAATTGAGTCTAAAATTCCAAAATTTTCTCGGCGGCGCCTATCGGCACCGCCGACCCCCCCCCCCCTAAAAGTGAAGCAGAATTTGCAAAAAAATCGTATTTTTGAAAATTCCTTAACATAGAACTTTTTCAGTGAATTTCAAAAAAAAAAATTCGAAATTTCTCGGTTCTCGAGTCGGGAAATTTCTCGGTTTTTTTGTGTCTCGGTCTCGAGTCTCGGGGTCATTTCTCGGTCTCTCGATTCTCGGTAAATTTCAAGTCTCGAACAGCTCTATTCATTACCATCCGAACAGTTCATAAAAACGCAGCGTTCCTCAATTCCCTTACGGAAGGGACAAGAAGGGTCCAAACTTTCAGTTTCATTCGCCCACTCAGCTTTGCGTGCGCGTTTGCATTTCAACAATCCTTGCACCTAAAGCAACCAAAACTTATGATAAAAGGTATACAAGCCCCCGCTTTAAGTGATAGCCACCAATTCAAAATTTTTTCTAAACCTTCTCCAATGAACTCCTACAAAAAAATGCGGTTGTTAATCGATCAAAGAATTTTTCTAATGATTTTTTTAGTTTTGTGTCCTTTTTAACGTTGTGTCCCCTATTTCATACAAATTCTTAAAACAAAAACAATACGAAAAAAATTCCTTTAAACATTTAAAAATCTATTGTAGAGGTTCTCCAAAAATGAAAAAGCACAAAAAAATGGATTTGGTAGCATTTTGTCGCTTTCGGCACATAACTCATACCGACAGCGCAGACCAAATGCCGGCAAATGTGATGATCGCTTGGATGGAAAAGAAGCAGCTGAACATTTTCGCCATTCTAAATAAATAAAATTATTTACAATTAAATAGCACCAATTTAAACTAACGAATAAAATTTACAATTGAATTTAAAAGTGATAAATGTGTAGATAACTAACTGCATTGGCTGGACTTCACTTACACATATTTTAATAATGAATCATTCCACTAGGATCAGATTTTATCGGCTGACAGAATGAATCACTGGGAATTTGAGAAAAATGAATAAATTCCCTTTAATATATTTATTAAATGATGTAATGTAAAATCAATTAATTTAACAAATTAATTAACAAAAATTTCTCGCAATTTGAAAGGAAAGAGAAGCGCCCTGCGGTGCCGCTAGGCGCTAGTGTTGCACGAGAGTCTCGGTCTCGACTCGAGAAAAGTCTCGGGTTTTTTGGGTCTCGGTCTCGGCATCGAGTCTCGGGTGACTCAAAAACTGAGACTTTTTTGGACTTCCCGGTGAAAATTCGTTACAGAATGCTGAGCTTGAAGTAGAGTTGGCCGGGATCGGGATTTTTGGTAAAAACCGAGATCGAGATTGACCGGGATCGTGAAAGTCGGGGTGGCGGGATCGGAATCAGCATGTTGAACCGGGACCGGGATCGGGATTTCGCTTTTTCAAAAACCGGGATCGGGATTAATCGGGATTGACAATAGGGAAAAAAATTTTTGTAATGGTCAATGGTGAGACAACATTTTTTCAAAAATATCTTCCTCATTTTCTTCAACTCCTATTGACTCAACCATTATATTTTTTTTTGAGATTCTGATTAACTTTTGGGGGGGGGGGGAGGGCGGGGTCGGCGGTGCCGATAGGCGCCGCCGGGAAAATTTTCTTGAACGTTGAACAAGATTTGTTTTGAAAATTGGTCTTAAAACAAAGGGCCCCCAATGGTTTTTTGATTCTGTGCAACAAAAAAAAACTTTTTAATTGTCATCTGAATTCGGGAAAATGTAAAAGAATTTTTAGAATTGTTTACAACCATCGTAAATGTTCAGAAAAGCCGGCAAAAATTATTTACACAGTCGGGGATCTGAACTCCAATCCGTGGCGCAAATGTCCGCGGCGCAAATGTCCAGCCACGCTTTTTTGCCAGCAAAATATTTTTTTTGACCTTCACTGTCCTTATTTTGAAAACATTTTTTTGTTGGCAACCCTGATATAAATCCATATTTTGGCCTTTTTGTTCAAAAACAAAAAAAATTCGGAGATTTTGTAAAAAATTCCGTAAGAAAAATGCAATAAAAACGAAATATGATCTTAAAAATCAAAATTTTTTAAACCAAAAAGGCACCCCTAAAATGACTTTTCTTGAATTAAACTGTATTTATTCAATAGAAATGCAACGTAAAATTTTATAAATGAATAAACATTAAATTCATATAAATAAAGACACAATGCAAATGAAATAGAGAAATAATAAGTGGAAAACAAATATAATTAGATTAGATATCGGCTTATGTTTCCAATTCCGGTTAGTGTAACCAAAAAACCGATGACAAATTTGCCATTTTTTGGGTTTTTTCGATTTAACAGAAAATTGACCAACCCTTCTGACCGATGTCTAATTAAAATTCAAAATTGAAAATAAATAAAATAAAAATCAAATAACATAAAATAATCTTTAAATAAAATTTATATGATAAAATTCCACTGGCGTCATTTTTTCAAGTTCCTCCTCTTCAGGCACTGAAATAATACTTTGTCAAATATAAGATCTGTGTTTATGGCTGAAAATAATACGATAATAAAATACTAAAACTACCATGCTATTTGAATGTTATTTCGTCATTCGTCGGGCCAACGTCGAACTGGCATTTCTCAGATTTTTTGGACAGATCGTAACCAAATTCATCAACTTTTTGGTCGTATATTTGGGTCGTGTTGGAGGTGCATCCCCATTCCATGATTTCTTTATTTTGGTTGTCAGCTTAATAAACCATTAATATATTTTTTTTATCATTATTATGTTTTTCGGGTGTGTAGGAGAGCTTGTTTTTTGAAATGCAATTGTTTTAAAGCTTCGTTTTGACAATTCAGACTGGGATCCCCCGAATCAACATATCGCAATTGTATCGCGAAATATTTGAATTTATGCGAAAAGCGCTGGGTGCCATTTCTTCTTAACTCTAAAAAAATTCTTACTATTTATGCAATGGATTGCATAGCAATCACTCATGCCAGGACGACAGTCGTCTTTTGGCTGAATTTTTTTCCCGTCTGCAGTTAAATGAAGTCGTTTGCATTTGGATGTCAAATTAGACACGTTTGAAGATTCTTAAATTCAAATTTAAATTTAAAATAATTAAAAAGATTTACCGATGACCGGAATCATTTTGTCAACATTGGAGGAAGTGTCAACAAATGAAAGGCAAGTTGAGCTTTTTGGAATTGGTCCCAGAAAAGTGTTGGCCCAATTTCGACCCTTGCCCAGACGAAAATCGTCCGTTGTATAATCGCTGTCGGTGCATCCCCATTCCGTCATCACTTCGCTTTGGCTGTGGCCCTTTACTGCTAAAAGCATAACGACAATTAACACTTTACTAAAAGGTCATTAATTCCATTAAGTTGGAACTCTGACGTCGGGATTGAGAATTGCGGGGTCGGGGGTCTTCGGGCGGGACTGTTGGGATCGGGGTCGGGGATCGATGTCTGAAATTTTTGTATGGGAAACCCTTGGTAAAAAATAGAAATTTATTGAAGTCTTCAACAATTTTTTGGAAATACCCAATTTTTTGTTGAACAAAATTGGATGAATTAATAAAATGCAGAAAATTAAGAGATTTTTTACTTCTTGAAATGTTTTCTCTATTTTAAAACAAGAAATGTAAATTTTTTGAAAAATTAATTTTCACGAAAAAATTATATCTATTTTTAAAATGAACATTTTTAGAAAATTTAAAAGTTACGACGCTTTTATTATTAGAGAAATTTATTTTGATTCCAAAAATAAATTCGAATCTGACCTCTATTTTACCCGATTTCGAATAAAGACCCGAAAAAATTTTCAAGAATTAACATTTTTTCAAGAAATTAAGCTTAGGCCTAATGCTCCATTGCGTGTTTTAAGTAGAGTGCGGCAAAATCGGATTTGAGGATCCCGCTGCGGGATTACAGATAAAAATCTCGTGCGGGATCGGATTTGCGGGATTAATCCCGCAAATCCCGCATTTTAAATTTGCGGGATCCCGCGCGGGATTGCGGGATTTTTTAATTTTACCAAAAAAATCAAAACACTTTTCAAACTGGACCGAATTGTTCAATTTGTATCATTTGAAGCTCTTATTTATCCAAGACTACTTGTAACTAGCGCCGGGATTGGGATTAACCGTGATTGACGATGGGTGGGGGGGGGGGTATTTTTTTTTTGTAATGATCAAGGCAGCATCAAATTTTTTTGAAATTCTGGCTCCACTTCTGCTGCTGGGGCTGAGCAAGTGGTCGGCGGTGCCGATAGGCGCCGCGGGGGGAAATTTTAGAATTTTTGACTCAATTTGTTAAGAGATTTGCAAACAAATACGGATATTTTTGAATTTTTGACTCCATTTATTTACCAATTTTATAGGTAAAACAAAAGGTCCCCCCTAATATTAATTTCGTCCAACCAAAAAATGAAAATTACTAAAAGTTGTAAAAAGCCGCCCAAAAACTTTTTAAAAAATTATAAAAATTTAAGAAATTGTTTCCTACATACAAATCGTCATCAAAAAAACACATAAAACCCAATTTCCACAGTCGGGATTTGAACCCACGCCCACAACACTTCCGAAATACATCACTCACCACTACACCAGACCGATATCTGACTGTTTATCAAATTTGTGAGCATCGAGGCTTTCAATTTGAAAGATTTGGCAAAACGTCTATCCTAATTTTGAATAAACTGACCTTATTCACTAACAAAATTTCCAATTGCGGGATCCGCATACCAATTTGCGGATCCCGCTGCGGGATTGCAGATCAAAATCTCGTGCGGGATCGGATTTGCGGGATTAATCCCGCAAATCCCGCAAATTCCGCAAATCGCAAAAAATGCGGGATTGCGGCGCGGGATCCCGCAAAATCCCGCGCGGGATCAATCCCGCGCCGCACTCTAGTTTTAAGCCCTATATAAGTGATTTTGCCCATTTTTTTAATCAATGGACATCTGAGTCCCCAGTCAAAAAGACACTTCAGTCCCAGGCATATCATAAAAGAGAAAAATAAAGAGAATTTTTACGCTTGAGTTATTTTCAAAAGTTTGCAAAATCCAAAAAGTTATAACCAAGGAAGAAAACAAAATTCAAAAATTGGGGGGGGGGGGTCTAATTTAGGAGGGGGGGGGGGGGGGGGGGGGGGGTTGGGGGGTTCTATTTTAGGGGGGGGGGTCTATTTTAGGTTATACGGTATTTTAAAAAAATATTTTATCAATAATAATAAAATCATTACATGAAGAGCAGTTCAACACATAGCAATAGTGTTCCGATTGGCCGCAGGACATTCCAAAGCTCTCGTTATAGCCAAGCTTCTTTGAAAGATACGCTTTTTTGCACAATTTTGCTGTAAAATATTAAATATAAAAATAAAAAACAATTGTAATAATAATAATTTACGCGGCGTCGGCACTTCAAAGCGGGCATTGGACATTGAAACGTTCGGTTGCCCGACTTGGCCGCTGCAAACATGAGATTGGTATCGAATTGCGTCATTTTGGCCAATTAATTGCTTTGCTTCGGACTCTTTCAGACCAATTCCTGCCGACTTTTTGTTGTCAGTGCAGCCCCACTTGGTCAAGACGTAATGCTCCGGTTGCATCACACCGCTTTTCCCTGAAATTAAAGCAGTCAGTTGATGTTGACCTGTTTATTAACTTAATTATGGACGTTTAACCTAATTTAATGGATATATTGTCTAAAGAATAAAATTGTGGCGTTTTGTATTGTAATTCCTCTTTTTTTCGTTTTGTGTTTTCTCTTGAGACACTTCTTTTTTGGTTCTACACTTCTGTCGTTTTTGAGTTTTGTTTAATGGAAGAATATTTAAACTCTTAAAAGTTTATTTCACACCAGCAGTAAGAAGATTTTGAAAACATTGACTCAAAAGAACGACTTACGCCGCAATTAGAAGCAAATCTCCGATTATTATTAAAATTGAATAAAAAATACACTACCAGCAGCGAGTGCAAGCGTACAATTCACCGCATAACAGTAATGCTCATGCTTTTGGCACACTGTCACGTTTTTTTGCTGATTTCCCATCCAAAAGTGGCCGCCTTTGCACCAAAGTGACGAAAGAACAGCTTTTTAATGTGTAAAGTGAACAATTTAATAATGAAATAATTAATTAAATATTTACACGTATCGAAGATTGGGACTTCAATGTTATGGTTGGACATGTCCGCATGCTTTGCCCCAATAAATGGATTGCACGAGGCGTCGATGACATTTTTACCCTTCCAACCGTCGCTTTGGTTTAAATTGGCCAAAAGCGATGCTTTCGATTCAATGCACCCCCATTCTGCTCTGTATCCGAAAAAGCGTCCATCAAATGCAGGCGAATCGAGAACTAAAAAGATTTTAACAATTTTTGTTTTATAAATATTTAAAAAAAGTATTTCTACTTTATTGGGAATGGTACGGATCCAGGGAGGCAGAATGCCCTCTTTTAATGGCAAATGCCATTGGAAATTTGCCACTATTTTTTCCACATCTACACTTGCCACTATTTTGCCACCTTTTAGAACTTTGTGAAATTCTCATTTTTACGGGAAAAATGAGAATTTCCCAAAAATAGTGCTCCTTGATTCGGTCAATTTGAAGTTTTTAGTTGCAAATCTCTTAACAAGATTAAAAATTCAAAATTTCTCGGCGGCGCCTATCGGCTCGCCAACCCCCTCCCCCAAAAGTGAAGCAAAACTCTCTCAAAAAAAATTTGTTTTTTTGAAAATCCTTAAGAAGTTGACAAAAATGCCACTATTTTAGAGCCAGTTGTCATATTTGGTCGCAGGTGATCTGGCCTCCCTGTTTGGATCTGAATAAAAATACTACCAATCGATTCCTCTCGTCGAGCTGAGTACAAAGCCGCAAAAATGTCTTGAAACGGGAAAGCCCCATGAAGAAAGTAAGTAGCAAATTACATAGTTTGGCCAAAAAATCAAATGGAGGACGGGCCTTTTGGTCCAAATTTGTGTAAAAATATTATTATTATAAAAATTGTCTAAATATGTTATTTGATGCACTGATTACGAATTCATTAATAGAAATAAAAATTGAGAATTAAAACGGTTTTTGAACCGATTGAAATTTTTGAAAATTAAGGAAAAAAACGACTTATAAGTAACTAATATTTTTAATTCGGATCCGAACCATTCCCATATATATAGTTATTCCAACAACAACAACAAATTTTGTACTTCACTGGCAACATGGGTTTTTAGCCCGTGTTACCCTTGCCCGTATCATTTGAAAATCTCGATCTTTATCAGCAAGTAGTGACATTTACCAATTGTACAGTTCAGCACATAACAGTGTTGGTCTGCTTGGCCGCAAAATTTGTCCCGGTTTTCATATTTCTGGATGCCATTTGTTGGATTCGATTCCCAAACCGCTTTTCGGCACAACAGTTTTTCGCCAGTTGTTGTTGTCGTCGTTGTTGTTGTAGACGTCGTTGTCTTATGAAAGTTATTAGGGAATAAATATCTAATTAAAAAAATGCCTACAATTTTCTAGAGCGCGTATAACTCTGAGCACCGTCAAAAATTGAATTTTTGTTTTAGAAGACAAAAATGGCATAAAGACGGAAATGTCTATGAAAAGCCATGTTTACTGAACCCAAAGATGCATATTAAAATGTAAAAATGTCAAAACAATTTTTTCATACTTTGGCAAAATAATTTAGAGGAAGTCGAAATTAGATTTATAATTTATAAGTATTATTATTAAAATTAAATAAAAGGTACTTTGTTGTTCGTGCTAAAAAACTTTTTGTAAGAAATTCCAAAATTGCTGAATCATTACCGTCTTACAACATCTTGTGAGGTAGCCTGTGGGACAGCAGCCATCGACGTTCTTGTACCAACTATTCACCTTCACACACGCATAACGGCCATAACATTGTTTGCATTTGTCCTCGGCATCACATCGGTTTCTCTCTTTGTCCTCTCTGATAATTCCAGTCAAATCATCATCCGCTTTATCCAATTTTCGGTTAACTTTTGCCACTTCTTGATCCAATTTTCGGTCCACTTTATCCAATTTTCGGTTCACTTCTTCGACCTTTTGATACGTCTTGTTCACCATCCGGTATGTTCCATTCACTAACACGAACGTTTGATTCACTGTATGCTGCGTTATGATCAGAGTTTGCTGCGTTTCCTTTACAATTTTGTCCGTTTCTTCCACAATTTTGAGAATTTCGTGCGTTGTCAGGTTCGCTTCCATTGCAGCTTCTTCTGCTTTGTAAGTCTGAAATTGTATTCAGCATTCAGCTTTGTCCTTTAACTTTAAAATTTAATTAATTAATAATTGATAATTTTTATTAATTGCAAATTTAAAAAATTACGTGCGCAAACTCCGAGTCCGGCCATCTTTTTATTATTTCATTGATTACCTGAATTGCAGTATCAGAAATAAATAAATATTAAATGATAGAGATTGCTTGACCGGTACCGGTGATTTGTTGTTATAAGAAAACCAAAGTTTTACATTTATTTTTATTTTGTGCCGATTAAATGCCTTTCATGGGCGTACGGACCGAATCCAGACCGGTCCGAATACAGACCAGGGGTGCGTCAAAAGAAAAATTTTATCGATGACTTCGAAATCGTAATTTTTTTATTTCGATTTTCGTAAGAAAACCGAAAGCAAAATATCGAAATCGAAACGAAAGAGACTTTCGAAAGTGGAACAAAAATGCACCGTTTAAAAACAAAAATTTTTTGCCCTTATGAAATGACTTTTTTTAATTTAATATAATTTTTCTTGCATAGAGGGAGGTCAAGTGCTGTCAATATTGTGTGGATAGAGTCCGGGAAAAAATATGCGGTCAAAATATTGGTCGAGATTCGTAGCTATAATTTCAAGAAAATTCAGAAAACCCGCCGCCAATTTATATGAGGTTTTCACGTTTTATTTTAAAAGGACTTTTTGTCTTAAGCTTGTGAGGAGTGGGGGTCGGCGGTGCCGATAGGGGCGCTAGGAGAATTGCGCACCGACGGTTTTCGGAGAATTGCGCACCAAGAATTGCGCACCACCGCGGAGGATTGCGCACCACGGGTCAAAATTTGTAAAAAAAATATTTTATACAAAATTGTCTGAAATTAAGTTATTTGATACGCTAATTACTCGTCAATAAAAAATAAAATTGAGAATTTAAAGTGGTTTAAGCCACCCTGGGGTGGGGTCGTTAGGCTTAGGCCTAAGCCACCCTGGCTTGGGGTTCGTTAGGCTTAGGCCTAAGCCACAAAGAGATTTGCACCAGGGATGGGCGGAATTCCGTTTTCCGTTTTTTCCGTTGTTTTTGGGCCTTTTTTTCCGTTTTCCGTTAAAATGCCCTTTTTAACGGAAAAAACGGAAAAAATATACACCCCTAAGAATGGGATTTTTGGAGAATTGGAATTCGGTTGGGTTGTGGTGTAATGGTGAATGTTGGGGTCAGATAAGTGTGGGTGGGGTGGGGGTTCAGATCCTTTACTATGTTAGTGATTTATTCGGACTTTTGCTGAAAGGTGGTTAAGCAATTTTAAAAATTCTTTTAACTTTTTCCAATTTAAAAACAAATATTAGATGACAATTCACAAACATTCATTTATTTTTTGCTGGACGAAATCAAAAAAACTAGGGGAGGCCCTTTTGTTGTGCTACATTCGTAATTTTGGACCCATTTTCTTAACAAATCATATTAAATCTTCAAAAAAAACTTTCCCGGCGGCGCCTATCGGCGCCGCCGGACTCCTTACCATACCATTCCTAAAAAACTTCAAAAAAAAGTGCCATTTTTTAAATTTTTGTTGAAAATCTCTTAACAAATTAAGTCAAAATTTAAAATTTTCTCCGGCGGTGCCTATCGGCACCGCCGACCCCCTCCCCCCTAAAAGCTTAAAATAGAATTAGAAGGCCGCTGAAAAAAGAAATCCTTCAAAATTTTTAAAAATAATTACTGTTAATATTTCAAAAAATATCTATTAAAATAAATTATTTTTAAAAAAAAATAATTATTTTATTTTAATTAAAAATTTTTCCGTTTTCCGTTTTCCGTTTTTCCGTTGTTTTTGGCCCTTTTTCCGTTTTTCGTTAAAAAATATATTTCCGTTTTTCCGTTTTTTAAAAATAAATTTCCGCCCATCCCTGATTTGCACCCGTAAATTTTAGAAATACGGTAATTTTTGAAGCTTTTTAGGAATGGAGAGCTCCGACCGCCGGGAAAATTTTTTACAAAATCGCCAATTTTGGTTAAAAAAATTAAAGCAAAAATTCATTTTTTTGCGCATTTTAATAAAAAAAATTTTTGATTTTATTAAAATGAATTTGTTAGAAAATTGGCCATTTATCCAAATTTGGTAAAAAGGAAACCTTAATTATGAAAAACCCGACAAATCAGGATAGATGGCCACCCTGTTTCTTGACCAACATTCTATTTTTCAAAGAAAATTGAAACAAAATATAAATTTTTGTCAATTGCTTAAATTTTCTAAATATTTCCCGTCCGATGGCCTCTCCGGGTTCCTTTCCAATGGATTTTTGTCAAAATTTAGTGTAACGGTTCAAAAGATCAAGACATGGAGAGGATTCGAACTAGAGACCGGTCGAGACGAGATATCGTCTCGAAATCTCGAAAAATCTCGACGAGATTCTCGAGAAATCTCGTCTCGACATCTCGTCTCGAATAAAACAGAATTTTCAAGATTTTTCGAGATACGAGATTTTTTCGAGAATCTCATCTCGAGTCTCGCTCGAAAGAAACCCGAGATTCTCGATCTCGACTCCAAAAATTTTTCATGAAAACAGTGCTTTTCTTAACAAAGATTGCCAATTTTTGTAAAAAATTCCCCCGGCGGCGCCTATCGGCACCGCCGAACCTTTTCTCGCTCCCAAAAGTGAATAAAACAGGCGTGGGCACGGGCATCCGGATATCCGCGGATATATCCAGATACGGACACCTTTCAATTCCGGTTTAATTTTAATCAGACAATACAACTCGATCGGAAAAAAATTCGCTTTGAAAAAACATTTTTTCAAATTTTAAAGAAAACTAGTGATTTTTAAATAATGCGGATATCCGCGGACTGATATCCGGATATGAGATTTTGGAATGCCACGGACACGGACGGATAACAGACGGATACGGATACAAAAATTCGTATCCATGCCCACGCCTGGAATAAAAATTCTCAAAAAATATTTTTGAAAAATTCCTTAAAAAATGTTGAAAAAAATTCTAACAATTTCTCACCGGCTCTTTCATACCCCACTATGGGTCAAGCCCAGAGGCGAAACGACAAAATTTAAGTATTTTCTCTTATGATTCAAAAATAGCCATGCGGCAGACAGCATATGGTCAGACACTATATCCCCTCAAAATTTTCTTTTGATTTTCAAAACTTTGAACACATGCTAACACTTATATTTCGTTACCAAATTTTGCAGACATGCTTCTACTGATCTCTTCTTACCCTTACAAAATTTGGTTGAGTTTCTGAGAATTTTGAAAAAAAAAAAATTAATTTTCATCAAAAATCTCGACTTTCCGGCTCGAGATTTTTCGAGATACAAGATTTTTTGAGAATCTCGTCTCGAATAAAATGAGCTTCACGAAATTTTTCGAGATCCGAGATTTTTTCGAGAATCTCGTCTCGCTCGAAGCTCAAGTCTGGTCTCTAATTCGAACCTCCAACTCATTTTTGGTGACGGGAACACAGGCCAATAAGCCACAACTTCTCACACGAAAAACTCCTAGATGTCCCAAACATTTGAGACAATTTCTCTTTCGAAAAAATTTCGAAGAATTCGTCTTTCGTTTTTACCTCGATATTGTCGAAATCGAAAGGTTTCGACGCACCCTGATACAGACCAGGGTTGCTCCGGGTTACCCGAGAGCCGAAACCCGGACCCGGACTTTTTCTCGACCCGATATCCGGAACCCGACCCGAGGTTTTTCAGCCGACCTGATCCGAAACCCGACCCGACATTTTTCTCGACCCGGAACAACCCTGATACAGACCGGGGCAATAATTGACTCCAAACTTAACCTATTCAGACAAATTAAAAAGCATTTGAATTTCGAAAGCACTTGTCGAGGGATGAATTATTAAGAAGCTTTTTTTGATTAGTCTTTAAAAAGTTATGGCCAGATACCCCCAAAATCGATATTTTGGAGCTTTTTAAGTTTTCTGGCCATAACTTTTTTGAGACCTTTAGCTTAACAAAGCTTTACTCCACAAGGGCTTTTGAAGAGGTTTGAATCGGTTAAGTTGAAGTCAATTATTGTCCCGGTTTGTATTCGGATCGATCTGGATTGGTTCGATAGCCCTTTCATGTGTAAAATGACTCGGAAAACAATCAGAAATGGGGAAGCTGATGAAAGTTTCCGAGAATTTATCCCAGTTCTCTGCCCCTAAAATGATCGGGCATCACTTCCGGTTAAGCCCTAATGCCAAGTAACATGATACAGCTATTTTAAGCCCCATAAAACACCCTCCCTACCTCTTGCCATTTGTCATAGCACATATAACCCCAACGATGGCCGCAACACTCATCATAATCAGAGCGTCCTGCTTTTATACAAACTAAAGACTTTCCTTCCGGACAATTTTTGAGTTTTGCATGACATATAAATGTCAAGGAAATATGATAAGCTGCCGCGCCCACTGTACCCGCAATTACGCCGATAAGAATTGTAACGGGGTTGCCGCTGGTTGCACCTAGCGTCGCTCCGAATCCAGCTCCAGTTATTATGTCAGTGACAGCGGTTTGAATATCTGCCTCAAATGGAGGCTTAACATAATCACTTGATGGTGGTGCAAGGACGGGCGAACTCAAAATAAGAAGGCAAATGGTCATTAAGGAAAGAAGCAGGCATTTTTCGAACATTTTGGCCGAAAAGATACACAACCTGCACATATAATAAACAAAAAATTAGATTAAATAAAACAAAATTATCTATATAAAATAATGTAGAAATTGCATGTTTTCCAACGACAAAACTCAATTTTTCGGTAATACTGCAGAACATTGGTCCCACAAAAAAAGGGGTTTAAGAGGGTTTTAGGCAATTCTGAGAAGTACTTAGAGGTTATCGAAGTCTGCTGATCACGAATATGACATCAGATTTATCATAAGACATCGTCTAATTTATGATTTCAACTTTTAGTGACTTTCTTAGATGTTAAAATCATAGATTAACGATGTCTTATGATAAATCTAATGTCATATTCGTGATCAGCGACTTCGATAACCTCTGAACTTCTCAGGATTGCGTAAAACCCTCTTAAACCCCTTTTTTTGTGGAACCAATGTTCTGCAGTATTACCAATTTTTCCATAATGCAATCTACTGGTTCCGTATAATAAAAGGCTATCGGACATTTCGCACATTGGACATTTGGCACACGGACATTTGGCACATTGGACATTTCGCACACTGGGGGGAAAAAGACGTTTCGAACACTGGACATTTCGCACATCGCTCGCTCATTGAATGGTTCAGATTCGAATAAAAATACTAACCGCGGCTTTAGTGGTCATAACTGTTAACCGACCGTAACCGCCCGTCCTCAAAATCTCATAACCTTTAACCGAGTTAACCGCGGTTACGGGTAACCGTGTCCACGCCTGAAAAATACTACCAATCGATTCCTCTTGTCGAGCTGAGTACGAATCCGCAAAAAGTTTCTGCCGGGAGTCTCTATGAAGGAAGTTATGAGCCACCAAAAGTTGGCCAAAATGGGTTGACATTGTTTTGTTTTGATAATTTATTGAAATTTTGAGTGCAATTTTAACAAAATTATTCAACTTCGGCTTAATTTTAAATTTATCCATCTATCTAAAATACTTTGCAAGCTTTTATTAAATGTGTGCGAAATTTATGTGTGAAACGTCCTTTTTCTCCTCAGTGTGCGAAACGTCCGTTTTTGCACTAGTGTGCGAAATGTCCAATGTGCCAAATGTCCGGACACCAAATAAAATTGTTAATGAAAGAATAAATACCAAAAAAGGAAGCCTTCACTATAATTTTATGATAAAACATAAATAATTTTAGTCTTCGTCGTTTTTAAGAATGCTGTGGTCGAATTGACAAACAAAATCAGGAAAGTGGCAAAACTTTCGATAGGCAACGATAAACGCCGTTCGAAAATTTTGGCACTAAAATAGTTCAAAACTTTCCTTTTAACGACTTTTCCTTTTGGAGTACCCAAGTTTTTAAAATTTTACTTGATACTTTTTTATTTGACCTTTTTGTTTTTGGCAAAAATGTGATAAACAGGGCTAAAATTTTTAGGCGGTTTACCTATCTTTCTGCAGCTTTGTTTTGGCGAGTTATGCATGAAAAACATGTCTTAGCCGATAATACCGTTGTTTTATTTCACCTATCCAAACCATAAAAAACTCTTTGGGATTTAAGCAACTAAAATAGGGGCAACCTATTCAGTAAAAAAGACCTTCCTTTATTTTTGCCACTATTTGGGCGTTTTGAGAAAAATTGTAAGGAACGTAAAAATTGTAGAAAGATGATTTAATGAATATAATAATGCGTTTATGATTTATGGAAGAATTTATACACAACAAAATTAGATTTTTTATTCTTCGCAGGACGAATTCATCACGAGAAAAAACGGAGATGGAATATTAATTCACTTTATCTTAGCGGAAAAACCCAAATGACGTGGAAAAAAGGTTTAAAAAAATTACCAACACAAAGTCAAACATTTTATCTTTTTTTACGGGCCGGGACTTTTGGGAAAAACCGGCGCCGGACTTTCCGGGACCAGAAAACCCGGGACTTTCCGGACCAAGATTTTCAACCAGGACCGACCGAGACCAAGTTAAAAAATTTGTAACAAATTTTAAGAAATAATAAAATAGAAGCTAAACTAAAAGTAGAGTTAGCCGGGATGGTGGCGCGCCAACATAATGTCGAAGCCACGAAATGTCGACTCAGCCAAAAACCACGAAATGTCGACTCAGCCAAAAACCACGAAATGTCGAATTTCAAAAATTAAAAAATTTCAAAGTCGATAAAAAGATTTTTCTCGGGGTTTTCGAGGGCGTAGAATCCGAATTCGAACTCTATTTTGACCAATTCCAGACCCTGTACCCGAATTCGAACAATTTTTGCAAAATTCAACATCGAATTCAAAAAATTTGAAAGAAAAAGTGCAGTCCTAGTTCTAAACCATAAAAAGATGTTAAGAAGACTAGAGTGCGGTGCAGCACCGGATCCTGAGCAGGATTTTGCAGGATCCTGTCCGGAATCCTGTGTTTTTTAACAGGATTTTACAGGATTAATCCTGAGGATCCAGTCCTGTAAAAAATTTTGAGTTCAATCCTGTTACAGGATCCGCAAATTTGATTTTGCCGCACTCTAGTCCCGGCCTACTCTACTCCAAACTAGCTGGCGGTGTAGTGGTAAATGGTGCGGGCTAATGCAATTCTAGGTCGAGGTTCAGATCCCTACGGTGTTTAATGGTTTTATTTAGAGTTGGCCGGGATCGGGATCCCGGTCGGGATCGGGCGGGATTATCCCGGTTTTTGGAATCCCGATCCCGATCCCGACCCCGGTTTTTGAAAAGTCGTAATCCCGATCCCGATCCCGACCCCGGTTTTTGAAAAGTTGTAATCCCGATCCCGATCCCGGTAGGGTCGGGATTTTCGGGATAAAAATGCACCCCTAAGAATAGGATTTTTGAGCGCAAAGCTCGGTTTGTTTGTGATGTAGTGGTGAATGGTGGATGCAGTTTAAGTGTTGGTGTGGTGGGGTTCAGTTCCCCGACAATGTAAATTATTTTTTCTGACTTTCTCTGAACATTTACGGTGGTGTTAAAAAATTTTTTTTAAATTTTTCCAATTTTTAAAAAAATATTTTAATGACAATTCACATGTTTTCATTCATTTTTTGGTTGTAATCATAGGGCTTTGTTTTGCAACATTCATAATTTTTTGGACCAATTTTCTTAACAAATATTGTTCAATCTTCAAGAAAATTTTCCCGGCGGCGCCTATCGGCGCCGCCGGACCTTTACCATACCATTCCTAAAAGGTGCAAATAATATCCATATTTTTTAAATTTGGTTGCAAATCTTTTAACAAAATTCATTAAAATTTTAAAAAATTTTCCGGCGGCGCCTATTGGCACCGCCGCGATTTTTTTAAGATTCTGCTTTACTTTTAGGGGCGCGTGGGGTCGGCTCGGCGGTGCCGATAGGCGCCGCCGGGGGGGAGTCGGGGAAGCATATGTGAGTAGGGTGCAGACGGGTACCCGAGTCGGGCGGGTATCGGGCAGGTACCCGGCCGGGCGGGTACCCGAAACGTAAATACCCGAGTCGGGTATTTACCCGGTACCCGCCCGGAAATAAAATTGCAATAAAATTTGAATTTTCTTGTCAAGATTTTTCAAAGAAAATTTTTTCCTTTACTCACAAATGCATCACATAAAATCGAACTCTTTTTTTTGCTCATCATTAAGGGTGTACATTTAGTTCCGGTTAGAAGCGAAATACAAATATTGTTGAACAAATCAATAAAAACAATGGGAGCGGAGGACGGAGGCCAAGGAAGGGATTTTCCAAAGTCAGGAAAATGCAGAAGTGATAGCGGTGGACCGAGGGAGAAATTTTGTAAAAGGGAGTTTCTAGAGGGTTTCCGGTGGCGTAGAATACGAATCCGACCTACTTTCTTTCTACAATGAATATTGTGTATATTTTTGTCCATTTTCTCACAATTATTATTCATTTTATTTTTATAAAATTTATAAATGGAAATCATCATAATTGCAGCTGAACGTTTTTCCAATGATTCACACAAAAAAAAAATTTATTGGACAACATTGGATAATTTAGCTTCATTTCTACTTCACTCAATGATATCATAAATTTTCTGCGATTGCATTAAAAAATATCATTCCAATCCCATCTAAATTATATTAAACCGAGTAGGTCGAAAGCTTAGAGTTTTTTTGTCATAACTTTTTATGCCTAGGTTATTCGGTCAGCGCTTATAAAAACAGAAACTGAAGCACCAATGTTTTTACTGTGTAAAACTAGACATACATAATTGTTAAAGTTGACAAAGTCTTAAAAAAAATTCGGTACTCGGATCATTCAGCATTGATTGTCAGACCGATCGGGAGCACCCACTGATTTCCAAAAAAGGGATTTTTTGAAAATGAAAGCTAAGGCCATCGCATTGGCCGTTTTGTCGGCAATCTTTGTGCCTCTCAATCCTGCTATCGCCGGTAATGCTTTGTGATTGCAATTTGTAATTAATAAAATAAAATTTAATTAGTAAATATTAAGGCCCTCTCAAGTGTCAAAGAGGAAGAGCCATATCTTTTGAAGGCACAGACCAAAGCGGGATTTCGGACTGCCCAATTCCAACTGAACAATATTGTGTTGAGGTCACCTGCACGGCATGTAAATAAATTTGTTATCAGTTAAAAATCAACCTAAAACGGTCAAAATTAAATTAAGGGGACCAGCCTGGAAACATCGTCAAACATTGGGATTGCGTCGTTTCCCAAGAAGAAGGATGCCGCGTTTATGAGCTGGCAATGGAGGAAAGGACCAAATCCAAGAATGTTTCTTGCCATTGCCGTTTTGGCGAAAAGGGGAAAAATGTGACCAATGTGCCGTCTTCAGCTGCCGAGAATAGTGTGTATTCACTACAAAAACAAATTAAAAAATATCAAGTGGCATTTCTTATTGAATAATACATAGATTTAAAAAAATAAAGTTTTTAAGAATAAAATTTTGGATCAGATGCAGGCTTTCTGTTTCAGTTTGACTTGTTTTGTTCTTGTTCTGTTTTGTTATAGGATTTTAGAACAGAACAGATTAAAAAAATTCTTGGAACAGTAAAACAAAGTTTATGAAGCCAAAATAATAATAAATCTATTCAAGTTCTCCCAATGAGGATATATATAAAATTTATCTTATTTCTGAAATTAAAAGCAGTTAAATTGAGCCATTTTAATAAAGGACTTCGATGCAAAGCTGGGACAGTGTATGCTTCAGGCGCAGGAGAAACATATGATGACAACGATTGCCTTGATGGATACGAATATTGCTATGAGGCCTACTGTGCAAAAGCTAAGTGTTATGCTGCAACCGGAGCTCGCAGATATGCGTAGATTTTTGTGGTTTTATGGGAAGCCGATGAGGCTAAAACTTCAAAATGAGGTGTTGAGGCGTTTTGTGGCTTTCAAAACGGACGCCATAAAAATGCCATATTTTGGAACCCCTTGCCAGTATAATGTGATTATATGTTGTAAAAAATCCTACATGTTGTTAGAGACCTGTCAAAAGTCGGAGTTCTTCGGAAAGGCCGGATTTGGGGATACTGAACGGGGCATTTTGTATAGCGCGAGGCGTCAGAGTCGAGCGTAAACCCTATCGAAATACTAAATGTTTTAGAAAGAATCTCAAGAGTTTGGTCCAATTTTAGGGAATGAGCATGTTCAAACGACGTGGGGATGCGCCAAGAACACCAGCAGCAGCAACAGCTGTGATGCTCTCGGTGTTGCTGTGAGTGCGCAGACTAATTCCGCCGTGAAATGCGAGTGCACTTTTGGCAAAAAGGGCGTGCAATATGGGAACAAACATTTCCCAGTTTCGCCTACGACCTCGCAAAAGCCAACGACTTCGACTAGCACTACAACGACCACGAAGATGACGACGACGACTACGACGACGACTACGGAGAAGCCAACGACGACGATGACGACCTTTAAAGTTCCGAAGTCGATTACTGGGAAGCCAATGACCACAACTGCTGACGGTGATTTTTTCAATCAAGAAAAATAATAATTTCGCTGTTTACAGAAAATTGCAGCGCCCGTCGCAGTTTTGCCATTTTTTGGACTTTGCTGGTTGCGATTGGTAAACATTACAATTGGTGAGAATTAATTAAGGTTATATTAATTTCAGGAATTCTTGCCTGACTTGGCTCCATCATCAGACTATCAGTTCATTGACGTTTCTAAATTCGATCAATGATGATTTATGCAATTAATATGCATTTATTTTTGCTCCAGCACAAAATATGCATGCGACCTTTTTGCTAATTAAAAATAAACTTTTTCAAAGCCTTTGTTTAATTATTGAAAATTTTTATTCTTTTTAAGGGGAATGGACAACATTTGAATTAGGCGCAATTCGGATTTCGGCTTTAAAGGGTATAGAGAGAAGATGCAGTTTGATTTTTGAATTTTTTAACACATTAGATTTGGTTGTCTTTCGCAACCGAGTCTTGACCCAAAACTCAATGTCAAAACTTAACCTCAAGACTCGAAACCGGAGACTTGGCCCAAGACTCGTTGCCGAAACTTGACCCTGAGACGCGAGACTGAGACAACCCACAAAAAAAAAACCGTGGCTTTTTGCGAGACCGAGACTTGAGCTACTCTCCCTTACTTCATGCTGGGAGGTTTGAACTTGGCATGCCAAACAGGGCTGCACGAAAACAGGATTTTTCATTTTCGAAAACGAAACGAAAAAAGATTCTAGGACGAAAACGAAACACGAAAACAAAAAAATATAGTTTTCGTACGAAACGAAAACAAAAAACACGAAAATTTTTAAATCAAATTTAATCATATGCAAAACCATTGATCACCAAATTATGATGCAAAAACAATTGTTTTTCAAGATTTTCTGATGAAAGGCTCTTACGTAAATCATTCTGGCAGTTGAAAAAAATCGTTCAACCTCCATTATTCCCATTGTTGCAGAGTGGTATTTAAAAAACAAGTGGCAAAATGAGTGAATACTTTGCAGAATTCATTGGACTTCTCCAAAACACTGCCGACGAACCATCAAATAGAACGGAGTTCAAATAGTCGGCAACTTGCTAACATTTTCATACCATTTATAAGATTTGCATTTTAAATTCGTAAATACCCCAGCTGCTTTGGCATGTGGTGCACACCGAGTTGGGCTGTTCATTTGACACCAACTCGACGTTACTTACTGCTAAAGTTGGAAAGTTTTTCAATTTATCGGTGCCCTGCGAGTTCCTTTATGGAAAAAAGGATACCGATTTGTCAAATACGGACCTCATCAAGACGACGACCTACCACCATTGAAAAGCTGACGATTAGCACTACGACGACGACCACCACCACCACGCCGAAAAAAACGTCAACCATGACCACGGTAATGGCTTACTGGCTGGCGGTTCTTCGGACCGAAACTAAACATTTGGTTAACCGAACAATTCGTCGGGTTGGATAATCCGTCAGTAAACATTAGGGGGTTTCGGATGCCAACCAAATTGATTAATTATATTTATTTGTGCATTTTTAGCCAGACACCAATGTGTTTGGCGAAGGCCGCAAAACCGGATTGCTCTGTGTGCTTGACAAGATTTGCACTATCTTGTTTGCCAAGTTTGAATTTGCTTTCAAAATGCCAACATTTTTCCTTTTATGAAGGGAGAAGAATGGGACAGGCAAAACCTTTCGCGTCGTTTTGCTCCCCATTTGGTGAAAGAGTTGGGAAAATGCAAGAACTTGGGCTACGAAGTGAAGGCGGGAAAAGACCAAGTCGAAAAGCTCGGCAACGAACTCTCAGAAAGCATCCAGAAAGTTGGCCTGGTGTTTTTAGACGATTACATTTTGGCTATTGAATGATCGAATGATTGCTTTCCATGAATTTAATTTTTGGTTTTTTATATTTTTAAGACTTCAGTCGAAATAATCCCTCTGTAGATTTGCTTTTTATTGATATCGCACCTTTTTTTTTAATTTAAAATGTATTTTCTTTAAATTATTAATTTGGTGTATATTTGTTTTTTTGGTCTGTGAATAAATTTTTATGAACGAAATTAGAAGAGAATTTCTGTGGCATAGAGATTGGCGAATCGGTGCGCCATTTTCGTAAATCTTTAAACATTCCTAAATAAAACATTGGCAAAATTCCGGGCGGGAATCGAACCCACGACCGGCACGGTGATCAGCTTTACACCTAAGCCAATGTGAACGGAATGTGCTGCGACAGCCACTTCTTGTGCATGTTGCTGGAAGGTGACAAAAAAATTGAATTTAGCAAAATTGATTTTTCGCCATTTTAAAAATTTTATCTAAGAACATATTGAAATTGATAAAAATATACATATTTAAATTATAGTTTTAAATCCAGCTTTTTACTTTTGGGCGGGTTTTTTTAAAACCGACCAGAATTCTGTTTTCTGATTTCCGATTTTTAGAGAAAAAACCAGAAAAAAATAGAAATTTATACAGTTCATTATCAAATTTGGCATAAACATTATGTTGCTCAAATTTTCTTAGTTTTGGAAAAAATTGTTTGATTTTTATAATATTTTCAGACTTTTTCAATGGAAAACCGGCCAGCCCCCCCCCCCGAAATTTTTTTTTGCCTACGGCACTGGGTGGCGCCAAGAAAATTTTAAAAACTTTGTCTGTTTTCCTTAAGATATTTATTATTTTTACCAAACCTTTAGATTCGAAAAAGATTGTTTGTAGAATTTTTTAGAAACTTCTGTTCTAATTTACCAGAATTTCTGGTCATTTTGGGCACCAGAATTCTGATTTCTGGTTTTTAAAAAGGCGACCAGAGCGCATCCCTGATCAGCAGGTTAACACATCGAAAGCCATCCCTACCTTTGTCTGGAAATTGTTAAATCGGATTTGGTAATTTTAAAAATATTTTTAGTCCTTTTCAACGAACCCGAATTTGTTACAAAGTCTTGGATACAGTGTTTAAACAATAATAGCATTTTTAAAATGAATTTCGAGAAGTTCAACTAATTCGCGAGGTAAAAATATCTCCACATCTTTTGTTTTTCCGCATAAAAAAAGCGAATTAATATTCCATCTTCGTTTTTCACGCGTGATCAATTCGTCTCCGTTTTTTTTCTCGTGATCAATCCAAGCCGTCTCCATCGTGCGGAGAATATAAAAAGTTAATTTTGTTTTTGTGTATAAATTTTCCTCACTTTCCTCTGATTATAAGGCATTTATTTATTCATTAAATTTTGCCTCCTTTTAGTTTTCCTAAAAGTGTTTTTCATTAAAATGAATATTTTTGATTGAATAACTTTTGATAAAAATTTAATAAAATTTGGTGAAATTTTTAAATTAACATAACGCCAAACCCCTGCTTTTAGATGGTTGGACTGTTCCAACTTCTCATTTTTCTCTGCTCATTGGGCAAAATTCTTTTGGCCGAAGTTAAAGGCAAGGTAAAGTAATTCTTTCGTCTCTGTTCTTAAAATTGTCAATAATTCAAAATAAATTATATTATTACTTTTGAAGATTCCTATCAAAAAAATTATTGTGTTTTAGGTCTCTCGTTAAAAGGTTCCCTGGTCATTTGTTAAGGACACTTCAGACTATTTATTAGGGCTGCTCGAGACTTGAAATTTACCGAGACTCGAGAGTCGAGACCGAGAAATGACACCGAGACTAGAGACCGAGACCGAGATCGAGACCCCAAAAAAGCGAGAAATTTCTCGGTTCGAGACCCGAGATCGAGACTTTTTTGAAAATTTTTTTTTCACTGAAAATTTTTTATTTTTTGAGGTTTTTATTGCATTTTTTTTAAAGAATTTTCAAAAATGTTAAATTTTTTTGCGAATTCTGCTTAACTCTTGGGGAGGGGGTCGGCTGTGCCGATAGGCGACGCCGAGAAAATTTTGAAATTTTCGACTCGATTTTTGAAGAGATTTGCAACCAAATTTTAAAAATGTGGTAGTCGTTTAAAGCTTTTAGGGCGGGAAAAAATGGAAGCTTTTGTGAATTTAATCAGGAAAGTATTTGCAAAAAAAAATCACCATTTTATAAGGTTTACTGAGAGCTGTTTTTTGTTGTTTGACTAAGAATCAGTAAAAAAGAGTATCTAATTATAAATTTAAGAAAAATTCATTTTCACTAAGGCTCTAGAAGAGTAATTGACACATAATTTAACCACTGCGCCATACAAGCACTGTATGACTAAAGTTGAACAAAGTATTAAAGGATTTCTAATGATTTATCACTTTAAGCTCAGAATCCCTTAATGAATTCTCACCAAAAAAGCCAATCGCCAATCTTTAACAGTGCAAAAAAGTCTTGTTTTCCGAGACTAAAAACCCAAGAGTCGAGACCGAGACCCAAAAAAACCGAAAAATTTCTCGGTTCGAGACTATCGATCAGCCCTACTATTTATTCACACATTTTTCGTCGCATTAGCGTTAAACTTTGCATAGAGTTGAGTGGGCCAGGGACAAGTACTGATGAAGACATGCTGAAAGTTTATAAAACAAAATTTTTATGAACAAATTTTTCTTCAACCCCAACCCCGGCCTCCCCAATCCCCGACTTTCCCGCCCCGAGGGGTTGAGGGTCAACCTAGTTTAAATAATGCGGATATGAGATTTTGGAACACCACGGATATGGACGGATAACGGATATGAGATTTGAGGGCGTTGACGGATACGAATACAGAAATTCTATCCGTGCCCATGCCTGGAGTTGTCAATAAAAAGAATTCAAATTATAAATAATATACCGTATTTCCTCTATTAGAACCCCCCCCCCCCTCCTCTAATAGAACCCCCCTCCCCCCCCCCCCCCCTCCCCCCCCCCCCTCCCCCCCCCCCCCTCCCCCCCCCCCCCTTCCCCCCCCCCCCTAATAGAACCCCCCTTTTTGAGGGGGTTGAAAAATAGAACCCCCGGGGGTTCTAATTAGAGTGCGGCGCAGGACCGGATCCTGCGCAGGATTTTGCAGGATCCGGTCCGCAATCCTGCACTTTTTGGGCTTTTGCAGGATTAGCAGGATTGCAGGATTTGCAGGATTAATCCCGCAGGATCCGATCCTGCAAACATTTTGAATTCCAATCCTGCAAACAGGATCCGCAAATTTGACTGCGGATCCTGCAAGTATTAATTTAATAAAGGATCATGCGATTTTTGTCCCGATGACGCCGTGGTGTAGTTGTTAGTGCAATTGGTTGGAATGGTTTTGATTGAGGTTCAAACCCCCGACCATGTACATTGCTTTTTCATAACTTTTAGTGAACATCCATGGCGTAGGAAACAATTTCTAAAAATATTTTGATTTTTAAAATTAATTTTATAACAATTAAGCAATTTGTTAAATTTTTATTTTTTTGCCCAGCAAAATTGGGTGAATAGTTAAAAATGATAACTTTGTTTAAAGTTAAATGATCTTAATTATTTTAGTGTTATAAAATGCAGAAAAATCAGCAAAACTTTTTATTCTTATACATATTTTAAGAAAATCAAAATTAAAAAAGGTATACGTAGTCAATTTATCAAAAGTTTGGAAATTTTCACTGAAAACTCTCAAAATTTAAGAAGTATTGGCCCATTTTCGTTAATTTTGAAGCAATTTTTTTTAAACAAACATTGCTAAAATCTTGAAAAATTTTTCCCGGCGGCGCCTATCGGCACCGCCGGCTTCTCCTATTCCTAAAAATGGACGTCCCCAATCCCCAACATAGCCACCCCGACCCCCGACTTGCCCGCTCCCGAGGGCCTGGGGAGGAATCCTAATTTTGAGGCCAAAATTAATTTTTCAAAAATTTTTACGCAATCCTGCAATCCTGCGCAGGATCCTGCAATTTCTAAATGCAGGATTGCAGGATTTGCAGGATTAATCCCGCAGGATCCGATCCTGCAAAAAATTTTGAATTCCAATCCTGCAACAGGATCCGCAAATTTGATTTTGCCGCACTCTAGTTCTAATAGAGGAAATACGGTAATTACATTTGAAGATTTTCCTATCTAAAAATTGTTGGGTTTTGGGCCTCGTTAAAAGGTTCCCTGGTCGGTTTGAACGGACCACACATTATTTACAGCCTAATTAAACAATTAATATTATATATAACCAGAATTGACTTTATTTTGCTGTTTCATTGTAAAATAACCAATCACAAATTTGATTTGCTTTCCTTTAGCCTTTGCCCTGGGAGTTGCGAGTGCGTCAAGAATGCAAGGAGGAAGCGCAAATTGTGTGCAAAGAATGCGGCTGGGCGCAATGCGTGCCAACCACGGACGGCAAACTCATGAACTTCGACCCGAACTACGAATGTTGCCCAAATGTGCGAAAAGATTACAAGGCGTACTGCTGCCCCCTGGGCTATGAGTTCAAGTGCTGTGCTGTGGTAGGCATTGGGACCAGGGATGTGCTCTGGTCTGTTCTGATTTATCAGAATTTCTGGTGATTTTGGGCACCAGAATTCTGGTTTCTGATTTTTTTTATGCAACCAGAATTCTGATTTCTGGTTTTTAAAAAGTCGACCAGAGCACATCCCAATTTGGGACGAGTAAATGTTCGGTCTTCTTTTATTTAATTTTTTGATAGTTGCCGCAGCAGAAGTACGCTTTGCAGCCGACGTTTATCGTAAAAATTAAAATTAAACACTCCGTTTAAATATTCTCACAAATCATTCCAACAGTGGAAGACCATCTGGGAATTTAAAGAAAAATGCAACAGCTTTTGCATTTGCGCTTTAACTTCTGATGCTTTAATGAGCGGATTCTGCTGTGACAGAAGCTTTGATTGTGGATGTTGTAAAACGGTAAAGGCTTGGTTCAAAAATGCCAGTTTAGACTTTTATGATTGAAATTATCTATCAGATTTTAGCTTCATTTGTTAAATATTGAATTTGATAATTGAAACATGAATTTTATTATAGAAAATTAATATTAAATAGGTAAGTTAAAAGTTCAAAATTTAATTTTTTAAATTTTTGGTTATGGTCAAAAAATGTATCAAATAACTCTCTGGGCGACTTTATATTTCGTGTTTTCCAGGATCCGACAATATCAAAGCTCCCACCGGTATTATTATTAGTATTTACTTACTTACTCTAAAATATTATGCTTAAAGGTCGCGCGTGAACCTGCTAAAGATGTGTCGTGCACAAGTGAAATTGTAACAAAGGTGTCGGATCCAGGGAATATGATCTGCATATGCTATGAGTGTCCTCCGCAGCAACCGGCTACTGGTTGTTGTGACAAAGGCTACTTTGTTGTTAGCGTGGGCAAGTGGACAGTGAGTGACAGGCTGTTTTAAATAAAAAGCGCTTATTATTCTTTGATTAAAGCCGACAAAAACTAATTTTTGCACGATGGCCGATTTTTTGTCACTAAGTTTTAAAAGTTGACAACCCCTTTTGTCAAGTTTTAAATCATAGCGACGAAACAAACAGTAACAAAATGATAGGAAATCAAGACGGATTTGCACAAGCATCGCGCTCGGCGTGGACAAAAAGCGTGCGAAAAGGAGATTGCTGATAAATATCCCTCTGAACGGCGGCCGGCGGCACGTTGCGAATGGGCGGAAGGATGGAAGGCCTCAATATGTTGCCCGGAAAACTACAGGCTCGAGATTGGGTCATTAAGCAATGAGGTGAAAGATTTTGGAAATTTGACCAATTATAAATAAAAAGTTTTTTGACGAATTATATTGTGAAAATTGTTTCAACTTATTTTTTAGTTTTTGGACTTTTATTGTTTCTCTTCCTATTTGGGAACAATTTCAAAATTTTATATTGAGCAGAGAAAACTTCACAGGCATGCCGATGGATACAAATTTTGATATCCATTCGGATATATCCGTGACTTTATATCCGTATCCATCTCTGGTTGCTTATTTAGTTTGTGCAAGATGTTTTTCATCCACCGTATCCTTCGGACGATGTTGAAACGCATGTTTTGGGTTTTCCATATTCTCGCTATTCGAGGGATCCATATTTTCGCAATTTCATGTGGTATTGGGTAATGTTTCTTCATATTCACTTTTTTTCTTGAAAACAACATTTATCTTTTATAGTCAATCCACCCAATTCCCGAACTCACATCCACAAACGTAAGTTTTTGGAATATGCTCACTTTCAAACATTTGTTTACGGTAATTACAGTAGTAAGGGATGTGTTAATGAATTGTAGACAAGAATTACAGTAGCAGGGAATGTGTTAAAGAATTAAGAGATTCTTTCTTTCTCTTAAATCAGGGACCGGACTGGAGAAACTACATATGGAACCGAATAAATACGGTAAGATACGATATACTACGATATCTGATGTGCCGCCATCCAGGCTGAAATGGTTCGGGCATTGGATGAAAGTTCGGACTGCAAAAAGAAAGAAGTGTACTGCGCCTGCGGTGCATTGCATTTCGATCAGATAATGAACGGAATGTGCTGCGACAGTGACACTTCCTGTGCATGTTGTTCGAAGGTGACAAAAAACAAGATATTCGTAGCAAAAAAGTTTTTATTCTACATTAAAAATCTTTTAAGAGGGATATTTGAACGTTGAAAAAATATATTTAAATTATATTTTTAATACAGCTTGTTACATTTTCCTTAATAATTATATGGATTATTACCATATTCTTTTTAAATATTGCATTTTTAATTCGGCCAAAGTCAAAACTTTGCATCATATTAATATTTGCAACTTTAGGATCCGACAATTTCCAAACTGCCAACGGTATTATTTTGGCATTGGCATCACAAAAAAATGATTTTAATTTGGGGAAGTGGGTGCGCAAACCTCGGCAAGGGAAAGCGTGCAACGAGCGAATTCTTCGTGAATTCATGAAAGAGGAAAAAAAGGAGCCACTCCGGGCATACTGCTGGTGGTCGTCAATAAGGGGGGACGGGCTCGACAAAGTGGAGTTGAACAAGTCAATCTGTTGCGACGAAACCCAAAAGCTTTTCGCACAGAAATTACGCGTAAGAATTTAATAAATAAATAATTATCAACCCATAAAAGCATGCGGGTGAAAATATAGTGGTAATCCTAGTCAGAATTCGACATTTTAAAAAACTTTTAAGGTGGAATATTTGATCCTTGAAAATATATATTTAAATTTAGTTTAAATTTGATTATGGATTATTACTATTATTCTTTTTTAAAATATTGTCTTTTTTAATAGAACAAAGTTCTTCACATTATATTTGTAACTTTAGCATCCGAGGAAGTTGCTGAGGCCTGAAGTATTATTTTGGCATTGGGGATCTCAAAAATGATTGGTTATCTTGGAAGGTCTGGAGGAATCCTCGATTTATGGAACCAGCGTGCAAAAATCAAATGCAAAATGAACTTGGATTGGAGGAGCCAATCTGCTTGTTGTCGGAAGGGTCTGGGGAGTCAAGATGTTGCCCCAGTGGCTATCGGCTTGTCTATTTATCAAGCCCGCCAAAGGTAATTTTGGCATTTGCATCCCAAAATGATTGGTTTTCTAGAAAGACGAGTACATTCCTCGGCAAGGGCAAAAGTGCAAAGATGAAATTCTTCATCAACTCGGGATAAAGGAAGCAAATGAGGCAATTTGCTTGTTGTCAAAAGGGACAAAGAAGTCAGAATGTTGCGACGAAAACAACCGGCTTGTAGCTTTAAAAGATGTGACTTCAAGCCTGCCACAGGTAGGCATTGGCATGCCAAAAAATTATGGTTTTTTGGGGGGGGGGTAGAAACATGAGCGAAAGCACGAAGCGTGCGAAGATCAAATGCGTGAATGAATTTGGATGGGGGGCGCCAACCTGCGTGTTGTCGGAAGGGTCGAAGAAGTCAGAATGTTGTCGACGAAAACAACCGGCTTGTAGCTTAAAAGATGTGACTTCAAAGTCTGTCCTAAGGTATTATTAGCATTGACATTCCGAAAAATGATTGGTTATCTTGGAGCTGGCGAGCAATCCTCGGCTAGGGCAAGCGTGCAAAGATCAAATGCTTCATGAACTTGGGCAAGAGCAAAAAAAGGAGGCATTTTGCTTGTGGTCGGAAGGGTGGAAGGACGACGAATCAAAATGTTGTGACGAGAACTATCAGCTTGTCGTCATGGACCAACGATATGCCGAATATAAAATCCGCGTGAGACTTTTTGTCTTTGATATTCATTAAAAAGAATTTTGGAATTTTGCCAGTTTTTGGGCGCCCAATTCATTATTTAAAAATGGTCTTTTCGGTATTTCTAAAATTGTTTTCTAAACCTGCTCGAGAGCTTTTATTTTTGTATATAATAATTCGCATTGAATTATTTAAAACATTTAACTTAGGTGGTCGAAATCTTGGTGTATCTACTTTAGCAAATTACATTTTTAGGTTGCTGAGACTCCATTTGCGGTAAGTTTTCATTTTTTCAAAGTGTCCAATTGGTTGGAATTTTCTAAGTCCGTCACTACGATAAAAAGAAGAGTGGGTTAAATTCCGGCCACCTAAAATTTTGTTAACACACACTTACTGGGCTGCTTGATTCCTGAAATTGTAAAATTTAGAGAATTTATAAATCTAAACGTCCAATCAATCAGTGAAAGCTAAAACTATTTAGAATAAAAAGGAATTTGAAGGAATTTGCCTTCGCTCATTTAATCGTTTGACCCTTTAAAGTGTAATAATAGAGCCATGAGATAATTTTGGGATTCCTCCAACCACTTTTTATTGGGTTTTTCGTAAGGCGATACGCGGCTTCGACCGGCACCACCCCTTTTGTGCCGCCCGTCGGCCAATGATTCATCTGAATGTTTGCGCTTTCGAGTGGTATTGGGTAATTACTTTTTATTTTAATTATGCCCTCTAATAATGAGAATTCTGTCCTTTCAGGTCCCAAGTCTGAGGCCATAGGGCGAATAGTGGCCAAGACAATTTCAGCGGATGCGTTGTAACATTTATTTGAATTATTATTTTTTTTAAACCCTTAGCTTAGTCTATTTAAATAAGCGCCTCCAAATATTCGATAGAATTTTTTTAATTAAAAAAACCTAATCGGGCCGAACAAAGCAAGAGTTACACAATTACCTTTCAATATTTTCACAATTTAGGCACTGCTTTGTGTTGGATGGGAATGCCCTCCTCAAATCGACTCCGCTCTTCAATTCCCCCCCCCCCCATTTTTATGTTTCTCCAATTTAAAGGACCGTAGCGTGCATTGCCCGGTTTTTAAAAAAAGCTCTAGTTAACTCGGCCCAATCTCTGATAATTAAAATTATAAGAAGAGATTTTCTATAGAATGGCATAACCTTCAAAGAATTTTGCCCGAAGCATCAATTGGACCAAATTATTTAACTTTTTTTAACTAAAAGTGACATTTAAGCTTAAAAAGCCAAAATTTATTTGTCATTTTTGGTGAGCGAAAATTTTCTCCCCTCCCCCCCCCCCTCGCTCAAAAGCTCGCTACGGATTCTTTTTGCATAATACCTATTCCTACAATTTTTCCTGCTCCATAATAACTTGGCAAATTTAAATCATTATAATATTCTTATTATTTCCAATAAACCCGCAAAAATAATGTGTTTTAAAATAATTTATGTTTATTTATCCATATTCATTATTTTGTATTAATCTTAGTAATCCATAAGTCTGTTTTTTTATGTTTTTGCAATTATTTCGTGTTTTTCATTTATTTTAATTATTTATCCGCGCTGATTTTCGTAATATTTCAGCTCCTTCAATATCCCAAAGAGCATTTTATCGCTTGGAGCTACTAGCTCTTTTTTAAAAGTACTTGTATTTCAAATGTTAGAAATAAAGGTTAAAAAAAGAAAATTGGAATTACATAAGTAATCCAACATTAAATCTAATCCGAATTGCATAAATTTTAGAGATCGGAATTTTAAAAAAAACCGGGCTCGGGTACCCGGATTTTCTCAGCTTAATCAGACCCGGTCCGGGTCCAGTTCAATGACCCTGGTAGTCCTGGTTTTTCCAACACCCGGACCGGGGGTTTTCTAAAAATTATTTCGCAGAAAAATTTAAAGTTATAGTGAGTGATGAGTGAGTGCTGTGTGCGTGAAAGGTTTTGGTTGAGGTTCGAACTTCGAACTTCGAACCCACGACTGTGTAAATGATTTTTTAGGCCTGGTTAGCAGCTATGGTGCGTTAAACAATTTCTAAAAATATTATATATTTACGATTTTTAAAAAATAGTTTTGGTGGCAATTCAGAAACTTTCAATCATTTTGCCCAGCAAAATTGGGTGAATATTTAAACTTTATAAACTTTTGAATGATTATAATTATTTAGTGTCATAAAGAAAATCAGAGCAACTTTTGTGTTTCGTTTCGTTTCGTAGAATTTTTGTTGTTTCGTTTCGTGTTTCGTTTCGTAAAATGAAATTTAACTTTTTTCGTTTCGTTTCGTTTCGTAAAAGAGTGTTTTCCACGAAACAACTACGAAAAAGCACCTCTAAAGTTCGCTTTTTTTGATAATACCAGTATGGTGGTGGTGTAGTGGTGAGTGTTGGGAGTTGAAAGTAGTCATAAGGGTTCAGATCCCTGACTGTGTAAATGATTTTTTCTTTCTTTTTCTGAAGATTTTTACTGTGTTGTAAATAATTCTAACAATTCTTTTAACTTTTTCCAATTTAAAAACAGATATTTTAGATGACAATCACAATTTTGATATAATTTTTTGGTGAAGGAAATCACAAACCATAAGGGATGCCCTTTTGTTGTGCTACGTAATTTTTGGACCCATTTTCTTAACTAAATCTTGTTATTTTTAAAATTTTGGCTGCAAATTTCTATACAAATTAAGTCAAAAATTGAAAATTTTCTCCGGCGGCGCCTATCGGTACCGCCGACCCCCACCTCAAAGTAAAACTGAAGACAACAAGGAAGATGATTTTGAATAATAAAAAAAAATTTGTTTTACCTTTGACCCTTACTAAAAAAAATTCCTTATTGCCAGTCCCGGTTTGAAAAGATGCTTATTTTCAATTTTTATCTTGATTAAAACATCAATGTTGGCAAAAAAAACAAGACTTTAAAAAAAAAAATTTTAATTTCGTTTCGTTTCGTTTTATTTCGTGTTTCGTTACTTTTTGGGCGTTTCGTGTTTCGTTTCGTTTCGTAGAAAATTTTTTTTTTGTTTCGTGTTTCGTTCGTTTCGTAGAATTTTTGTTGTTTCGTTTCGTGTTTCGTTTCGTAAAATGAAATTTGTCTTTTTTCGTTTCGTTTTCGTTTCGTAAATTAAAAAAAATAATTTTTTTCGTTTCGTTTCGTCGGAAAAAAAATTTGAGTTTCGATCAGCTCTGTTATGGGTCGATCAATTTCTAAATTTCTCATTTTAACGTCAGGTATTTTTTGATCACAAATTAACCTTAAACGATATGTATGCAATAATCCCAATGCGCATTTTAATTGTTAGAAATAAAGATTAATAAAAGAAAACATTGGAATTTATTCAGAATCAGGTCAGACCCGGACCGGGTCTGGTTCAAATAATCCGGGTAGTCCTCTGGGTTTTCTAACACCCGAAATGACGGTTTCCTGAAAACATTTTGGCGCAGAAAAATCGTTTTTTTTGTTTCAATGCAATTTCGTAAATACAAATCGATCAACAAATAATAATGTTTTTTGCTTCAATTTATAAAACACCTCAACAGTTTAAACAGAAAAAGTATTGCTAAACGATTGACTTAAAATTATTGTGGGATTTGAGAAAACATAAAAATTGGATAAAATTCAAAATGTTTGCTTAAAAAATGGAGTTGGCACCTCATTAATGCCATCGGAGAAGTAGGGAAAACAAACATTTTTTCATAAGGCGCCAAGCTAATAAATCACATCACATTAAATGGTATTTCTGGTCATTTTTTGTTAACATTTAATTTTCACATTTTGTTATTCATTTGTTTGAAATTTATAAATAGGTTCGTTCATTTTGGCTTTTGTTCGATTCAAATGATTAATCACATATTTCATTCTTTCTCCACCGACATTTCATTTTGTTTCATTTTATTTTATGATTCAATTCCTTTTTTTTCCTCTCTTTAAATTTTTATAGCTTTTTTATTTTCTTTTTATTCCTTAGGTTTTTTATTCTCAAGGCTTTTTCTCGCATTCAGCCCCCGCGAAGAATGAAAAAAATGTACCTAATTTTGTTTTTCTGTATAAATTCTAACTTTTCTAAATTATAATTTATAAACATTATTAATATTATTTATAATTCATCTTTCTACAGATTTTTTACATTCTTTCATAAAATTTCTTATTAACTTTTAAATAACAATTTTTTTATTTCTAAAATCCATTAAAACAAATTTTTGGATTAACACGAGTTCTTTAAAAAAAAGTTTAGAACCCTACTTTTGGTGCCAAAATGTTTGAACGGTGCCTATCGCGATGACTTCAGAAATCTGTCCCACCCACCCCACATTCTTACCAAAATTAATTCATCATTTATCTACAAAAATTTTTTAAGTTTTTTAATTTTCTGATCCTAGTCAATTGACAAATTGGCCAAAAGCTTTTTTCTAAATTACATGTTGGAAAAAATGCCGCCATTTCTACATTATCTCATTGAGATTTTCTTTGAATTTTGTTTTTTTTTAATTCTGTTTATTTTATGTACAGGTTGTGTATCTTTTTGGCCAGAATGCCCAAAAGATGCCTGCTTCTTTCCCTGATTACCATTTGCTTTCTTATTTTTCTTCCAACTGTCCTTGCACGGCTAGCAGCAAGTGATTATGTCAAGAATCCATTTGCGTTTGATGGTGAAACCCTAATTAGCGACCTAATGACCGGTGCTGGCATCGGAGCGACGGCGGATTCAGACGGCGGCGGCCCAATTGGATTTGCTTTCGGCACACTTAGGGCGGTAAGCCTGTGAATTATGTTGCTTGCCATTATGAGGGCATAACAACGAAGGGAATCCTTAATCATTTCGGGGACTAACGACGGGGACAAAAAATCCTCGGAAGCCACGACCCACACACAAAAAGCGGGAAGGGATGGCAAAAAAACCGGGATTTCCCGACCGATACCGGCGCCGGGGTCCAGTTCCTGTGCAACTTTAGTCCATACCGAATTGGTCCCATTTAAAAACATCATTTTAATATTTATTTAATGATAAAGTAATTTAGGTAATCGACGAAATAATAAAAAGAAATCCGGACTCGTATTATTCGAGGGTAATTTTTTTTTAATTTGCGATTAATAATATCATCATTAACTTCAAATTCAATTATCAATAAACTAAATTTAAAATTACGAATTCAATTTTAGCAATACAAAGCACAAAATGCGGCAATCGAAGCGAACCTGACAACGCACGAAATTCTCAAAATTGCGGAAGAAACGAACAGAATTGTGAAGGAAACGCACCAAACTCTGGTCTTAACGCAGCATAAAGTGAATGAAACGTTCGTGTTTATGAATGGAACATACCGGCTAGTGAATGCGACGTTTCAAAAAGCCGACGAAACGATCCAACAATTGGATGAAATGAAGCCAATTATCGAAGAAACGAATAAAGATGTGAATGGACTGGTCAAACAAGATGAAGACAGAAGCCGTTGCGATTCCGAGGAGAAATGCAAGCGATGTTATGGCCGTTATGCGTGTGTGAAGGTGAATAGTTGGAGCAAGAACGTTGATGGTTGCTGTCCCACAGGCTACCTCACGAGTTGTTGTGAGACGGTTAGTGATTCAGAAATTTAGGTTTTTTAAAGTTTTATTTATTTTAAATAAATAGTACTTAAAATTATAAATTCAATTTCGACGTCCTCTTTTGGTTTTATAACCGTTTATAAATTGCCAAAAATCGGACATTTGCCATTGGATACCTATTTTGCCAAGCTTAATGAACCCTAAGATCAAAGTGACTTAGGCCTAAGCCTAACAATGCCCAAACCAAGGGTGGCTTAGGCCTGAGCCTAACAAATCCTAAGTATCTAACTTTTCATTAGTTATTCTATCCGCTGCTTAGGTGGACGGACTTAAAAAATTGTTTTTTCCTTAATATAAATCTGTTCACCCTCGCTATTGACGAATTTGTAATCAGTTTATCAAATAACATATTCTGACTACTTTTAAATTTTAAAAATGTTGACCAAAAGGGTCCCCCCTATTGAAATTTTTTCACGGAGCGCAATTTTCCGTGTTGGTGCGCAATTCTCCTAGCGCCAAATAATTTTGCCAAAGTTTGTGAAAAAAAATTTCACTATTTTTACATTTTCGATTTTAAGCTTTTTAAGTCTTTAATATTTAATAAAAATATTCAATTTTTGACGCTGCCTTAGACTTCTAAGTATGTGGGTCAGGGGGGTGGCGGGAGGGATCCCCGGTCAAACCGAGGACGGGGATACCGTGGACGGACAAACCGGGGGTCCCCGTTTTCGGGGATGAGCAAACCGGGAACGGGCCGGGCCGTACGGGGATGGGAAAAATCCATTTTAGGGGTTCATTTTTTAAAACTGCAATTTCTTTGGAATTTAAGGGTGCATTTTTATCCCCGTCCCCGGCGGGGATGAGACAGGGGATCCTAATTTTTAGGGATCGGCAAAGCGGGGAACATGAGAATGGCAAGGGATCCCGTTCCCCCTCCCCCGGGACCCACCCTACTTTTAAAGCCTTTAGAAAATTCTGGCATTCTTTAATTCGGTATTTATTCCCTATTAACTTTCAAAAAGACAACAACGTCTACAACAACAACGACTACGATGACGACAACGACTACGGACGAAAAACTGTGGTGCCGAAAAGCGGTTTGGGAATCGCATCCAACAAATGGCATCCAAAAATATGAAAACCCGGACAAATTTTGCGGCCAAGCAGACCGACATTGTTATGTGCTGAACTGTACAATCGGTAAACATCACTAATTACGTTATTAAAGGGTAGTACGGGATCGGGACTTTTGACTAAATTTGATCCCGGTCAAAAACCGGGACCAACAGTTCAGTATCAAAATTTTAAAAAAATTACTAATATCGCTTCCATCCGTACTACTCTACTTTATTATCATTTTTTTAATAATAATAAAACAAAAATGTTTTCTTTTTGTTAAAATTATTTCAACTTTTTAGTTCTCGATTCGCCTGCATTTGATGGAGGCTTTTTTGGGTATAGAGCGGAATGGGGGTGCATTGAATTGAAGGCATCGCTTTTGGCCAATTTCAACCAAAGCGATGGTTGGAAGGGAAAACAGTTTATCGGCTCCACGTGCAATCCATTTTATGGCACAAAACATGCGGACATGTCCAACCATAACATTTTTGTCCCGACCTTCAATACGTGTAAATATTTAATTAATTATTTTTATTATTAAATTGTTCACTAAAAAGCTGTTCTTTCGTCACTTTGGTGCAAAGGCGGCCACTTTTGGATGGGAAATCAGCAAAAAAACGTGACAGTGTGCCAAAAGCATGAGCATTACTGTTATGCGGTGAACTGTACGCTTGCACTCGCTGCTGGTAGTGTATTTTTATTATAATATATGGATTTATTTTATTTTATTTTTCTTAAAAATCTGAGATTCGCTAATTGCGGCGTTTTTGTCGTTCTTTTGAGTCAATGTTTTTAAAAGTTTCGTACTGCTGGTGCGAAATAAACTTTCAAGAGTTTAAATTATATTCTTCCATTAAACAAAACTCAAAAACGACAGAAGTAGAACCAAAAAAGAAGTGTCTCAAGAGAAAACACAAAACGAAAAAAAGAGGAATTACAAGATAAACGCCACAATTTAAATTATTTAGACAATATATCCATTAAATTAGGTTAAACGTCTAATAAAGAGAGCATTATCACACTGGCTGCATTCATTTCAGGAAAAAGTGGTGTGATGCAACCGGAGCATTACGTCTTGACCAAGTGGGGCTGCACTGACAACAAAAAGTCGGCAGGAATTGGTCTGAAAGAGTCTGAAGCAAAGCAATTAATTGGCCAAAATGACGCAATTCGATACCAATCTCATGTTTGCAGCCGCCAAGTCGGCAAAGCGAACGTTTCAATGTCCAATGCTCGCTTTGAAGTGCCGACGCCGCGTAAATTATTATTATTCGTTTTTTTAATATTTAAATATTTTACAGAAAAATTGTGCAAAAAAGCGTATCTTTCAAAGAAGCTTGGCTATAACGACAGCTTTGGAATGTCCTGCGACCAATCGGAACACTATTGCTATGTGTTGAACTGCTCTTCGTGTAATGATTTTATAATATTGAACAAATATAAAAATAAAACAATTATTTTACTAATTGATGAATAAATGACCCATTAGTGGAGTGTTAATTGTTGTTATGCTTTTAGCAGCAAAGGGTCACAACCAAAACGAAGTGATGACGGAATGGGGATGCACCGACAGCGATTATACAACGGACGATTTTCGTCTGGGCAAGGGTCGAAAATGGGCCCAAGCTTTTCTGGGACCAATTCCAAAAAGCTCAACTTGCCTTTCATTTGTTGACACTTCCTCCAATGTTGACAAAATGATTCCGGTCATCGGTAAATATATTTTATTAATTATATTAATTTAAATTTAAATTAAGAATCTTCGAAAAACGGGTCTAATTTAACATCCAAATGCAAACGACTTCATTTAACTGCAGACGGAAAAAAAATCCCGCCAAAAGACGACTGTCGTCCTGGCATGAGTAGCTGCTATGCAATTTATTGCAAAAATAGTAAAATTTCTTTTTACAGAATTAAGCCAATTGAAATGTCAACCATCGCTTTTTAAATTTAAATATTTCACGATACAAAATTATTGCGATTAATGTTCAAATTGGGATTTCGGGTTCCCATTTTATTGTCAACCGAGGCTCTAAAAGAATTACAATTCAAACGAGCCCTTCCATCCACTCCCGAAAAACATAATTTGATAAATAAAAATTAAATCTTACCAAGTTTTAAATTAGATTTTTTATTTAACAATTAATTCATTATATAATTTTATTAAGCTACCAACCGAAATAAAGAAATCATGGAATGGGGATGCACCTCCAACATGACCCAATTGTACCGGCAAAAAGTTGACGAATTTGGTTTCGAACTGTACAAAAGATGCCAATTTCACGCTGGCCCGTCGAATGAAGAAATAACAATCAAAGAGCTTGGTAGTTTTATCATTTAACTGAAAAGTAATTAAACCCCAACCTTAAAGACAGTTACCGGCGCTGACCAATTAACAAGAGCCTTCCACCAAATCAGCGTATTTAAACAATAAAATTTTAAATTTCAAACTATTTTTTATTATTTATAATTAATTATTAATTCACAGTTATCTCTTCACGCTCTTTAAAATTATAGAATCAATTTCAGCCATAAACACCGCGACAGCCGCCATTTGAACCAATATATTTTTATTTTTTAATTTATTGGTAATTAAATTTTAGTTATTTGGCAATTAAAAATATTATTTTAGTGCCTGAGGAGGAGGAGCCTGGGAAAATGACTCCGATGGAATTTTTATCATATAAATTTTTTAAAGATTTTATTTGTCTGTTTTTTATTTTATATTTTTTTCAATTTGGGATTCTAATTAAAGATCGGTGATCAAGGAATCAGTCGCATCGAAGATCCCAAAAAAAATTGTAAATTTGTCGTCGGTTTTTTGATTTGACACTGAAATTGAAAAAAATGACCATGCCGGTAGTAATTTACTGTATAGTGCATACCAAAAAAAAGGGCATAAACAAATACAAGTATCGTTGGAATTGCAATTTGCAAGCTGGAGCATTCCTACAGTTACCGTATATGCTCTTTTAATCCCCCACTCTCCAATAATCCCCCACTCTCTAATAATCCCCCACTCTCTAATAATCCCCCACTCTCTAATAATCCCCCACTCTCTGAGAAGGTTGGAAATTAATCCCCTACTCTCTAATAATCCCCCACCTCAATTAACAGTCCGAATCCAATTTTATCACCTTTTTCCACTTGGTAAAATTTGAAGAGATGTAACGGGAAAAATGGATAAACTATGTGTGTTGTGTTCCAAGGATCTACCCAGGATTTTTTTTCGAAGGAGGGGCTAAAAGTTGATTTTTAGGTGTGCATTTTTTGGAAAATTTTAAAAAGTCAATCTTTAGGGGTGCAATTTTGGAGTTTATTGCATTTTTCTTAAGGAATTTTTTCGAAAAAAAAGTTGGATTTTAGGGGTGCATTTTTGAGATTTATTACATTTTTCTTAAAAAAATTTTCCAGAAGAAAATTTTCTCCAAGATCAATTTAAGGTAAAATTTTTGTGTTTTTTGATGGAATTTGTTAAGAAATTGGTCCAAAAACTACAAATTTTGCAAAACAAAAGTGTCCCCCTATGGTGTTTTCTCAAAAAAATTATTGGGCTCCCCCCCCCCCCCGCTGATGTATGGAAATTGTGTGGAAAAAGAAGAAAATTTTGTGATAATGAACATATCGCCAAATGATTTGAAAAATAATCCCCCACTCTCCAATAATCCCCCACTCTCCAATAATCCCCCACTCTCTAATAATCCCCCACTCTCTGAGAAGGTTGGAAATTAATCCCCCATGGGGGATTAAAAGAGCATATACGGTATTCTAATTTTAAACGGAAGTGCTATTTCGGCCAGGCTTGGGTAATATTTTCTTATGTTCTCTTATTTGTTGAAAGATTAATACATTTATCCCTTTTAGGCAATATACCCAATGTTTGTTTTTTGGAATGCTCATTTTCAAACAATTGTTACGGCATTACAGGAGTAGGGAATGTATTATGAATTGTTACCAGAACAACAGTAGGAGGGAATATTGTTGAGCATTAGAGGGAATGTATTAATGGATTTTGACTTGGTCCAACAACTCATAATTAGAGCACGGACCGATCGAGATTCTCAATCGAATTTTTGTTAGAAAAAATGCAAAACTTTGGAAATTTTGACGATTTTCGATTTTTTGCAATTTTTTTTGCCAATTCTGCTTTACTAAGGCTGGGGGTCCGCGGTGCCTATAGGCACCGCTGAGAAAATTTTGCATATTAGACTTTGTTGGCAGTAATTACAGTAGTAGGAAAGTGCTAATTAATTGCAGTAATTACAGTAGTAGGAAAGTGCTAATTAATTGTTGGCAGCAATTACAGTAGTAGGAAAGTGCTAATTAATTGTTGGCAGTAATTATAGTAAGTAGGGAATGTATTATGGAAATGTTAACAGAATTACAGTAAAGTGTAGTAATGATAACTATAAGATTCTTTCTATCTCTTAAATCAGGGACCGAACTGGAGAAGGTACATATGGAGCCCAAAAAAAACGGTAAGTAGGCGATATACTTAATTACCTAATTAACTGTCATTTAGGCTGAAATAGGTTTGCGGCCCGTTGCATTTCGATCAAATAATGAACGGGATGTGCTGCAACAGCGACACTTCCTGTACATGTTGCTGGAAGGTGACAAAAACAAAGAATAATTAAAATAATTTTAATGCTTTTTTAATTCAGCCAAAGTTTAAACTTCCCATCAAATTGATTTTTGCGACTTTAGGATCCGACAATTTCAAAGCTGTCAGAGGTATTATTTTGGCATTCCATTAAAGGATTGATTATCTTGGGGAAGTGGGTGCGCAAAACCTCGGCAAGTGCAAGAGTGCAAAGATCAAATGCTTCTTGAAGTTGGGGAGTTAGTAGAATAAAAAGGGAGGCATTTTGCTTGTGGTCGGAAGGGTGGAAGGACGACGACTCAAAATGTTGCGACGGGAACTATCAGCTTGTCGTCATGGACAAAAGATATGCCGAATATAAAATCCGCGTGAGATTTTTTGTCTTTGAAATTTAGGAAGTCGAAATTTTTGTTGATATATCACATTGAAAAATTTAAAAAATATGTTAAAAAAGACAACAAAAAAAACATAATTTAGGCGGTCAAAATCTATGTTATCTATTAGAAATTAACATTTTTAGGTCGCTGAGACTCCATTTGCGGTAAGTTTCCATAATCGTGGCTTTTTTAGTCACAAAGTATTCAAATGGTTCGGAGTTTTCTAAATCCGTCACTCTGATAAAAAAGAATGGCGTTATTTTGCTTGTGGTCGGAAAGGTGGGAGGACAACGAATCAAATGTTGCGACGGGAACTTTTAACCGTTTTTTTCACGGGTGTTGAACTAAAGAATATCCGTAATTGAATTTGATCGGTTGCCACAAAGTGTAATAAATAGAGCCATTAGCTACTTTTTGTTTTCATCCAACCACTTTTTATTGGTTTTCCCGCCAAGCCATTCGCGGCTTTGACCGGCACCACCCCTTTTGTGCCGGCCGTCGGCCGTGGATTCATCCGAAAGTGTGCGCCTTCGAGTGGTATTGGGTAATTACTTTTTATTTTAATTATGCCCTCTAATAATGAGATTCTGTCCTTTCAGGTCCCATTCTGAGGGAATTATAAACACCGACGGATAGTCGCCAAAACAATTTCAGCGGATGCCGTTGTAACATTTATTCTGAATTATTATTTAAAACCGCTATTGTTTTTCGTTTTTACAATTTAGGCACTGCGTGTGTTGGATGAGAAGGCCCCCCCCCCGCGAATTGCCACCGCTCCCAACTTTTTCCCCATTTTTTATGTTTCTCCAATTTAAACCGTAGCGTGCATTGACCTTTTTTCAAAAAAGGCAGTAAATACAAAAATGTTTATTGGTTAGTTGTAGGGTTGTCACCCCGACCCCGTCCCCGACCCCGACCCCGCAAATTTAGGCCATTTTTCGGGGTTTTCCCCGACCCCGACACTTCTAACCCCGAAAAACCCCGAACCCCATCCCCGACTCGGGGTCGGGGTTAGCATACACCCCTAAAGATGGCATCATTGAGTGACAAAATTCATTTTTTCCGAGGGTTTGGCTGTGGTCTTGCGGACTTTTTGACAAAAAATTTATTGACCTTTACAAAAATCCCTATATAAAATTGGTGGCTTGGTGGTATGTCTGTCCGGCGAGTAAACTGTTCGTTTGGGTTCGAACCCGCTTGAAGCAAGAATTTATTTTTTTTTATTTGGCCTTATTCACTCCCAATAATGGAACTTTTTAAATAAATTTCCAAATATTTTTAATTAAAATGCAAGATGAATTTTTGAATAATTCATCACTAGTGATAGGATTTTTAAGCAGCTTTGTTTTGGCAAGATAAGCACGAAAAACATGTTTTTAGTCGGAAATTTGCCCTTTTAACGAGGCTTTTCATACCTAGGAAACCCTATTTTGGGGTTTCGCGTCTAAAATAGGCTCTCGAGAGTATTTTAAGATTTTTTCGAGACTTATTTTGGCATTTTTTGGCGACTTTTTTGAACTTTTGTACCTATTTCAAGCTTTTTTTGAAAAATTTCTTAGGAAAAATGAAATAAAATTCGAATTTATCTTGCCAAGATCACTAATTTTTTGAAAAATTTTCATAAAATATACAATAAAATTCAATTTTTTTTTTGTCAGGATCCTTCATAGAATTTCGTGCTTTTTAAGACGCCTATTTTGCAGATTTCTGACAATAAAAAGCATTTTTTCTTAACAAATTCCATCAAAAAATTCAAAAATTTTTCCTGGCGGCGCCTGTCCCGGACCTCTCCAATTGCTAAAAAGCTTCAGAAATTAGCATAATCTTTAGTTGAAAATATTTTAACAAATTAAGTAAAAATTTCAAAATTTTCTCGGCGGCGCCCTCCTTTCGCTCAAAAGCTCGCTACGGACTCTTTCGCATGATATTCCCACATTTTTCCCTCCTATAATAATCCCGCAAATCTAAAAAATCATTATAAATATTTCTTTTTTTTATTTATTTGTTCAATAATCCCGCCAAAATAACGCTTTTTAAATAACTTATATTTATCCATTATTCATTACATTTTGTTTTATTGCAATAATCCATAAGTCTACTTTTAAATTTGTTTATTTATTTCTTTCGCATTAATCCATTTACCTATTTTTTATCATTATTTTTATTATTTATCCTCAACATTTTCTAATTCCTGCGGCTGCAATATTACCAAACATCCTTTAATTGTATTTAAAAATGTTAGAAATAAAGATTAAAAAAAGAAAAATTGGAATTTATTTAGAATTTTCACAATATGTACAACAAATCTCCAAGTCATATAAATTTTAGAGATCGGAGGACTTCAGACATGTGGATTTACGTGGACATAACAGAAAAATTTGGCGAAATCCAAGAATGCTCAAAGATTATCTTTAAAATCAATTTGTTTTTAATTTTTATAATTTTTAACTAAGAAAATCGCGCATTGCGAGTTTCTAGTTTTTCAAAAGTGCAATTTTTTATTCTGATTTACAAGGTGGAGGTGGGCAGTGCCGATAGGCGCAGCCGTAAAATTTTTTTTAGAATTTTAATGAATCTTGTTTTTTATTTGGGCACACTATAAAACATAATTTAGATGCTTTCTTTGATTTTTTGTTATTCTTTATTTAAAATTTATTTCGTTCCAGTTTGGCTTTTGTTCGATTCAAATGATTAATCCTATTTCATTCTTTCTCCACCGACGACATTTCATTTTGTTTCATTTTATTCTATGACTCAATTCCTTTTTTTCCTCTCTTTAGATTTTTGTAGCTTTTTTATTTTCTTTCTTTAGGTTTTTTATTCTCAAGGCTTTTTCTCGCACTCAGTCCTTACGAGATGAAAAATGTATCGCATTTTGTGTATGAATTCTAACTTGCCTAAATCATAAAGAATTATTATTATTATTCATTTTAATTCATGGCGGGAGTCCGCTTATGACTCCCGGTTTGAACTTGCTTTTACCCGTCTTAGTTTTAGTACATTTTGGTCCATATTTTGGCACTTTCTGGAGTCTTAGCCCAGATAGCTCGACACAGACCTGTTTGGAGGAGGGGGGGGGGGGGGGGGGGGGGCCTCGCCTTCCTTATCATTTTTTAGAACTTGGGATTAAAATACAAAAATAATTCAGATCCATTATTTGTTTTATATTATTTTTGAGGCACTTGGAGTTTAAAATGTTTTTTTCAAAACTGGACAGGTTGTTGTGTATCTTTTTGGCCAGAATGCCCGAACAGTACCTGCTTCTTTCTTTAATTTGCCTTCTTATTTTTCTTCCGACTGTCCTTGGACCGCCGCCAGAAAGTGATTATGTTAAGAGCCCATTTGCGTTTGATGGTGAAAACTTAATTAGCGACCTAATGACCGGTGCTGGCATCGGAGTGACGGCGGATTCAGACGGCGGTGGTTTTTGAAATTTTTTAAACAAAAATGTTAAAAATTCTAAAAAAATACCGAAAATCTTTTTTCAAAAAATTGATTACAAACAATAAAGTTCAATCTTTCCTTTAAAATTTTCTTGTTAAGCTCAATACATATCAATTTCGATATTTTAATCAGACGATAACGCGATCAGGAAAAAAGGAAAAATTTGCTTTGAAAATTCTTTTCGAACTTTGGAGAAAACTTTAGTTTTAAATAATGCGGATATCCGCGGACGGATATCCGGATATGGAATTTTGGATATATTTAATTATTTATATTAATTTAAATTTAAATTAAGAATCTTCAAACGGGGCTAATTTAACATCCAAATGCAAACGAGTTCATATAACTGCAGACGGGAAAAAAATCCCGCCAAAAGACGACTGTCGTCCTGGCGAGGATGTCTGCTATGCAATCCATTGCAGGAATAGTAGGGGGTTTGTTAATAAAGTTTAAAAAATTGAAATGGCACCCATCGCTTTTCGTGTGAAATTCAAATATTTCACGATACAAATTTATTCTGTAATTTTCAGAGTTGGGATGTCACGAGGCTCTAAAACAATTACAATTCCATTCTCCACACTCCCAAAACATAATAATGATAAAATTAAATTATTAATCCATTAAATCTTACCCTTCTTTTAATTAATTGTTTATTCAACAATTAATGCTTTATATATTTTATTAAGCTACCAACGGAAATAAAGAAATCATGGAATGGGGATGCACCACGAACATGGGCCAAATACGCGGCCAAAAACTTGACGAATTTGGTTACGATTTGTCCAAAAAATCCGAGCAATGCAACTTCTTCGTTGGCACGACGAATGAGGAAATAACATTCAAATTGCATGGTACTTTTAGCATTTTAACTGAATAAGTTATTTAACCCACACACATCCTTGAAGACAACGCCACCACCGCTCACCAATTAACAAGCGCCCACCGAATCAGTGTATTTAAACAATAAATTTTTTTTTAATTTGATTGAAGCTTATATTAATGTTTTTTTTTGTTTTTTAATCAGGGATTAGATTTAGGTTCAAAAAACATTAAAGGTCCTAAATAGGTGAGAAAAGGTGCCAAAAAAATTGGTGCCAAAAACCGGGTTTCAAAAAACGCCCAAAAAATAGGGGCAAAAAGTCTTAGTTTGCGCGTATTTTAGATGCGAAAATTCCCAAAATAGTTTTTTAGATTTAGAATAAAATAAATTTCTGTTTATAATTATGAAGTTACAGTTATGTTAAATTATTGAAACATTTTCAGCCATGAACACCGACAGCGCGGCCATTTGAACCCGTATATTTTTATTTATTTGCATTTGAAAGTATTTATTTCAGTGCCTGAAGCGGAGGAGCCTGGGAAAATGACTCTGATGGAATTTATATTAAATATATTTTATTTAAAGATTCTATTTTGTCTGTTTTTGCTTGCTAAGGAAAATCACTTAAAATAATTCTGTTTTTTTGGTCGGAAGGCCAGCCGAACCAATTGTTTGTTCTTTAAATATCGAAATACTAGAATCCGGGAAAATAAAAATTGCGGATTTAAAAATGGAACGGGAATCCGCACGAGATTCCCGCGATTTTCCCGCATCGCGCTCAGCAAAAAGTGCGCGGACGGGACTGGCAATCCCGTATTTTTCCCGAGGGAATCCCATCCCAACCGATCACTACGAAATACCCAAAAAGTTTTCATAAATATAAATTAATCCAATGAACAGCCTTTTGCGCACTCTTTGGCCCTGCCTATAATTTCTCTTATAAATGATGAAATGAATCATCACAGCAAAACGAAAACAATTTTACATTGAATCATTGTTGAAGGATCGGCAGCAAAAAGCGATAAGTTAAATTTATAAAAAATGAGACGCTAAAAGCCGGTAATTACCGTTACCGGGAAGTTATCGTGCAGGCAAGGTTGCCATGTCCAAAACCCAAAAACGTGTAAAAAACGTGGCAACATTTATAAGCCTTTAATTTAATGTATTGCTCGAACAATCATTAACTAGCTTACCTATTTATCACCGCTTTTTACCTTTTGAGCAAATATATCCATAAAAAATCCCTCTGGGCTTAAATTAACGGGAGCGGGAAAACCGGTAAAAACTGACGATAGATTACCGTTCAATTTTTGGTGCCGACCAATAAACGTTAAATTTAAATATTATTTCAAAATTATGTTTTGGTCGATTTAAGTGCAAGGATTGTTGAAATGCAAGACGTGCACGCAAAGCCGAGTGGGCGAATGGCACTCAAAGTTTGAACGCTTTTTTTGTCCCTAAGAAAGGGAATTGAGGAACGTTGTTTTTTTCAACTGCTCGGACGGTAGTGGCGAATTTACTATTCCAAAATTTTTTGGTTGCAAATCTTTTAACAAATTGGGTCAAAAATTCAAAATTTTCTCGGCGGCGCCTATCGGCACCGCCGACCTCCTCCCAGGCATTTTCCCCCAAATTCTTGAAAGAAATTCAATTTCAGCCACTTTTTCCCAAAATGTGAAAAAATATTATATTTACAATTGTGAGAGGAAAATTAATAAAGATTGCCGAATTTTGAAGGTTTTTACGCATAAAATGACCGGATTTGGTTAGTTTTTGCAATTTTTTAATCAATATTTTGCCATTTTTTGGGGTTTTTGGTCAATATTTTGGGGTTTTGGGTCAATATTTATGGTTTTGGTCAATATTTTGGGGGGTTTTTTGGTCAATATTTGCGTTTTTTTAAATCCGGGCCCTAGTAATCAGTGCATCAAAACATATTTTCAGACAATTTTTAGATATAAAATATTTTCAAAAAGGGTCCCCCCTATGGTTTTGTCAACTGAGTGGGCTAAAACTTGTTAGTATTCTTACAGCTTTTCATACCTGCGCAAGGAGGGGGTCAGACCCCCCCCCCCACCACGCCGCACCGGGCAACCTCCCCACTATACCACTTTGCACCAAAACCCCAAAATTTTGAAAAAGAATTTTTTCTTAGCGTAAGGATAAAAAAGAGAAAAATAACATCGCAGAAAAAATTTAAGAAGAAAAATACGTAATTTTTAACCAATTCTCTTAACAGATTTAGTCAAAAATTCCAAAATTCTCGGCGGCGCCTGTCGGCAGCGCCAAACCCCCACCCCCTCTCAAAAAAATTTTAGGAAACTAATGCGCAAAAAAAAAACAGGAAAATTCTAATCAGCCGAATTTTGTTCAAGTTTAATCAGTGATTCGAGAGATAAAATTTATTCATTGAAAAATCTGATAATATTTTCTTGTTAATTCAATACACCGTATTTCCTAAAATAGTAACCCCGGGGTTATTATTTTTCAACCCTCTTCCAAAGGGGGTTATTATTTCAGGGGGGGTCACTAATTCAGGGGGGGTTATTATTTTTCAACCCTTTTCTCGAAAAATTTCAGAAAAATTAAGCAATTTCCCAAAAGTTTTTTTGTTGATCAGCATTTTTTATAAGTTTGCTCAATGTATTCTCAACAACAGCAAAATTTAAGAAGCAAAATCTTGGTGATCATTTGGCGATGTGTTCATCTATCGTGAAATTTTTCTTCATTTCACCCAATTTCCATACTTCAGCTGACGAAAATTATTTTGAGAAAAAAGCATGGTAGGGGGGGGCCTTTTTTTTGCATTGTAGTTTTTGGACCACTTTTCTTAACAAATCCCATCAAAAACCATAAAAATTTAACCCCTAAATTGATTTTGGAGATATTTTCTTCTGGAAACATTGTTTAAGAAAAATGTAATAAAACCCAAAAAACACCCCTAAAGATTGAGACTTTCGAATTAGCTCTGGAAATGGGGCTTGGCGGTGTTGGAGAAGACGATGAATTATTTCTTCAAATTTAAACACACCACACTCATAGTTTATCCATCTTCCCCATGTGTGCATTAATCTGTTGTTTCTTTTGTTATTTGAATTTACGGGGCGAATTAAACCTCAAAACATTTTTCGCGCCATTCCGTCAAATTGAAACCATTTATGTTTTCGTCGCGGCCACGTTTTTTTTATAATGTTTGGATCATTCTTAAAAAACAAGAGAGTGTGGGAGAGCAAGACGGTGAGAGGGGGTGGGAGCAGGGCTGGACGTAACCGGTCCCCAAGGCCGCGTAACGCGTAAGCGTAATTTTTTTAGAAATGCCAGTTACGCCGTAAGCGTAATACGTAATTACGCCGCTTAAAAACCGCGTAATTGGCGTAATCGGCGTAAGCGTAAGCGTAACTGGTTAAAACAAAAATCCAATTTTTTTTCTAAAATTTTTAATTGATTCTTAAATAATACCACCAATTAGCAGGCGTCAATTTGGGCATTATTTATTCCCACAATTTTGAGCTATAAACTAGGGTTGCACGGGACCGGGACTTTCTGGAAAAACCGGGACCGGGACCAGAAAAACCGGGACCGGGACTTTTCAAGGGAGAACAGGCGCCGCCGGAGAAATTTTTACAAAAATTGGCAATCTTTGTTAAGGAAATTGAAGCAAAAATCCAAAAGACGTGATGAATTTATTTCTCTTGCATATATTCTTTTTTTGCGCGCAAACTCCCGTCCCGACCGGGACCTGAAAAAACCGGGAAATCCCTTCCCGGTACCGGTCCCGTGCAACCCTACTTATAAACAATAAAAAGTGGAATGGCATGTGGGCAACCAAAAATATAAATTTTACTTAAATTATGCCTGACTTTTTAACAAAAAAAAAGCTTTTCCGCTACATTTTTTTCACTAGTTACGCAAAAATTACGCAAAAATGCCAGTTACGGCGTAAGCGTAATACGTAATTACGCAGCTCAAAAACGGCGTAATTGGCGTAATCGGCGTAAGCGTAAGCGTAATTACGTCCAGCCCTGGGTGGGAGAGCAAGAGGATGAGAAGGGGGGGGGGGGGGGGTGGGAAACGATGCGGGGGGGGAAACGATGCGGGGTGTGAAACGGCGGGGTGAAACGGCGGTGGGGGGGGGGGGGAACGATTCGGGGAGGAAACGATTCGGGGGGGGGGGGGGAAACGGCGGGGGGGAAACGGCGGGGGGGAAACGAGCTGTTCCCCTTCCCCATTACATCTTGTCAAATTTTACCCAGTGGCAAAAGAAATGAACTTTGGATTCGAATTTATCAGGGCGGGATTATTACAGGGGGTGGGATTATTTCTCAAGCTCCTCCTAGGGGGCGGGATTATTACAGGGGGTGGGATTAAAACAGTATACCTATACGGTATGCGTTTGCAAAGTGACAGCTTCATAAAATTTTTTATGTAGCTACCTAAAAAAAATTTATTTTTGGAGGGGGTTATTATTTCAGGGGGGGTCACTAATTCAGGGGGGGTTATTATTTCAGGGGGGGTCACTAATTCAGGGGGGGGGTTATTATTTTTCAACCCTCCTCCAAAGGGGGTTATTATTTCAGGGGGGGGGGGTCACTAATTCAGGGGGGGTTACTATTTTAGGAAATACGGCATTTCAATTCCGGTTTAATTTTAATCAGACAATACAACTCGATCAGAAAAAATTTGGTTTAAAAAAAAATTTTTTTTGAATTTTGGAGCAATTTTAGTGGGTTAAAATAATGCGGATATCCGCGGACGGATATCCGGATATGGAATTTTGGGATGTCACGGATACGGACGGATATCCGGATATGGAATTTTGGGGGCGGACGGCGGATACAAAAATTCGTATCCGTGCCCACCAGGGATGGGCGAAATTTCGGTTCGGGTGACACCCGAAATTTCGGGTATTTTGGGGTTTTGAGTTTCGGATTCGGGTAATTACCCGAAATTTCGGGTATTTTGGGGTTTTGAGTTTCGGATTCGGGTAATTACCCGAAATTTCGGGTATTTTGGGGTTTTGAGTTTCGGATTCGGGTAATTACCCGAAATTTCGGGGGAAATGCACCCCTAAAGATCGGATTTTTGGACTGAAGGAATTTTAAAACGTGCTGAAAAAATATTTGAAATTTGCTATAACTCTGTACGCCAAATGTGGAATTGACAAAAAATGAGAAAAAAGAATAAATAGGACAGAAGAATTGCTTGCCAGACAAGGCACATTGAAGCACCTTTTGGCTCAGTGCACAAACTCGAGTTGCAGGATTTCAGTCGATGCATTGTGAGGCTCACAATTTTAATTTGGTACATATGTCGGCATATTATTTGAAAATCATGATTTTCGAATTTTACTAAATTTAAAAAGAATGTTTTTATCAAATAATACGCTGACACATACATTAAAAACGACTTTAATCATAAGTTTATTGGCTGATGAACCTTGAAAGAATTGCTTTTTCTTCATCAAAATTATGGATTTAAATGCGACATATGAATTGTGATTTTTATTTTGCCAAATTAGGGTTGCACGGAATGGGGACAGTACTAAAAATTTTTTTAAAAAAATTTCGGTTTCGGGTAAACCCGAAATTTCGGGTATTTTGGCGTTTCGAGTTTCGTGTTTCGGATTCGGGAAAATTTTTTGTTTCGTTTCGAGTTTCGGCTTCGGGTGTGAGCCGAGTTTCGCCCGTCCCTGGTGCCCACGCCTGATATTTACTGTGGTGACAACAATTCCAAAAGTTTTTTAAATTTCCAATTTTTTTTAATTAGATACAATTCACAAGTTTTACATTTCATTTTTTTGATTGGACGAATTCAGTGAATATTTAAAAAATCGGTCGGGGACAGTTTGGCGCGGCCGTTTTGGCGCGGCCGTTTTGGCGCGGCCGTTTTGGCGCGGCCAGTTTGGCGCCGCTGGTAATTTAGACATTTTGGCGCCGTATTTACTTTTTAATTGCAAAACCTAAGTAAGCTTAGGCTTAGGCTTAGGCTTAAAAGCTATTCTATTAACGGATAATCGGCAATCATTAAGAATTGCGGTCCCAATGGGAAAAATGTTTTCTAGGGTAAAAGTATGCGCAGAACACGAATCAAGGCTTGGATTTGACTTACGTAGAACCCTAACCCGAATTCAAACAATTGGTCAAAAAAATCACATTTTCAAATAAAAAATTGTTTTTAAAGTCGTTAAAAAGATATTTCTAGAAGTTTTCGGGGTCGTAGATCCAAATCTGACTCTACTTCGACCAAATTTCGAACACCGGACCCAATTCGAACAATTTCAGTAGTATAATTTTTTCAAAATTTACAATAAAATTTTAATGAAGAGACACATTTGGCCAAACCCCGTTAGCAAAAATTAGCTTTAAGTCTTGAGGGTGCATGCTAAAACATTATGAAATAGAAATGATGTAAATAATGTTGATTAAATCATTTTGTTATTAAGATTTGTCGGCGCCAAAATAGATTTTTAGTGTTGGCGCCAAACTGGCCGCGCCAAACCGGCCGCGTCAAACTGTCCGGATCCGTAAAAAATGTATGACTTTGTTCAATGTTGAGTGATCTTAATTACTTTAATGTCATAAAATGCAGAAACCCCAATTTTCTTAACAAGTATTACGGGGGTCGATTTTTAAGTGCTGTACTTGCCATTCAAACTATGTGTCCGGACCCAAAACCCAAAAATTTTTTGGGATTTTTGTACAAAAAATTGGACCAAAAGTTTTTTGGTTTTGGGTTTTGGGTCAACTTAGGGTAAAACCAAAACCCAAAACAAACCCAAAAGTTTTTTGGTTTTGTTTGTTTGGTCCAAGCCTATTTTTGTACAAAATTTTTGGTCGTCTTCCAATTGAATTTACACCCCCAAAGATGGCATCATCGAATGATTTTTCAATTTTTTTAGAAGATTTTTTCTAAGTAATTGACGGCTTAGTGGTTTATCTTTTCGGTAACTCTTACGTTATGTGTTTGGTTCGAGTCCGCTTGAGTGCAAGCAGTTATTTATTTTTTTTCATTACTCACATGCGCTTCCCCTCATTAATAAAAATTTCTTAATATATTTTTAAATATTTTTTAATTTAAAATTCACGCAAAAAAGGAATTTTTAAAAAAAAAATTCATCACATTTTTCTGAATTTCTGCTTAAAATTTCTTAACAAAGATTGCCAATTTTGTAAAAATTGCCGGACATCTTTCATTCCTAAAAAGAAAGCTTCAAAAAATTACCGTTTTGAAAATTTGCCAAGTTTTTGAGATATATGGGCAGGCAGATTTGGGAAAAGTGGTTTTTAGGGGTGCATTTTTGAGTTTTATTGCATTTTTATTAAGCAATTTTTTGAAAAATGTTCGATTTTTAGGAATGCATTTTCCGTTTTTGCAATTTTCAAAAATGCAAACTTTTTTGAGAATTATTTCTGGGGGGGGGGGGGGGGGGTCGACGGTGCCGATAGGGGGGGACGTACACCCCGTACCCCCCCCCCCCCCTAAATACGTGCCTGTATTAGAGATCGGCGAGATCGAGATCCCGACTGAGATTTTCCGAGAGCAGGTCTCGAATCAATTTGTCGAAAACTCCGAGACCTGGACTCTCGGAATTTCTAGACAAATCTCGATCTCGGTCTCGGCCATTCCCAAATCTCGATCTCGCTCTTGGATTTTTTCAAAATTCCGGTCTCTAGCCTTGTTATCCCTCTTGGGGTTTACAAGGAATCGGATGTTTCTTTATTTAAAGTGAACATGTTTACAATAATTTGAAGGTGGTATTTATACCCCTTAATGGTGGGGGATGGCGGAGGCGAATGAACAAAGATTAATTTAGTCACACTTATTTGTGTGTGACTTTGCAAAGGTTATTTGGGGGAGGCAATTTTGATAATTTCAACATTGCAATTTTCGTCGGTAATTTCAACATCGTTCAAAAGTCACTGCAAAGCTGTGACACTCCGGGGGGCGAAACTGTTGGCTCATCTGCTACACCAATGGCCTGTCTTTGCGTGGTAGGATAATTCGGCCATCTTGGTTTTGGGTTCCTTATTTCAATTCGATTGGCTCCTGTTCTGGGACTTGTTCTTTGGCATATTGCTTTGTGATGGTCTCCATTACAATTAAAACACATTCTGCCTGTACAGTTTGCTTTTTCATGACCTTTCCTGAGGCACCGTTGGCATCTTTTTTGTTCATCGATTATTTTTAATCGGGCTTCTCGATTAATTAGTTGTCTGCAATTCGTCGGCCAATGTGGTCCCTCACATAAAAAACATTTTGGATTTAATGGACTTGGCCGTCCTGATTGTTTATCTCTTGAGTCTTGTGCCAAAAACACCCTTTGTGGATTCCTTTCATCCCTTTTATTTCTCGGCTGATTATTTTGCCAGTTTTCTTTCAGTTTATGGGCATGTTTCTGTCCATTCTCCCAATCTCGTTGTATGAATGCTGGTTTTAATACCTTAGTGCATCTCATAGCTTCTTCTCTTAAGCTGACAATTTCTTCTAATCCTCTAATCAAATCTTCGACATTCCAGTCTTTTCCGCTATTTCTTTCTGCTTTCAATGTTTCTAAAATGATTGCCCTTGGGAACTTATTCTTAATTGTCATCATTACGAAGTCCTTATCTCCTTCGTATCCTAAATTGTTAAGTTGTCTCACGACTCTCTCCACGTCTTCTAAACATGATCGTAGTGAAACTACGGCTTCATTGGCTTGTGGCAAGTTCAGTAGTTCATTTTGGAGTGCTTCTTTGATTACTTTTTCATTTCCAAAAAGTCTTTTTAAGGCATCAACGACTAAATCATAGTTCTCTGCCGTTGGCTGGTAACCTCTCATTGCTCGAGCTGCCTTTCCTTTTAGGCTTAGCAATAGGTATGTGCATTTTTGTGCATTTGGTACCGGTTTTTCTCCCATGTTAGTTTGAAAGGCTTGCCAGAATACTGGCCAAGATAAGGTATCACCGAAGAAATTTGGCCATGGGAGTTTCGGGTAGTACACTGAGGGTGCTTCTGCCCTTTCACGATTTTCTAATCGGGGCGCAACTATTTCGTTTCTATTCCCTCTTGCCCTTGGTACATTAACTTGAGCGCCCAATTCTACCGATAATGTGTCCGATCCATCGTCAACGTCATTTACTAAAATAATTTCAATTTCATCAATTGTTTCTCTTGCATCTTCGAGCCATTCAGTTATATGGCGTTCGTGATTTATCATATTCTCAAAAATTCCTTCTTCTTCTATTCTCTGATCACCTTCTAATCCGGCCATATACAGTCTCCACTGTTCAATTCTTTCTTCGATGAAATTCAGAGCCCTCTTCATTTTTACGAGTGATTTTCTTAATAACTCAGTGCCTTCTGGCGTTCTCTGTTGTGCTTCAATCACTGGGCGTACTTCTTCCAGTCTTTCTCGCAACTTGTTCAAGGATGGGTGAATACGCATTCGTATAGGCCTTGACATCCTTTTTTTTTTTTGCTTTTCTTTTTTGGTCGTGGCACCACTTTGTTATCCCTCTTGGGGTTTACAAGGAATCGGATGTTTCTTTATTTAAAGTGAACATGTTTGCAATAATTTGAAGGTGGTATTTATACCCCTTAATGGTGGGGGATGGCGGAGGCGAATGAACAAAGATTAATTTAGTCACACTTATTTGTGTGTGACTTTGCAAAGGTTATTTGGGGGAGGCAATTTTGATAATTTCAACATTGCAATTTTCGTCGGTAATTTCAACATCGTTCAAAAGTCACTGCAAAGCTGTGACAAGCCTGTATATGAGGTGGGGGGACTGTTTGTAGTTGGCGTGTTTGACGTGACACTAGTCAGAAAAAGCGTTGAATAAAAGTTTATTAAAAAATTCGTAAATTTAGGCTTTTTGTTATGTTTTATTAAAAAACTTTTGGGTTTTGTACAAAATTTTGGGTTTAGCCAACCCAAAAAAAACCAAAACCCAAAACAAACCCAAAAGTTTTGACCAAATTTTGTTTGGTCCTAATTGGAGCACAACCCAAAAGAAACCAAAACCCAAAACAAACCCAAAAGTTTTGACCAAATTTTGTTTGGGTCCAACTTTCCGGTCTCTAATTCAAACTATGTGTCCGAGTCCTGCTTTAAGATAGGGGCTTCTTCAAAAAAGTCAAAATATGCAAGATATCGGAACTCGAGAAGTGTTTGAACAACTATCTCGTCCCAAATCTCGCCTCAACTGACAATCAAATTGTCTCCGCTCAAATTTCGCAACAAAATTTTTTTCATTAAGCTGACCGGGCAATTGACAACCCGTTAATTAATTACGCAATCTTTTGGATTTAAAGCTCATTTCTTTTAAGCATTGTGCAATTTATCGTGTGCACAAGCCTAAAAGACACCCGCTCAAGGCCATTTCACTAGCCAGCCCATCAAAAAACGACTATTGGGATGAATTTTATTGACTAGGTGAGCAATTTGAAAATTTTAAGGAAATTGCAAATAAAAATAAATTTGATTAAAAAAGAAAACTTACAACATAAACCGAAAACTCAAACTTTGAAGTATTAAAACAAAGGTGCCAAATATGGGAAGAATGGTCAAAAATATGAGAAGATAAAAAGAAGAATCAACGAGAGGGTGAAAAAAACGATCAGAATTGTGAGAAAAGATTACCAGAATATCCGGACTGCCGGGATGTAAGAATGAGGATCAAAAATATGATAACCAGTGTAAAAGTATGAGAATTGAGTGATCAATATAAAAATGAGTATCAGAAATATGTGAATGTGAATGACGGTCAAAAGTATGAGAATACGAGAAGAGGATGAAACGCACGCATGAAGGAAGACAACAAAATATTTGAAAATTTAATTCAAATAACAAAAAAATAAAAATGTATCAATATTTAGCCACCCTCAATTACCAGCCTCATTTGTCAACTCGAACAATGTCGTTGAATTGGTCAAATTTATGGGAATGTGCCTGGTGAAAAGTCCACGTCGGCTTTTTACGCCTCGATCCAGTTTTTATAAGCATTAGGCACCACGACAGCAAAGTTTGACGCCTGAAAACGATCATTGTATTAACAAAATGTCCAATTATTTTAATGCATTGTTCTTTTGTCAGTTCGGTAATTGCTTTAGCCATGAGATTTGCACGGATCGACACATTTGAACAACTCACTCAAATAGGTGTAAGTCAGTTGAATTTGCGTTTATTTCCTTTGGCCTAAAATTTGTTTGAAATTATTATTAGCATTTTTTATTTACAAAAATTCATGTTTTTTGCCCCCGGCGTTGTGAGTGGAGCGCTAACAAATAGTTAGGTCGATGCGAGAACATATTTAAATACCTTGATCTTCCAATAACAACGGCATGCTGATACTGAACCGCCACACTTAATTGTTGTCTTGAGCATTTTGTTTGCCCGATCAGCTTCCATTCTCTGGGAGTGCTTTAATCGTGTTCACGCAACTCAAATCTATTATTTTATTTGTTTAAAAATATATGTAAAAAAGCTTAAATATTACGTTTGCAATAAATGTGATTATTAGTGCCGTGTCTTTGAATGAAAGCTCTTCTATCTGATCAATTGTTTCTTGGTAAAAGCGTGTCAGTGTTATAAGTTTATGTTGATCACTTTAAAATGAATTTATATTGTGATTGAGGTGGGGGTAATTTTACCTTTGCACCCTTTGGCAAGCTTAAAAAGTCCCGTTAGATTGTACATTCACTTACGGGTCACTCTCATTCCCCAAAGAATGCCAAAATATTTCATTTATTTAGCAGGCAGCCAAACCTTTAAGTGAATTAAAGACGACGTTTATTATAAAGAAAATTCTTAATTCAAATTTATTTATATTTTAATTCATTTTGTTAGGTGATTAGAACAATAAAATTGTGTTAACGGATGACTCTGATGGGATGGGGCAGTGATTGAACGACCCAATCAAAGAGAGCGTTCCGTTCATCGATGGCGTGTGATGTAAAATGGACATCGATGGAGTCCGATGACAAATCATCCATTTTGGAATGGACATAACGGAAGAATTACTACAGCAGTCCGATCACTTTTTTGGCACAGAGATTGTTAACACTGATACGGCCAATTTGCCGCTTGCATAATTTATTCATAAACATAAGTTTGTGGTCTTTAAAAAGTTATGAATGTAAAAACAATTTTAAGTTTATTTAATTTTTAATAGTCATCAAATAATAAAAAACTTCTTAAGTCATATGGCCCCCTTTTGCCTTCTGATCATTTTGCATGTGAACTTTTAGAAACCTGTGATTAAATATAATAACAATTTAGTTAATCTGTTTAAATTAAGCGCAAAACCAGTGTTGAAACAGAATTGTTGCCCCACAATCAGCGGCAGATTGTGTTAATAAGGAGAGATTAAAGATTTAGTTGTTCTCTTTGGCCATTATTTACATCAAAAATATTGGTAGGGTAGGACGGGACCGGGACCTGAAAAACCGGGAAATCCCGTCCCGGTCCCGTCCTACCCTACCAATGAGTCATCTCAACTTTTTCCGTATCTGACATTTTATCGGCGAATGTCCAATGAATATTGATTCCTTTCTGTCTTATTTTTTATACATTACAATTTGCTGCTCTGCTCATCGTTTATCCAATGATTCACACTAGGGTTCGGACGGGCGCCCGGGTCGGGCGGGCAACGGGCGGGCGCCGGGCCGGGCGGGCGCCCGACTAGGAAATATTCGGTCCGGGCTAAAGCCCGGTATTCGCCCGGCAAAGCCCGCCCGGACAAAAAATCAAAAAAAGCCCGCCCGGAAAAGCCCGCCCGGCGCCTTTTAGAAAGCCCCGAAAAAAGCCCGCCCGGCCCTAAAAACCGAATATTTTCCGAATATTTTTATGTTATTTCTCCCCAAAAAGTGCCAAAATATTGCCTAAAAAATGGGCTAAAACTAACCAAATCAAGTCATTTTATGCGTAAAACCCTTCAAATTCTTTAATTTTATTAATTTTGCTCTCACAATTGTAAATGTATTACTTTTTACGTTTTTCAAAAAATAGTACTATATAAATGCAATTTATATTTGTTGATTTTCTTTTAATCATTTCTTAATTATGCCGATAGGCGCCGTCGAGAAAATTTTGAATTTTTGACTCTATTGTTAAGAGATTTCAACCGAAATTTTGAAAATACGGTACTTTTTTAAAGGGTTTTAAGCAGGCGCATATGCAGGGGGGTGGGATGCCCCATCCGAAATGTTTTTTGAGACCAAACCCATAGTAGGGAACCCCGTTGCTGTGCAAAATTCGTAATTTTTGGACCAATTTTCTTTACAAATCGTCATCAAAAATCAAAAAATTCCCCGGCGGCGCCTATCGGCACCGCCGACCCACCTCCCGAATCTGGGGCCTCAAAAATTACGATACGGGTGATTTTTAGCGAAAATGATACGATATGGCTCTAAATTACGATATTTACGATTACGATAGGATACACATCCCTGGTCTATATCGTACATGATCAGGAATGATCAATCTCTAACTTTTAAGCTGTTTCAAAAAATTTTTTAAATATTCGCCCGGTATTCGGATTTTTTCCAAAATCCGGGCTAAAGCCCGGTATTCGCCCGGCAAAGCCCGCCCGGAGGAAAACCCCAAAAATATTCGCCCGGCAAAGCCCGCCCGGACAAAAAATCAAAAAAAGCCCGCCCGGAAAAGCCCGCCCGGCCCTTTTTGGGTTGCCCGGAAAAAAGCCCGCCCGGCCCCAGACCGATTATCCGAACCCTAATTCACACATATAAATTTTGTTTATTGTAAATTTGTTATCGTCATTTGGTATTTCATTTTCATCATTCTCCAAATTTTTTGAATAAAAATGAAATTCTCTATTTTTTTGCA